>CALNVZ010003430.1:25841745-25977494 GCA_940671915.1 Paracentrotus lividus | reverse complement strand
GGGCTAAACAAGCTGAAAATAACAGAAAATAACAACAAAAAAATTGTCATTTTTGCGTTTTAGTACATGTTTACTGACAAAAATGGGGGTAAAACCCTTCCCATTCCCTAGCTCCGGCTCCGCGGCCCCTGACTCATCTATAATTCTATAAACAGATAAATGTGGCAGTAATGTACCACCAAAATTAATCATTTATTTTTTGTAATGTAAATCGTGTATATTGGGTTCTATTACAACTATACCTCTAGACAATAATATTCCCTGCGGACAACTACCCCTTAACTCTATAAGTAACCCTATTTCTGGGGGTATCTGTGGGTAATAATATTGTTCAGGGGCACTTGTCCTGATATACGGTCATATTGGTACCAACTAAAGGAAACGATTTTTTTTCCCGATACACAGTGCGTCCCAGATAAAAGTATATATACCCAACTTTGAGAGCCTCATATTAAAATTGTATAAGTTATGTGTAATTGATTTTAATTTCATGACAAAGAGTAACTCATATTATATATAATGATACCAAAATTATACCGATACTGTCATGGATGACTGAACCGTCGCGTGTTTAAAAACATTGGTCAAAAGTGATCTATACCAAGTTGTCTGTATAGCAGCCCTGGCTTTCTGATCATTCATTGTTTGTTTGAGGTGAGCCTTCCTGAGTCTATTCATTAGGCACAAAGGATTACTTGATCTATTGAAAAGGGCTGCTTCTGCTCAAACTTGGGACAGGGCACTTTTTACGCTTGTTTTTTAAAGCCCAACTGCTTAGTCATCCGTCACAAGACAGGTATAAGTTTGGTATCATTTAAAGAATATGAGTTGCTCTTTATCTTGATATATATTTCAAGGTCACACGAGCTATAATATTTTAATATGAGGCTCTAAAAGTTGGGTATACTTTTTTCTGGGACGCACTGTATAGCCAACGTCATCTTGTGCAACTCTACAGGGTCAGAAATTGGATTCGGTGTATATGACGTAATCGTTATTGTTTCAAATATACTTTACTTTTGTTTTGTTTTACTTTTGTATTTATTGGGTCCCTAGACGATGTGTGGAGGCACAGCGACCCAAAACAAACAAATAAACAGTATGCAATATATCTTTCCTTCTAGCGTGTCCCCCATGATATAACCCTAAGGGATAATAACAAGGAGAAACATCGATGAATTATTGAATTAGTTGCACGATATAGATCTCACATACCCTCGAAAAAAATAAGAAAACAAAAATATGAAATTGGTGAAGTCATTACTGCCAGATTTTTCGGCGTCGTTCGTTAATAAGGGGTCATACACATTCTTAGAATTATGGCTATATACGAAGCGTGATGTTATGAGCACATGGAACGCATTAAATCAATTCCAGTGGTATATGGCATTAACTTTTTCATAACGTGTCTCCCTTTATTTTTTTTTCTTGTGGTGAATGTCTTTTAGTTCGTAATTGCTACTGGTGACAAATAAATCAAACGTTTAAATGTGTTTGTTGCTTCTTTTTTTGTATGAAAGTGCTTTTCCTGTTGAATTCAAATTAATATTGTCGACGATCGGCATTATAAATTGTTCTACATTTAAATGTTATTTCATTATTTTCATTTGGTCGTTGCTATTTAATCTCTCCCTCTCTCTCTCTCCTCTCTCCTCTTTATCACTCTCTCTCTCTCTAATCATAACTGTCTTTTGAATAACCTTTATCTCCACATAATTTTCTTCTCTCTCTCTCTCTCTCTCCCTCTCTCTCTCTCTCTCCCTCTCTCTCTCTCTCTCTCTCTCTCTCTCCATCACTCTATATTGGGCAACCACGTGTAAAACGTACATGCCTCTTAAGATGTCGTGGTCACAACAAGTCGTAGGTGCAACTCTGTACATCGTGAAACCACATTTAGGCTTCACACTCTGCGATAGAAACACATAAACAAAAAACAAACAAACAGAAATATGTCTCAATGATATCCTTCGCTGGATTATGCGCAAATACAACAAAATATAAATATTGTTTTGGGCTTATATTTTGTGTGGCCTCGAACACTAAACCATTTCATACTGATCGGCCTTCCCATTCGAAATATAGGAAATTGAATAAGTAAATATTCCCGGAAATGAAAACAGTGATGCACAACATACACTAGTGTCACACTTCGTAACAATAACACTTATTACGTGCTCAGTGCTTGTTTTGAATTCGGCTAAACAGGCGATCCAAACATAAATATCTTTGGACGTGTAAGGATAATATATCATTAGGCTGGCGACGTGGCAAGCGATTTATGTGTGACACATCTCCATATTGCAGCTAATAAGACATGGACCATGGCTCCTACGTGTTGGTTTAGCCTAGAATATTGGCGGGACCAACATGCCTCTTTGATCCAACGCGCTTTCAATGATACCCCATAGATGCATCTATTTCGAGACTTCAATATCTAACATGCGGTCCCATGTGGGTACAATCTGTTTATCGTTATAATAATTTATGAAAATTTAATGTTGGTCATAAGAAACAACAACAAAATTTGATTTATTTGTGTTAAATATTTTAAAGCATAAAAAATTAGCAAAGAAAATTGGATTTCATCGGGATTTGAACCCGAGATTTCCTGATTGCTAGACAGGCGCTCTATCGACTGAGCTATGACAAACACAATGGTGATGTTCGTCACAGAACTTAACTTCCATTGCTTCCAGTATAATAAAGGATATACTACTGTAAGTTATAAACAAGATAAGGTACACATGATAACCAAAATAATATGTTACAATAATCCACGTGCGTACATAAATGTATTGACTTTTAGCTTGAATTATTCTGCATGTTGTTTCTACATGTTATTTGCTGAACATCCTGAAGATACAAAAAGCTTTTATTCACTGAAAATGTTCAAACATGAGCATAATGTGCAGGCTTTTAAGAAATTAGAGGTTCACATTCGAGACTCAAAATAGACGCTTTTAAAACAAACATGCTCCGAGGCTTTTTATCAAAATTATAGTACAACTTTAACCAAAACGATAGCCACTGTCGGCGAAAGACAGAGAAAAGGGTGAAAGGAAAACAAATATATACAGACAGAGAATGTGAGATAGGGAGACACAAGTCATAGGCAGTAGCGGATACAGGATTTGCAAAATAGGGGCACCAGGCCCGAAACGTGGGGGCCTCCGAAATTTTCCTATAAGGGTTAACATTGTTAATGAGTGGTTTTTCGCATTACAGGATCGGCGGTGGGGTCCATGCGTCCCCGCCTGGATCCGCCACTGCAATGGAGTACTATGAAATCAAAAGGCTATGTCAGGGAAATATTTTTATTGGCTCAACTGGTATTTTTTTATACGTTAGGCCTATATGTTACATTTAAGTGGCTTAATTGCATATCTTTTGTGGAGCAAATTGTGAGGTGCTTTGTAACCACAGGAAAAATGCCCTCTATCAAAATAAAAAGATAGGGGGAAAGATTGAGACAACATGAAAGGGATGAATACACAAATGTCGCAGCAAAGTTTGACAGAGATAGAGAAAGAGGGAAAGAGAGATAGAAACATAGAGACAAAGAGAGAGAGAGAGAGAGAGAGAGAGAGGGGGGGGGGAATAGGGGGACAGACGCAAGAGGGGGCCATTTCTTGGAGACACACTTGAGACATTCGTGATTTAAATAAATTTAATAGCACCAGCAGCCACGTATCATGGGTGCTATTGTCTCGTATTGATCAATACGGGTGCAAAAAAAAGAGGGGCGCCAAATTGAATAACGAAAGGGGCACACAATGGCCAATAAAAATTATGCAGTCGACATAATTTGTATCAGAAATGCATATTTATATTCCCCTTTCCCGTACAATAAAGGCAACGACCTTTATTCTTCTTCTTCTTCTTCTTCTTCTTCTCCTCCTTCTTCTCCTTCTTCTCCTTCTTCTTTCTTTCTTCCTTTCTTTGGTCGAGAACAAAAGTCTAAGAAAATTCAAGAACGACGGCAAAAGTTGTTTCCACTTTCATTCATAATTTGTTATTTCGTCGTAATTATCGTGACACGCCATTTCATGTACTAAAATGTTATATTGCATCGATTCCCGTGGGAGTGACTAAAAATGTTTCAGTGCATTTCTTCAGCTTGCGAAGACAACATTTAACTTGGAAATGTTTATGCACGATCAATACCTATTTGCCCTGAGCGCTCTCGCGTTCGTCCTTTAGTAAACAATCAATTTATTTGAACTTTTGTTTGGGCAAACTCTTCCAGTATTTATGAATATATTTCGGAATAAGCTGTCAATCATATTGGATAGGTGCTGTTGATTTCTTTTTGAGAGAGACATTTCTTACCTCCACTGTTCCATTATCTTATTATCACGCCTAACCGAGTATGAAGGGTAATTGACAGCGTGTCTATTATAAGTTGAGGAGAAAGAGTTATATTTGAATCAACCTTGAATAACCAGCACAGTAACCCTTGCCTCAATATCATGTTAGCAGATGACTGGTTCACATCATTAGACATCCTCTTCAGATTCTGGTCGATAAAAAGCTCTTGATTTTTTGTCATGTCTCTCTTTTTCTTTCCCTTTTCTGATATACTATTTATATTCACGCCTTTTAGCCAACGGATCCTGGTTTTGGAATAGAGGGGGCGGGGTGCGTAGCCCTCCCCCGAAAACAATATGATATAACAAAGTTCAATAGTGGTTTCCTTAAATGATTGAGGAGCGCATCTGTTGCCCCCCCACCCGCCCCTCTCGTTTCAACCGCTGCCTTTTTCCATTGTTTTGTACACATTAGCTTCTCTGCGTTGCATTCTTGATTGGGTAATACTTTGGGGGTAATATCGACAAATTTCACCATTTTACTTTGACTGACAAAACATTACTAGGGTGTGTTTCATTGATGCGCCCCCTCCCTATATTGGATGACACTGGGCTCAGAATAGCTTAAGAGCATATTTTGTTGCGATTTTATTCACTGAATCTAGCAAATATTTTTATCCAGGGGGATGACAAAACTAGTCAGCCGTCTTTTCCCCTCCTTCTCCATATCTTCTCTATTATGTATTCCCTGATTCCAGTTTTTTATTTATCTTTCTTGCTGTTAGGATGTGTACTGCCCTAAGGATTGTTTGTTAACTAGGAGCTATAGAGCATCAATCACTTAACTCATGTCGAAGGCTCATCGATTTGAACCAGGAAAGGGAAGAGGCTCGAAGATCGTCCGTGCAGAAGTTTTGACAGTCTGGAGTCTCAAATCGAGTGTTCGGTTAAGTGTGAGAGAGTGGGTGGCTTACAACGGAATAGAAACATATTGTTTTAAGAGACATAAGACATTTGCAACCCATAAAGGCGAATAAGACCTTAAAACTAAAAAGGAGGGTGGCTGGGTATAGAAACAACCGACACATGTCCATGAAACTAGGAATTACCTGCAACAGACACCTCTGCAAAAACAATGGGCGTCATCAATTTGAAGAGGTGGGAACCATTGATCTTTGAATAAGAACTTTAGAATTTGCAGATAGAAGTATCAACTTAGAATTTACCCCCCCCCCGATCCACCTTTCTATGGACTTTTGGCTCGAGTGTCTATTGCTTTGGTAGCTTCTGCTCGCCACTACTTTGACAAAATCAGACTGGATGCCAACCCGATGCCAAATAAGAGAAAGATAAACATGCACATATATTAGCTTGCATTTTTCTCTCTGTATTCCGGTATGCATTTTTCATTTGCAACATATGCAATTTAAATAATCTTTAAAATCGTTGTCTTAACCAGATAATCAGCCTTAAGAGTTACAATCAGTTGTAAGATTGATCAAATCTCTTGTGTTACAGGGCACTAGACTTATAAATTGCCTTTGTACATGGTTAATATTTGGTAGAAATTAGTCTATAATTGGAATTATATTTTGTTTTCATAAAAAGAAAATTTTCAATCATAACTTGTAGTCATGAATTGTCCAATTTATTTGCAATACTTTTTCAAATTTTGATAGGATTTGAACTTATGTTCAGTAAAGGGATGGCCTTCTAAGGCTATGCAGAATTTGTCAGTGGTTTTCATAGAAGGTTTTCTGATTTAATTTGGAAATTTTTTCAGATTTAACTCTTTAAGTGCACCCCGCCCCAACCTCTCTGCCGCACTGCTAATAAGGCCAGGGTTCTATATGTCAAGTTTTTCCCTTGTTATTGAAAGATGATACTCGATACTTCCTCATAACTTTTTTAATGGTATTTCGAGAACAATGTTGTACTTACTTTCATTTGCAATATATGCAATTCAAATAATCTTTGAAATCATTGCTTAACCAGATAAATCAGCCTTATCATGAACAGAATGAAGGAATGACATAAGCAAAAATAGAAAACACACTACTGAAGTATAACCAATTTTAATATTATACTAGTAGGCCTACCTCGCATTCACGGATTGAGGCACACAAATAAAACACATATAATGATCATATGATCAAATGAGCAACTATAATGTGTACAATAATGACTTGTGATGGATGACGCAGTTGTTAATGTCTTATATTCATTCATTAATCAACTCTTCCCACAGCCTATATACCATGGTCAACAAAAAAAAAAGAAAATACGAATGAACGAACAAACATTAGAAAGAGGAACATATTCCATCAAGAGAGAGAGAGAAAAGAGACCCAGTGGGGATCCAGTATTTCATAAAAGGTGGTCGGCCTAATTGTAATTTCAAATTTGGTCACCACAAATTTTTTCCCCGTCACATCGGTCGAGTATAAAGGGGCATCATTTTTTTTTTCACGTCACGCTGGCTGAGCAATAAAGGGCTCAGTTGGTCAATCTCGTATCCCTCTTTTTTCCCTTTCCACCTCTCCCCATTTCGTTTTTCTTTTTTGCTGGGGGCCATCTGGCCATGTTGAGGATGTTGAAGCACCACAATGTCCCATCTCAAGATTCCTACGAAAAAAGCTATGTGAGACCGACGGTCGAATATGCAGTCACCTGGAATGCAGGACTCACTAAGGACCAGATCCGAAAGATCGAAGGTATCCAGAAGCGAGCTATGAAAATAATAGTAGGGCCGGATACACCTCTTACGGGGACGCCCTAGTATCCTTTCAAATGCCGACTCTAGCTGAACGACGTAAAAGGTTGTGTTTGGACTTTGCGACGACAGCAAAACACCTCTCAATGCAGACATCTTTTCCAAGAATTCCCGAAAGAAGAGTAAGAATGAACTTGAGAAAGACTGAAAAGATTCAACAAATCAAAGTTCAGACTAATAGGCTTAGAGATAGCCTGTGCCGTATCTGATCAAACTGATAAACGAAAGTTAGGATAACACTGTGCTTGCGGTGAAAATCAATGCATAAAGAACGTTATCTGAAAATAGTCAATTTAGTGTTTTATGCCTGTATACTATTGTATTCATTTACAGTATTCTTACGATTTTTCTTTTCTAAATCTGCCTTTCATTTTCTACATTTGATCTCAAAAAGGTCGTAAAACACATAAATTCAATGCTTAATGTCTAAGCTGTTAATTTATGAATAGAAAATCTTATATATAAAACAGACAACAGTATTCAAAGCTAACCTCAGATTACTTGCAAACTTTATTAGTAATAATGATTATTTATATTCTTTGTAATTTTTGTAAATATCAATAGCATATCTTTTCCGGTGAGGGGGGGGGGGTTCTTGTTCTTTGTTCTTTGTAATCTCTCAACTAGTTTGTAAAATTATAATAATATTATTTTTTTATGGTTTTCAATAATTAATGATGATTACAATTCCTATACTTGTCTTCTTTGGGGCAAATGAGTATGATATAGTAAAGACAAAAGTTTTTCTAATGAGTGGTTAATATTTATTTCCATAATTGTCTCAATTTCCTATTTCATGAAATATTCAAGTTCGAAAGTGATTTTATTTGACAGTTATATATTATAATCTAATAGTTTTTGCAGAATAATATAGACTTATATTTTAGATTTTTTTTTAATAATTAGGATTGCTTTTTAGCAAATCAGGGAATATGCGTCAAGATATTGTAAATTTGTTTTTTTTTTTTATTATAGGGTCTTTAACGTTAATTGCATGAATATTATTTTGTATATAAATTCTGTTTTACAAAACATTTTAAATTCTAATACTTACGCTTTTTCTGATAGCTTGCATGTATATCATAATATCTTGTAAATAATATGAATATTATTTAAATTTATTTTGATTAATTTTGAAATTGTACACAATTATAATCCGATTTTTATATTATAATTTTCGTAATATAATATATAAAGCTGGTATCAAATTTTATTATGTAATCAAATAATCTCTGATATCTGTTAAGCTAAAATTATTACCATGTATTACTGTATTTTATTATCAAATTATTCTGAACTATCATGTAAAATTATGTCAATTTATTCTTTTGTAAATGCATCGCAATTCGGCTTTGCCGCAATGATGTTTGTTTTATTCAATAAACATTTATTATCTATCTATCTATCTATCTAGATCCGCGCCGGAGACCCCCCCCTTCTACACATACATGCAGTCAAGCCACACACACATACCACATCCTACTCGTTAAGGCGTGGCAACAATAAACCTTAAATCAACACAAAACAACAAAACAAATCATTTACAGTGTTGGTGTTGTCATTCCAGAACAAAAGACATTAAATTAATTATTATTTTTATTTATTTTTTATTCTCTTGTGGCTTGTCTTGTAATCTATTGCGAAGTTTCTTTTTTATGAATTTGGAATGGCGCCACGAGAAAAGCTTCTCCTAAAGGGCCTGTTCCCCACAGGCGGCGATCGTTGTGGCGACAACCTGATAATTCAATATTATACGGAGTTCATCTTTGATGGATTATGAACATACTTACGACTACTATCCAAGCTAGGCTAAAACAAACTTGCTAACCACACACAAGCAAGATCGCCAGTTTCTCCAGTGAGACGCCCCTTAAAGCACCGGTAATCACGTTGAATCACAGGGAGGGTATTATTTGGGGGGGGGGGCTGTTGTTTGGTTGTTTGTTAGTGTATTTACTAATTTTGTTGGTGCATTTCTTCTGAAGGCAGGATAAAGCTTTTTTTTTAACAATATGGAACGGGCGCATTATTTTATTACCAGATGACTAGCTGCCAATTCAAGAAAGGCATACAGACAGTATTTATCATAGTTTTTAAAAATACCTGGTAGAAAGTAAAACTACTTCTTATCAATAAAAATGAATTTCGGCCATGACTAAAAATAATGTTTGATATGTGAGGGAGATGGTGGTGGTGGTGGTGGGAGAGGTGCACAGGAAACAGACGATGTTATGATGATGATGATGATGATGATGGTGATGGTGACATTGATGATGAAAAGCATGAAATATGGTAATGAACATATATTGGCTGCATGATACCCCCCCCCCTGCCATTGATCGTGACTTCCATGTTCCTGTAATATGGCCTGGAAACGCAACACGATCTCTAATGCGGCGGTCACAACTCGTTCGTAAGCTACGGGGCACGTGCCATCAACGTACCTGCGTGCATGTTACAATGCACGCACGGTCCTCGGTCACTTCTGCGATTCCTGCGTTTCTGTAGTAAGGGTATTGTAAAAACTCTCAGCACGTTCGTACATGCATTGTACCTGCAAGGTACCTCCGCTGACGAATTTTCTACGATATCCATCGTAGGAGAGTTGCACGTCGAAGGCACGGAAGTTGTGACCGCCGCATTAATGCTACAGTCCCACAGACACTTACGTTGAGTTACGTCCGCTGCGTATAAGATTTGCTAAGTGGACGCAGCATGAACGCAGCACGGACGCAGTCATCCGCAGGGACAGTAAGTATACCGTATCTGTCCCGAACCTGAACCGTATCGGTTCGCACATGACTGCGCCAAGCCTGCGAAATTTGAAATGTTCAAAGTTTCGCAGGCATCTATACGGATGCCGACTACGTAAGTAACCGTAACTAAACGTAAACTTTCCGTAAATGACCGTAACTATCTGTATCTAAGACGCAGACCATCCGGAAAAAATTCATAAGTTCCGTCCATTTGCGTTTATTTGCGTCCACCGTAAGTATTCGCAATTACCCGTAATTAAACGTATCAAAGTTTAAGTACCCGAAAACAATACACTTAAGAGGATACGGACAAACACTTTAAGCGTTGCGGTAATTGCGTTCTTCACGTTTTGAAGCTCCCGAACACCCGTTCTAGTTTTGCATACGGATAGGGGTTTATATAAATGTAATAGCTTCGAGGGGCAGGTCCTAAATTTCCTAGAGGGAGGGGGGGGGCAATAAAATAATAATAATAAATCAGCGAGCTCCACTCAACACAAATAACGGAAACAGGATGTTCGAAACCATATTGATTGAAATCTCTGCAATCAAATCTTATATAAATAATTTCCCCTTGTTTATATGACAAGAATATATTTGAATAATTTTGTTTTAAATTTCGTTTTAGTTTGGATAATCCTATTATAAACATGGTTATGACTCTTTTGAGAGCGCGATGCTCGGTCAGAAGGGTTATTGATATCAATTTCTTTTAATTTGTAATTTAAATCACGTGAGCGCAATGCGCAATACTCTATTTACCATTTAATAATTTGGAAGCAGGGCAATCTTGATCAGTTTTGGGCTACATTTAATTTTGTCTGAATGATTAGAATGCGAGAATGAACAAATAATAGGCATAAAATGGTTTTAAAGCAAGGCAAGTTATGCAAATACTCCCCCCCCCAAAAAGAAAAAGTTTAAAATTATAATCACTTTATATAAATTCCTTTTTGCTTTTGAATTTTAATAATATATACGTGGAGAGAAAAAAAAATTGTGAGAGCAAAAAAAGGTAGGGCCATAAATTGAATTCTATTTTCCTCTTCTATACGTGTATAATGCGATTAAACTTTTGAAAAGGTAAAACTCTTTGAAAACTATAATATAATCTCATAATATCAATTACGTAAATTAGCGATTTCGCTGCATGTTGTCTCTTCTGGGATGTTTTACTTTCGATTCGTTCCTTTATTTAAAAATATATAATTCGTTTTTGTCTGTTATTTTACGGGACCTAATCTTATTAATTACCTGTATATAGAAAGCGATATTAAAAGTGGTTTGAAACTAATTATTTTACATTCTTCTTTTTCTCTCTCCTCTCTCTCTCTCTTTGTTATTCTACCTTCTTCCCTCCTCTCTCTCATTCTCTCTCTCTCTCTCTCTCTCTCTCTCTCTCTTCTCCATCTTCTCTCTCTCTCAATCTCCTTTCTTTTTGGGGGAGGGGGAGGGGGGTGTGGGAGGGTGCTGCCCTGGTACAAACGTCTGTTGCCATGAAGCCCTCTTCAGCCTTTGTCTTATGTACCTACACTTTGACTTTTGGGGTAGGACTTTGAGAGCCGTATAATCTAGCAGAACTAGGAAAGGTGTCTATTGCGAAAGGTTAAAAAAACCCACATCATTGACCAGAGAGATATATAATTTTTTCATTACAATTCCTAGTTATGTGTATACGTATGTTAATCTCGCGCAAGTGTTCAGAAGTGTCCGGAAGTTTCCCGGAAGTCGGTAAACAAAGACCGAGTAAGACTCGTAAGTTATTCGTAAGTGGACCGCAAGTGTCCGTATCTGGACGTACACTATTCGTATCATCCGCATTTTGTGACGGGAAGGCATCCGTGGGGATTCGCAGAAAAAAAATGACTTTTTGACACAACACTGGACCGTAACTCAATGTAAGTTTCTGTGTGAGACTGTAGCATTAGGGAAAATAGAAATTGCTAATAAAAGATGTATGTCTATATTTATATATCCTAGCTTTATGTGGGGAAACCATCCATGTTGCACACGACTCCAGCCCCCCCCCGCCAATGCGGGGAAACCACAAACAGACCCCGCCATAAGCACCAAAAATGTGTTTAATATATTCCTAGCTTTATGTGGAAAACCCACATGACAAGAACACCCCCCCCCCCTCCATAGCAACAACAAAAAATGTGTTTAATTATCTCCTGCTTTATGTGGGGAAAACCCCCCATCAAACGTTGCAACATGCATCCAGCGGTCGGCGCCACCCCCCCAGCCTATATGAGCTAGGTAATTACCACCCAACGTTGCAAACCCCAGCTAAACTTGAGGAAAATCATCCGATATTATCAACCACCTCAGCTATCCCTCCAGCCCCCTCCCCCCCCTCTCCCCTTTTTTTTTTTTAACGTCCACAGAAATAAAATTTCCCAGCAGAGCGCGCCCTCTTCGCAATTGACTCGACATGAAAATAATCGATTTCTAGAAAGAATTTCCCATTTCTTTCTGCGTTTATTTACAAAATTATAGTCGAATTCTGCTTATAGCTGTCTTTTCCATTGGTCATGTTTTACATCAAGTGGTTATCTGTTGGAATTGCAATTTTCTCAAAATAGCATCATTTTCACACCCGGTATATAGCGTAAAAGAACAACATTTTGACGGAACTAGAAGTGGAGGAAATGAACATGAAAAATGAATGCGACGAGAGCTGAAAGACAGGGCAAATCGTTTTTTGGTCAAGGAAAATATGAAGAGCCATCGCTGTTATAATAAAGCCAATTGTGGTATTTGATATTTATCTTGCTAAATCTATGTATATATCTTAAGCACGTTTATTTCAAGATGAAGCTAAAAGCTGGGATTGTGAAAAGTAATCTGATGTAATCTCACTACTCTTATCATTGTCCCAATATATAAATGGTTAGTTCCTGTTCTTACAATTCATTAACTGAATGTATCTTCGACTAGGGCTGGCTAAGTTGGGGATTCGTGACCACTTCGCGTTTTAAGACATCTGTCTATCTATTGCCGTGTTAATTGGTGACATTTTAACTCCTTCTTTTTCGTGGATGATCAGCAATCTTCTTTTTAAATAAAGTTACGTGTGCATTACGAGAAAAATATAAAATTTCATGATTTTTATCACAATGCCTTCGCCCACTTACACTTATCATGCATGGTCAATTCATAATTGACATGCTTGCACTGGAAATACCTTATTGCAGCAGTTTTCTTCCAATGGAAAGTCAATGCACAGAAAAGTGTCTTGAAGCACCTACAGCCAAGTCAAGGTGGCATATCCAAAAAGGGTCTAAAATTCTACTAAACAAAATTTTTAAAATCTAATTGGTAGCTATGGTCACCTCGGCACTAGATGGCGGCGCTAAGTTTCGTACGCGATTTTTTTGCGTGCGCACGTACATCAGATTTGTACGTATGTGCTCAGCCTTTGTATGCGAGACAGCTGCCAATGGAAATTTAACAAGGTTGGAGGGATCTCCTTTTTGTAATAAAGTGATGAGCGTCCTACATAAATTATATTGGGATAAAACAACAAAGAGAACTACTATACGGGTTATCTCTAGCAAGCTGTTATGTCACCTGCCAGACTCAGCTTGTTGTACACATTCGGTAAGATGAAATTCTAACTAAATTTTTCATCTTCAAAGAAAGTCATTTTTTTTGCTCTCTTTTTTCGCCGACTTTTTGGACAAATGTTTAATTTTTCAGTTATTTCGGCACAATTCTGACAGTCTCCAAATGGATTCAATCTAAGATTTGAAATAGTTTTGGATTTTTTAAAACAGAGTTTTGGCGAGACCACGTATGCCCCAAGAGGAAATTTTACCTCCAAATGGACCTTCCGAGATGGGTTTTCATGTTTGAGCAAATTAAGCTGGATGTCTCGTGCGTGTTGCTAATGTCGGTTTGTGTGTTGATGACACGGCCGTTGCTAACAACACACGTTCTTAATTAATTAAGCGGATATATTAGTCTCGTCAAATCTAACACCGGTTTGTGTTAATATATTAAAATAAGTTGTTGTTCAGCATAGATTAAAATTTTAAAATATAAAAATGGAAAACTTTGTTTAGTTAAGGGCTTGCGGGCAGGGCGGTGTGTGAGTGTGTTTTTTTTTTTGGGGGGGTGGGATTATTTCTTCCCTTAAAAAAATATAGAAATAAATTGAATGAAAAAAATAATTATGTTCCTCTTTTTGAAGTATAAAAAGGTGGATGCTCTTCCATTTTTTTTTTTTTTTTTTTTTGGGGGGGGGGGCGGGCGGGTTAATTTTCATTTGTCTCTTTTTATTAAATGAAATTTTAAAATCGTTAATTTAAAATAAAAATTTTTTACTTAGAATACCAAGATGTTTATATACCGTTTTCTCTCTCTCTCTTCTCTCTCTCTCCCTCAGCTGGTATTACTCTACCAAGATCTACTGCCAAGCCAACTTGAATGAAGCTAACAAACCCTGTCAGATTGTGGATCCCCGCAGCCCCCCGCCCGCCCCCCCCGAAAAAAAAAAAATCCACTCTCCCCCCATCCCCCCCCCCAGTATATCCTTAAATCCTGGACCGCGACCACTACTTCCTGCTCTCCTCCGTCTCTCTTTCTTTTCACATCACTTTTACAACACGCATCTCTTTCTCAACCCCCCCCCCCCGGAATATCACTGAATCACTTCCAAACTTTCTCTCTCCCTCTTCTTTCCATCCTTGACAACAATAGTTTAGGATGTAAAGGAAATATATATATATAAATATATAATAGACCTCTCTCTCTCTCTCTCTCTCTCTATAATAAATATATATAATAATATATATATATGAATAACAACAGTTGATAAAGAAGAATGCCAAAACAAAAAATCATAGATTTTATATAATAAGGAGCATAGCTCTCAAAATTGAAAGGCGAAGTCACACTCTTCGTCAGTGCTCATGGTGTGACAAAAAGATGTATTCAAAATCCGTTTCTGAACAGACGAAAAAAACACGACTGTTCATGAGCAGACGGATTGTGAAACTCACTCTTTCAAAAGAAATCATCCGCGCTGAAGATAGAGATGGCGCGAAGAAAATAACGCATCAACAAAGACAATTTGTATATATATATATATATATATATTAATAATATATATATATATATATATTATATATATATAATATATATATATATTAAAGAGAGAGAGAGAGTATATATATATAAAAAAATTATATATATATATATATATATATAAATATTTTTTTTTTTATTTTTTTTTTTTTTTTTTTCTTCCATCTTTTTTTTTTTTTTTTCTTTTTTCTAAAAATTTTTTTTCTCGCCAAGATTTTCTTGACCTGGCCGGCGCCATGGTGGTTTGGGTCTTCAGTCTTGCCTCAAACAGTCACCTGCAGGGGTGGTAGAGGAGAGGAGGAAAGAGAGAGAGAAAGAGAGGGGGAGGGGGGGGGGGGAAAGAAAAAAAATATAAACAGGTTTATACAAGATTTGTTTGTTGTTTTTTCTCTCTATATCAACAACAAATATCAATACCTTCCAGACTTCATTCAAAGAAGAATGGACAAACTTATTATTTTTCATCTATTTTTATTTTTTATATATCATTTTTTTAAAAAAACTAAAATAGATTTATGAAATTAAAATTAATTCCTGTCAACCTTCACAAAAAAAAATGCAATCCAGCTATTTCCAGTTTATCTACTTACAACCGCATAGAACTAAGAGTCACTAAGCACTTTGGAAACTGCAAGGGGGAAGAAGAAAAAAATAAATATAAGTTAAATGAAACACCATAATGTAGTTTTGGTTTCCGCGAACGCGACGCAGCGCGCCGCAGCCGGGCGATGGGCTGCACTCGGCGCAAGATCAACGAGCTTCTCGATATGCAAGACTAGAGCATCTCCGGCGCTGCAACAGCAGTGAAGCAGGATGATTGTGTTGTGAAACAAAAGGACAGGCAAGGTTTGAATTCATTATTTTTCTTGAAATGTGTTTATTTTTATTTTTTTTTTTTTTTCAGTATTATTTCGGATGATTTGAATAATAAATATTGCCACTTGTCTTGTCTCGTCTCGGGTTCCTTTCTAATCTACCGCGAGCCAACCAAACAACAACGCGAACAGCGCGACACCTACTCGCCCCCCGCGCCGCCCGCTTCACACCGGCCGCGTTTCATCAGCCACTGCCGCGCTGCCTCTCTCTTCGCTTTGCACTGGTGATGAGAAGTGCTGCAGCGAAGGCTAAGTCTCTAAACGCACTAATACAAGGGCAGTTAACCAATTAACGGCTGATTAATCTGTCTAATTACGGTTTTTCCAATTAAGATTCGGTACAAAAAAGGGGAGAGAAATCAACTTTTTTTTTGCGTGAAAATGACCAATTTTTTTTTTTTTTTTTTCAATTTTTTTCTGATAGGGTGTTTGGCCACTCATATTAGTATCTTTTTTCTTCTTTATTTTCAGCCAATTTTAATTTAAAATGATTATAGCTACTAATGGAAGAATTATATTGCAATGAGACCTACCGTATAGATTATCTTAATTTATTTTGAGGTAGGTTTAAAGCACCATATGTACGAGATCAATATAAAACAGAAGTATATTGACCTCAGTATTGAATAAGGTACTTTTCGTTGTAGGAAAAAATGTAGACCAAGATATTGGATATAAGATATATGATAAGAGGATACAACAATAATGAACACTAATATATTATGTTTCTTAAAGTAACACAATGTTGGAGATTTTAAGTTATGAAAGATAGAAAATAAGAGAAACTCACCGCCAGTGGTCCGGTTGCATGTCACGTACAGTAGTAAAAGCGCCTTCAATGCGTGTACTGTGTGCAGCTATGGCGCTATTGTTAAGAGTTCGCGCAATCAAACTTCACCCTGGAAAAATCGGCATTTTTTTAAAAACAAACTCGGACCACAACCGTAATTACTTTATGTGTGTGCGCTGACCCACATGATGTAATCGTACTTACTGAATCCATCACTGGGTAGAAAACTGAAAGACTAGTACAATTGTTGACATTGTTCTAGTTGAAACGACAAACATTAAAGGGAATTTCTTGGAAATAACATCTATGACGTCTGGTTTGAACTGTCAGTCTTTTTTTAAGTCCTCATTTTCTTGTCCTAAAATTTTTTTTTTTTCCCTCTTTCGTATTCTTTTCCTTGTCGTTTCCATAGTCATCTTCTCTTTTATTGTTGTTGTTCTTTTTCGTCTTTCATTTTATTTATTTATTTCTTTATTATATAATCATTTTTTGCGGCCCTAAATTGCCCGCCGGGGGCACACGCCCCTTCACCCCTCCTCATACGTTAGATAGTCACTCCTGGCAGAGCGTTGCAGCTCTTCAGAATAATCATTATATAATTATATATCATATATATTCAAAAAATACAAAAATAGAAAATTGATTTAAAAGGGGGAAAAAAAGGGAAGATCATGTAAAAAAGACTTGAGCCTACTCCTATAGCTGTTATGATACTCTTCTTGAGGGCCGAAGGCGGATTTTTTTTTTTTTTCTTTTTTTTTTTTTTTTTTTAACACCCCCCCCCGGCCCCCACTTATCACGTGGCCATATTAAACGTGGAAAAAAAATCTGATGTACTTTTTTGATCGCCATGCAGGCGTGATGTCAAAAAAAATTGATGTACCTTTTTGTCCACTTTTGCAGATTTCGAACCCACCCGTAAAAATCCTACTTAGGGGCCTGCTATGTGCAAAACATTAAATGGTTATTACAAAAAAAAATTAAATATAAATCTCTCAGCTTCGGAGAAAACTAAGTCAAGCTCAATGAGTTTTTAATGGATCGGTAGTGAGTGGCCTATCACCGGAAGTAATCTTACTCGACTTACTCCACGAATTACCCCCAAGGCCTTGTATTTATATTAGGGCATTGAATTACACCGCACAGCGCCCTCATAAGACGTAAGTTATATATAAGTGCATTGCATGCAGTACATTGCATTCGTCGCTACAAAAAACCGGAATTTATTTGGATCTATCCAACTTCAAACCTTTCTGATGACATCGAGTGGAAGCAGACCCCCAAAAAGGTATAGGCAACAAGGAAGGATAATTGGTACGTAAAAATATACATTTGTTGTGAAAATATTAATATAAAAATGTAGTTAGGCACCTATAATTAGTCACTGTATTTGATAGTAGTCCCACGTAGTGGTGCTGCTAGCGTGGTTTAAAGCTGGTTTCGCTAATTATTATTGAGAAAAGTTTCCTCATCAACCAAGAGGGCAACAGACAGCCATTTTACAGTACTGACTAATGTTGGTTTGCAGCTGTATGTGCCTTCGGCCTAACTTAAAATAAATAACTTAAGTTGCATAAATAATCTTACATTTTATGGAGACAATCCCGTCACTCTGTATCTGCTGAAAATGCGGTCATCATAGAAAATATCGTACCCAAGATTTGACGTCAAGGAGTAAATTTCTTCATCATGCACTCGCAAATGATTGCAGAAACATAATTTTTTCGAGAAATTAATGCTTGCAAACTAAAAAGATACATTCTGTGCGGAAAGTGTGACAGTCAGTGATGAAATTTGTCTATTTCACATCATTCCTTGAATCAAGTTGATTTTGTGAAAGTCTTCTTGACTTTCTACACTAAATATCTTTTTAATATCCCAGGTGGCGCCGACTTGTCATTGATGAATGAATTCGAGAAGGTTTTTTCTTCATGAAATTATTATTTGGCAAGTTTGAAAATATGCCTCTTTTTACCCCAAAGACCAAACGCAAAGCAATGTCCGTTATAAAGTGTCATCAATTTGACTTGAGTTGCAATTTGGTCTTTGTTAATATATGTAAATCTAACCTGGCTTAATCATCTACTCTGTGTCAATATTTTTTAATGTTCTGTTGATTTATTACTATTTTCATTTTTTTCTTCATTTCAAGCTCCATAATCCTGGCACCCTTATTTTTCATCATTTTTTTTTCCCAGTCTGACCCTCATTTTAATTTCCATGTTAAGTTTCATTTGAGCGAGTGATTTCCTAAACCATGAAATGGCCAGACTAATGCTTATTTCCCATTTTTTATAGTTTGTTTCTCAATATATCCTCCATCATGTCCATGAAAAAAATCTCAATTATGTCATCATCGTTTTTCTTTTGTTTCAACAGATGAAAAACCCATCTGATCCAAAGTTCTTCACCAATCGAGCGCTGTGTAAGATTAAGTTGAGACACTGGGATGATGGAGCAGAGGATTGTAGACACGCCTTAGAGCTTGATCCTTCCAATATCAAGGCACATTTCTTCCTTGGGCACACACTAGTTGAAGAGGATAGATATGACGAAGCCATCACAAGTTTCAGAAGAGGTTGGTTGATTTTAAATGAGTCTTTGATATTCAAAACAAGATCATCCTAAAACTAACCCATACATTGTATGGGCTCTCAGACTGCATGATTATTAGTTGTCCCCTGTAACATAAAAGATACGATCTATCTTACAATTGATTTCAATCGAAAGTCTACGGTATAGTGTGCCCTAAGATTTACAATCAATTATAAGATTGATCAAATCTCTTTGGTGTTACAGGGAACTAGACTTATAAATTTGCCCTTTGTACATTGAATTGAATTGAATTGAACTTTATTCACCACTGTCATAAAAAACATTCATAAAAACATACAAATCAAGAAATATAAAATATTTCATACAAAGTATAATATTACATATATGTGAGAACATTTATAAGAATAGTGGAAGGATCATAGTGAAGTTAAGTAGAACTTATAAATTGATACATGGTTAATATTTGGTAGAAATTAGTCTATAATTGGAATTATATTTTTGTTTTTATAAAAAAAGAAAAATTTCAATCATTGTAGTCATGAATTGTCCAATTCATTTGCAATACTTTGTTTTTCAAATTTTGATAGGATTTGAACTTATGTTCAGTAAAAGGGATGCCTTCTAAGGCTATTCATAATTTGTCAGTGGCTTCATAGAGATTCAGAATTTAATTTAGAAATTTGTTCAGATTTAAAGAGGGGAGAATTTTTTTTAAAACCCTAATATCATCCTTGTTTGTTTTTTACTTTATAAAGCACATGATCTTGCCAGAGAACAGAAAGTCAACTTTGGGGATGACATCGCTGCTGCACTAAGGTCGGCTAAAAAGAAGAGATGGAATATTTTAGAAGAAAAGAGGATAACGCAAGAGATTGAACTACAAACACATCTTTTACAACTCATGGAAGAAAATAAATTAAGGTGAGATTATCTTGTCTATCTCTCCTATGTTCTTCTTCCTCCATCATCTCTCCATATGCTTGCTCTCACTCTTTCCTCTTTGTCTCCCCTTCTCTCACTCAATCTTGCTTCCTTCACTATCTCTTTTTCTCTTTTTTTCTCTTGATATATTTCTACCTGTCGTTGTTCATTCTTATTTACCCATATAAATTGCTGCATATAAATTTGGATCTCTCTTTTACCCTTTTGGGGGGACTGATTTGCTGCATTCGTGATCCGTACAATTGTATTGTATTTTCACCCAGTTCTATTCTCCTTTTTGTACATACATGTACATGGTGGAGCTACTGCCTTTGTTAACAAATCTCCTCATTTAATACAAATCAATTATTACTACCTTGCAAATGTCAAGCAATTGTTTCGTTGTGCTTCTTTCATTATTTATTGTGAACATCATCAAAGTCTTCAGAAATAAAAACTAATGCTTTTCTGGTTGTTTCGTTTTTAAACATTAATAATCAAATTTCTTAAAATTACATACACTTTGATTTAAACTTCCCTGCATTTAACCCTCTGTGTGCTATTCTTAGAAAAGATGAGTGAAAATTATGTAGCCATATGGCTACAAAGCACAAAGAGGGTTAACCCAATAAATCATTATCTAAACATGTTTATTTGTACCATTTCAGAAAAGACGAGGCATTGAAAGAAAAGATTTGTGAGAAAGATGGTGAAGAAGAAAAAGACATGCACACAGATGCATCCAAGAAGATTGAAGAGGAATATGTAAGTTCTCATGTATTTCTTTATTATTTTTTCATATTTATTTATTTATTTATTTATTTATTTATTTTTACATACCTACATGAACAGCTTTCATACATGTATTATTAGTTTGGGTGCATCATTTCCAATTTTCAATCTGTTTTCAAGAGTAGCATTTGTGGAAGAAAAGTAAAACCTATGAAATTTTATCTGGCTGAATATACTAGGGCCTCCATGAAAAACCCTACTGAAATAAGACAAATGAATGAATGAATCAATCAATCAATCAATCAATCAATCAATCAATCAATCAATCAATCAATCAATCAATCAATCAATCAATCAATCAATCAATCAATCAATCAATCAATCAATCAATCAATCAATCAATCAATCAATCAATCAATCAATACTGTCTGTACTTAGAGCTGCAATGTACATATATTGCACAGTACATTTGTATATCTGTGTGTATACATAAGTTTGAGAAGTTAAAGCTTACTTGCTAAACGTTGCAAATATGATATAGTAATTATTCCTATTTCTACTCCAAGAAGAAGACATTTCTAAAAGCTCAAGATTTGACATTTTGGATATCACATCTCAACAATGCTTATTTGGTTTAATGCCTTAAAACTGCTTTATCTTTTTCTTACTTTCAGGAAAGACATCAAAAGGAGCTTAACAGATTATTTGCTACAGTAGATGAAAGGAGAAAGGTCAGTGCTATATTAAAAAAAATTTGAAAATCCTTATAAATTACATGTTATATTACACTTTAAGTGAACTACTAGTAATGTTCTCTGCACATCTTCTTTCTTTTTTATGCCTCCGCCCCCGAAGGTGGTGCCGGAAATGTCATGTTTCTGGGATATTTTTCTGTACGTCCCGTTTGCTCGTTATCGCGACATCTCAAGAACTACTTGAGATATCAACCTTTAACTTGGGGATAGTATGTATCACCATACAAAGACGATCTGATCAGATTTTCGGGTATGTATATTACAGGTTAAGGGTCACAGAGGTCAAATTGTAAAATTCCATGTATTGGGTTTATTATGGCGATATCTTGAGAACCAGTTGAGACATGAGCTTCAAAAGTAGGGGTAGTATGTATCGCCATAGGATAACGATCAGAACAGATTTTGGAGTATGTAGGTGAAAGGTCAAGGGTCACAGAGGTCAAATTGTGAAATTCCATGTATTGAGTTCGTGATCACGATATCTCAAGATACAGTTGAAGTATAAGCTTCAACCTTAGGGGTAATATGTACCGCCATAAGAAGATGGTCTGAATGGAGTATGGATTATGTAGGTCAAAGGTTAAGGGTCACAGAGGTCCAGGATTCATCTGTTGTTCCAGATTCCAGATTCTTCATTAAAGTTTACTTCTCAAAATTAATATTTGGATGTCAATCAATATCAGTTAATATCAATAAATATTAATATTAATTAATATTTGGATGGCTCGGGTCCTGGGATTAGCAACCACCTAGTACACATACATATGTACATGTGTATGTATGTCCCCAACATTTGAAAAATGCATAATGATTACTTGTGTATTTATTCATTTTTTTTTATTTTTTTATTTTCTATTTTTTTTATACAGTCCACTCCTCTAATTATGAGTATGGATACTATAAGGGTTCCTCATAACTTGTCAGATTTCCTAGTCTCAATTTATACTAAAATTCATGTATGTGTACATGTAAGTGGGTTTACTCTTCATTATAATAAGATTAAGTTATAAATGGATTTGGACCAGGCTCTTACAGTGTAACTTTACACTTTGAGTGGACTTTATCAACCCATTGAGAATGAAATATGATCTTGTTCTAAGACAAATTTGCAACAATGTTGCAGATTTTGCATTCCAGGCTGCAAACTTTATATCCCTTGCTTCATATTTTGCATCCGAGGCGGCCAATTTAGCATTCCAGGTCTACGACCTTGCATCCGAAGCTGTAAACTCTGCATCCCTTGCCGCAAACTTTGCATCCCTTGCCACAAACTTTTCATCCCTGGACGCAAACTTTTTATCCCTGAACGCAAACTTTTCATCCCTGGCCTCTAATTTTGCATCCTTGGCTACAAACTTTGCATCCAATGCCAGGAACTGTGCATAGCTTACTGCAAAATTTGCATCCCTGGCCACAAGCTTTGCATTGAATACTACATTGTACATGTACATACTCTTGCGTTTGAAGAAAACAAACTTGGCATTCTTGGACACAACCCAAAGTCATGAAATTTGCATCCAATAATGTATTAAGGTAAAAAAAAAATTTAAAAAGAGAAAAAGTCAGGAAACAAAGAAATACATAAAGTCACAAAACAATGAAATACAGGCACATAAAAAATAATTATAATACTGTAATCTTTTTATGTACAATATTTTAGGAATAAATTTATTTAAAAAATAGTATTCTACATAAAGGTACATACTAATGAGCATAAAAGAAAAACATTATTTCTGATAAACTATGGCTTGTAGATTACATCCTATTTGATTGGCGACCTACATCTTTGAAGGGGTACCCATAATGCCCCCCCCCCTCCCATATTAAGGAACAAAAATTTGGTAGTTAACCCATATCCAGGTTAACAGGTAACCCTTTGGTAGACAATAGTTTAATGTTAGAAATTCAGATAATCTTTTAAAAAATTGATTACAATGTACATCTCAAAAAAGTCACTGAGGGACCCACTTTTACATCATTAGGACATAAAAAGTTAAGTTTGTTTTTCTAATTGGTATTAAGTGTATTTTTCTATTTCACTGTTTACAACTTAAACTAATTGAAAGTAGCGTTGAGATTTGTGCTAATGTGTTTTCTTCTGAGAGCCAGACATTTTCTTTACACATTAATGACCTTCTAGATCTAGCACAAGGATATTGTTCTTAAGGCTCAATAAATGTCTTTGTAATCGTTACTACTAAGTGGACTTTATATAAATTTTGATAGTACTAGCAGTTGTGTACAATAACAGATACTATACCTTGCATGTAATCTGAGGATATGAGAAAAACAAAGAGAAAATTGATTTCAACTCCCACTGGAAGATATTAAAGTGCTCTCCCTGAACATGACCAATTGGCCAAGGCCGACATGTACACTCCATAAAGAGTTTTAAAGGGGAAGTTCACCCTGGAATTTTATTGGTCTTAAAAAATGAAGAAAAATAATAGAAAAATATTAGTGAAAGTTTGAAGAAAATCGACCAAAAAATAGCAAAGTTATGAATAATTAAAATTTTGATTCTGTGACGTCACGTGCGAGCAGCTCTCCCATTGGTTGTGTATGTAAATTCCATAAATTTGTCTTTTTGTCATGGTTCTTGATAAAGGAATGGGTGAATTTGATATAGTCTTGTATACGAACATATGTTTGATGGTATATCTACGGCACAGGTGACATAATTGATTTCTTCTGAAAAAAATGACATTTTATGGAATTTACACTACATAACACATAGGAGATCTGCTCGCATGTGACGTCACAGAATCAAAACTTTGAATAGTCATAACTTTATCATTTTTGGTCGATTTTCTCCAAACCTTCACTCGTATTTTTCTTTTATTTTTCTACATTTTTTAAGACCAATAAAATTCCAGGGTGAACTTTCCCTTTAAGACTAAAAGAATCGAGTGGCAAGAAGAAACTTTTTACTAAGGCACATAAATAGAGAAGAGAAAGGGAGAGAAAATATGTAACAAAAGTAAAATTTCCTGTAAAAAAGCAAAATGTATCTGCATACATCGATGTCAATGTAATGATGTCTTACCTTAGATATCTTGAAGCTCGATAAACTTCAAATTTAGCCGGAAAGGAGTTGGCACTAAATGAAATATGAAAAAAAAATATATCACAATTTATTGATATGTCACTGGCTTCTTTTTGTCAAAGTAGGGCAGAATAAAAGGGTAAGTGAGGAAGTGAGATATGTCAACACATGTAACATGTATTTGAAAAATAATAAGAAAAATATTCTTATACATGTAAGTGCTAGTGATATTTGATATTTTTTATGAAGGGGAACAGATGTACATAGAGGAAAGTGGAAAGAATACACAGAGTGGGGGAAAAAAACTTGGTGAGATGGGGATAGAGAGGGATAGAAAGAGGGAGGGAGGGGAGAGAGAGAGAAAGAGGGGTAGACAAAATTCAGAAAATAATTTTAAAAATGAAATACAAGAGAAAATAGAGTAGAAGGAGTGAGGCTGAAGAGATTTGATAGAGATGGAAGGGTGTCTGTGAGACTGGTATCATGTTTCTGATTTATGAGGAGAGTCGGTTAACGCTTCCTGTTCTTTGGTTAATTAAAAGATATGGTTTCATTTACTCTCTTGATAAGCTTGTATACATGCACGACATGGTTTAGGCGGAATCTCGGAGCTTGAGGAGACAATTTGTATACAATGTACCTCTTTGTTTATGCAGATGCGGTTTGGCGCAAGTGATAATTTATCGTTTGGTATTGAAAAGTCTTGACTTCAACTTGCCTGTTTTTGGAATGGTTAACTAAATGTAGCCTGATGTTTAAATTTTATGCCACTTTCTTTTATTAGATTTTATGGTAAGAAAATACATCTTTTCACTAAGTAATTTCAGTCTTGAAAAGACACCTGTACAAAATCTTGTAAACCATAAGACACAAATGACTTTATCTCTGCAGTCAGTAAAGTGGGTAAAATCCATTGCCCAACAAAACCAATACAATGTTTTTATTCAGGAAACTACATGTACATGTATAGGTGATATTATAGTACATGTATCTTGTATACCTGCCAAATTGCTAAAAAAAATACATTCAATACATATGTATGTATGTCCCCACTTATCATACAACATATACTGTACAATGATAGAGGCATTTTTTAAATTGCGCATAATCAGTTCTAAATTAGAGATTTACAATGTAGAGCTCATCTCTTGTGAACTTGGTTTGTTCAATCACTTTAAATATTCTGCCGTGTAGAATATGCCTTGTGTTGTGCTTTATGCTCCATATTGTGTACTGACTATACAATAAATCACTGTATCAGCAGGCTTCATCTCGGCATAGAGACTATCAACCCATTCTCGGCTTTCCTTTTAACAAGGGTAATAATGAGAAGGCTCATAAATAGTCAAATTCATGGGACGAATCCCAAGTTTTACGACCCAGCCCTACTCCATCCCGGGACTAATAGATGAGAAGTTGGAGTGGATTCACGAGTAGATATGGTGAATCTTTAGCGAAGACTTGGAGGAGTGTATGATCTTAGGCCTATTTACACCAAACCGAGTTTTGAAATTAGCGCGCTGTTTGTGATCCGGCAATTTAGCCGATCAGAACTAGAAATTGTTGCTCAAGATTACATGTATTTGTGATGTTAACCCGTTGGGGACTGAGCCCGAATATATTCGGGCTGAGGTCTATGGAAAATGTGTGTTATAGCCAAATCAGCTCGTCTCCAACAGGTTAAGGGGTTGCCATGGGCTTAATCTAGAGTTTCAAGCCCTTGTCAACTTCGGCTGTTTGAGAAAATAGCTAGCTAACTTGCGAATGAGCGTGCTGTTTAGGACACAGTGACGGTTTTGCTTCTAGGATTATTTCTTCGTGATGTCCAACACGATGCAAAATTGCACGTTGTTGAAAACTCAGCATCCAAAGTGCATGTAGTGCGAAATGGCCCCACTTAAGCTGATGAATGTGAACAGGGTTTCTTAAATCTTGAGCTCTTTCTTGAGGATGGCTGATCGGGCTAGAATCTCAAGACTGAGCTAACTTTGGCTGATGTGGGGCATCTTATGGTGATGACGTGTGTGGAGAGGAGGAGGGGTGGTGCAGGGGAACACTTGATACCTTCATTAATCATGAGATGAAGTGTTGATCCAGTGACTGGTTTATGGAAGAAGAACTAATGATAGCATTCTAATTTGGTGTGCATCTTTAAATCTCAAGTATAGTTTTCATCTGTTTCCTATTCCTTCTTCCATTGTTGATGGAAAAAGTAAAATAGCATTCTAATCTGGTATGCACCCTAAAGGCTCAAATATAGTTTTTATCTGGTTTTAGAATACTAATTATAGCATTCTACATTAATCTGGTGTGCACCTTTAAATGTTTATGGAAGAAGAACACATGATAGCATTCTAATCTGGTGTGCATCTTTAAATCTCAAGTATAGTTCCCATCTGTTTCCTATTCCTTCCTCCATTACTGATGGAAAAAGAAAAATAGCATTCTAATCTGGGCCCCGTAACACAAAGGTTTGCAATCAATTACAAATTTGAAAGAACCATTGTAATTGGTCACTGAACAGTCTATTGAACAAAAAGTGGAAGCAACAATGATTGTGATTGCTTTGCGATTGATTGCAAACCTTGGTGTTACGGAGCCCAGGTATGCAACTTTAAAGCTCAATATATTTTGGATCTGGTTTTGGAAGACTAATTATAGCATTCTACATTAATCTGGTGTGCACCTTTAAATGTTTATGGATGAAGAGAAAATGATACCATTCTAATCTGGTGTGCTTCTTTAAATCTCAAGTATAGTTTTCATCTAATCCCTTCTTCCATGGTTTATGAAAGAAGAACAAATTATTGGATTTTGATCGGGTGTGCACCTTTAAAGCTCAAATTTAGTATTGATCTGGTTAAAGAAGAACAATTATAGCATTCTACTTTGATCTTGTGTGCATCTTTAAATGTTTATGGAAGAAGAACACATGATAGCATTCTAATCTGGTGTGCATCTTTAAGTCTCAAGTATAGTTTCCATCTGTTTCCTATTCCTTCCTCCATTGCTGATGGAAAAAGAAAAATAGCATTCTAATCTGGGCCCCGTAACACAAAGGTTTGCAATCAATTACAAATTTCAAAGAACCATTGTAATTGGTCACTGAACAGTCTATTGAACAAAAAGTGGAAGCAACAATGATTGTGATTGGCTAGTGTAGCTTTGCGATTGATTGCAAACCTTGGTGTTACGGAGCCCAGGTATGCAACTTTAAAGCTCAATATATTTTGGATCTGGTTTTGGAAGACTAATTATAGCATTTTACATTAATCTGGTGTGCACCTTTAAATGTTTATGGAAGAAGAACACATGATAGCATTCTAATATGGTGTGCATTTTTAAATCTCAGGTATAGTTTTCATCTAATCCCTTCTTCCATGGTTTATGGAAGAAGAACAAAAAATTGGATTTTAATTGGGTGTGCACCTTTATAGCTCATATTTAGTGTGGATCTGATTAAAGAAGAACAATTATAGCATTCTACCTTGTGTGCACCTTTAAAGGTTTAAGGAATGAGACCAAATTATAGCATTAGAATTACATGTTTAAATTTTTAATCTGCAATGAAATGATCTTTAAAGTCCAAGTACAAGTAAAAGTAGTTTTGATCTGGTTAATGGAAGAACATACATACACAAATATTTGTGAACTTGAACTTGAAAATGTGAAATATTATTTTTCATGTGGGCTTAATATGCCAAGTGTTGATTTTAATTTCCCAGTGTTAATATAGGGAGGTAGTACATACAGAACATGTAGTCGTCTTAGTTACTAGTCACATGGGCGGGGGCCTGAAATTAATGTACACGTACCTGTTTCCAAGAAATGTGCATGTGTACAATGTACGTCTTGAATCTTTTTGTTTAAAAGATACTGTGCCTTCCGAACATACTACCTTAAACAGATAATTCATATAAATGTAGCTATTGAGAAAGAAATAACAAGTATTGTTTTATGATACATATTTGTCAGCTGAAAAGCTCAGCTAGTATAATCTCTTATCCAACCCTATGTGATGAAAAGTTTCATAACTTGTTTTTGTTCTTTGTCCAAAATATGTAATTGGGGTGATTATGTCAATTGACCTTGTAGGATTGCATTAAAAAGTGGAATTATCCCCCCAGAGAAATTTAGCTTCAGTGAATGGAGACAAACCCAAAAAACATATTGGGAAAGTTTCAGAAAAATCAGGCAATGAATAAGAGAGATATGAATTTTTAGATTTTGTGATCACTAATGATATGGAGATCCTCCAATTGGCAACGCGACCATGATGTGTGATGTAATGCAGGGAGATCTTTCCCATATCTATTGTACACATTGTACTAAAATCCTCATTTTTTTTCTTGATTCTAAAGGGAGAATAAAGAATCTTTTTGATGGGATGACTTGTAAATATATGAAAGTCATAATATATCATGAAAAGAAAAGCTGTTTTATCATTAGAATGAAAATAAAGAGACATTTTGAATAGTTTTTGTGCACACCATATGGGGAGTTCTCCCTTTGTGACATCACAAATGGTGACCGTGTTGCCAATGGGAGATTTCCTATGTCATTAGAGATCTCAATATTCAAATAAGAATAACTTTCTTATCATTTATCCGATTTTCACCAAATCTTCACTAATGTGCTTATTTGATTTTTCTGCATCCACAGTAAGCCAACTATCTACAAAGGGACAATTCTCCTTTAAGCACCTCTCAAACATACATGTATGTGTTCAGTACATGTAAGTGACTAGTTAATGAGCATGAAAGAATTTAGTATGCTGAAAAGCTCAGCTAGGCGACAAAATCACTCTGAGCAAAACAGGGCATATTTTGAATTATTTCATTGAAACTTCTGTTTACTTCTCCAACACAATGTTTTTTTAATGAAGTTACTAATGAGGGGGAAATGAAGTACACATATACGTGACTTAATATTGAGCCAAAGCTGAAATGATGAGTACTGTTTCTTTTATTCAGAGCTAAAAGTGTCAGCTTATGAAACATGGTCATTATCCCTCATCCAAACATTCTTTGAAAACAGAAAAGAGGTACATTTATAGAGAGAGAGAGAGACACACACACACACACACACACACACATGGAGAGAGACAAAGAGACAGACAGACAGACAGAAAAGAGAAATAAATAAATGATGAGAAGAGAAAGAGATGTGGGATACAATATAAAAATTATGTAAGCTTCCAATAAAAAAAGGGTGTTTGCAGCTGTGCAGCTGCAGTAGTTACAATTCTAAATTTTAATTACGAAAGAGAAGCAGAATGTATTCTATCGTGATTAGACTTTTACTCAACCCCTAACGTGTGCATTTAAATGAGATTTAAAACAGAAAATGAACAGGTTATTGGGTGTTCATTCTGATTAATGAATGATTAGTTAATAAGTAACTGTTTAACGTTTAAGTACATGTAATTGATTTTCAGGAGCATGGAGGGCACACACTTTAATAAATTTCTTCCGTTTTTGTGCAGAAAAAGTATTTCTCGTTGTAAATTTGTGTATAATATTACTGGCTAAAATATACAATGTAAGCAACTAAAGATTAGATTTATTATTGCTTGTGGCCATAAATGACGTAACCTAGCCTTTGGTATGCCTAACTGTGAATTGCAGTTTTTATTTGTTAATGGTTATCAAAATATAAAGTTTCTTTGATGAAAATACATGTACATACACATGTACATGTATGTATTATGCATTTGCTGAGCTTGATGAATAATGTAGACAATCCTTCCTCGTTTTTCATTTTACCACTTAAACCCCGAACAACATTGATTTATTAAAGACATATAATGCAGTCTGTGGTGGAGTAGAAGGGAATACATTACATGTGCACTGCACTTTTATTGTAATTTTCATTTTATAGACTTTTTTTGTATATTATGAGAAGGATGCCATATGGTGAAATTGAAGAGGCTATATGTAGCACATCTTGTATCTTCTCCACCCTGTTACTGTACATATTAAACTGCTTTTATGAAGAGAATTTATGAGCTCCATAATTGTGATGAGAAATGGTTGCAAAACAACTCTGATGTCTCATTAAACCTCTTCTGACATGCGTCTGATACATGTATTCCACCCAAATCATGATTTTGAAAAGGTTTATGAACTCCCCTGCAATTTTTTTTTCATGCAAAATATGTAACACTACACATTTTTTGGAATTCATATTTTAACCAGATACATTTCATAATTTTAAGTTGTCTTGTAATATAATACATGCATTCCACCCAATTCGTGATTTTAAAAATGTTGCAAGAACCCTCCTGTTATTTTCCCTTTTCACACAAAATATCTAAGATGATTGCTGGAAGTCCTATTTTTACTAGATGCATCGGTTTCAAGTTTTTTATCCCAATTATTCTGAGAAAAATGTATTAAAATGTGCACTTGAAAAAGGAAAAGTGTCTTTTTGTTAAATTGTGCTTATCACCCTTTTTTCTTGAGGCTAATTTGGTTTTGTTTTATCCATCTCCTTTTTCTATCCTCCTTTTTGAATCGTATGTCTGTACCTATTAAGTGAATAGTTCATAATTACATGTAAACGGAAATGCTTAGCCCTCAAGAAATTGGGCATTACCGGAATATTAAAGCTTTTGTTACTTCTTTTTGTAACACTTTGATATAGATGGTTGATATATTTTATCCTAAGGGCTTTTTTTTTTCTACACCTCTGCTTTTATAATCAAAATGTCTATTTCTCTTGTTCATATTTTCCATCCTATGTACAATGTACGTCATACCGATATTTTCCCTGTTCTTTTGGTTTCTTGTTTCCGATACGGGTTCGTGATCTTGATCTACAGTGTACATCATTTGTGCCCCTCTTTTCACGTTTCAATTTAAGATTGATATTATGTTTCTTGATGGATAATAGTCTAGCGTAACACATACATTGTACAATGGGGGATAATAACGCTCTTGTTTCCTTATATTTCTTTCACGCAGAAACGTGAGGTACCAGATTACCTCTGCGGGAAGATCAGTTTTGAATTGATGAGAGACCCGGTCATTACACCTAGCGGTATCACTTACGACCGCAAAGATATTGAAGAGCATCTACAGGTCCGTATCACTTACATCCTACACAATGTTGCTCTAAAACAGCTTTGAAAAAAGAACTGTTTTTTTCCCCTCCATTCTGCACTCCAAGTACAAATATTTGTTTAAAGCTACTTTAATTTTTTTTTTTTTTTTTTTTTTTTTTGGGGGGGGGGGTTGTTGTACAAATCATAAGATTTGTTTTAACCCTTTGTGTCTTAAAAGTACAAGAAAGAATGGATCTAAACAACCAAATGTTTCCTAGCAAATACAATCACTGTAGCTGTATGGATGTAAGTCAGCTACATGTATATACTGATTACTCAAAATCTGCTGTCATTAAACTTTTTGCATTGTTTTATTTGTCAATTTAACATGAATCATGTTTAAAGGCAATTTGTACTTGAAATTGTTATTAATGGGGTTGCAATCTTGGAATGGGGTATGGTAGCCATAGTAAGTTTTTCCCTGTTTTTGTTATTTATGAAAAAAAATATATAAAAAAAGCACTGGGAATTGTATCAACCCTGTATGATACCAACAAAAGGAGTTATATCATATTTAACCTGCTCCCCCCTTAATTTAAGAATTTGATGAATTAGTGAATTCTGCTAAATTATGTTCTTTGTTCTTTCTATTTCTTTTATACCTTAAATTGCAGAGAGTGGGTCATTTTGATCCAGTGACGCGTTCCAAACTGACTCAAGACCAGCTTATACCCAACCTAGCTATGAAAGAAGTCATTGATGCATTCCTATGTGATAATGAGTGGGTGGAAGAATTCTAACACCTCTGCTACATACAGTCAATTCCCATTATAACGAGTTGCTCAGAATCAAGTGTATTACCTCGTCATAACAAAATCTTGTAGAGAAGACTAGGGCAGAGAGACACACGTGCACGTGATCGAAATTGGAAGCTGCATATTTGCCTTGTTAAAACGAGATATCCTGTCAGCGCTCGTTATAAAAGGAGTGGACTGCTCTTCACTATTATAAGACATTGAATGGAGAGAGTTGCTACAGAGCCAAGCTGGGATACAACGGCGTAGTGTCTCATGGCAGCATGTCAAGGTGCATTTACTGATTGACTACGCAAGTTCATCTTGGTTGAGCCTCTGTAATTGTACTTCTGTGTCCAATAGAGACTGTCAAGGAACATCAAGTGTGGTGGAGGACGTGAAACATTGAAGCAGGACTTCATGAAGATCGCTGGAAAAGCTACAGATATATCAGAAATTATGCTGGAATTTTCCATAACCATGGCAACTGGTAAAAAAGAATGGGGTCAGAGAAAGGTCAGCAGAGGTTTGGAGTTTTCTCTTGATTTCTGCCACATTGATGCCGTAAGATTATACAACTGTAGCGACAATTGATGATGAGCGACAATTACATGTAAATGTACCGAAGACTGTCAAGTTACATGTAACATTTTAGGTTGGATGTGGTCTAGGGCTTGATGCACATGCCCCCCCCCCCCCCCCCCCCCCCCAAAAAAAAAAGTTCAACTCTGTATCTCATATTTTAAGGTTAAACCTGGACCCAATGCACGATATAAAATTTACCGTACAGAGCCTTGGAATTTAATCCAATCACCGGGGTAATAATACATTGTAAAGCGTTTTGATCTAGTACTACTCGAATATCATTATTGCCCTATATAAAAAAAATTATTATTATTATTATTATTTCATGATACATTTTATTATGTACAGTCTCAACACATTTCAACGTCACAGTTGATTGCAGTCAAATGGGCTTAATCTCAATTCAAATAGTGAACAACAGAGCTCAATCAATTGCAATTAACAGTAAGATTAAATTTAAATTTTTTAATTTTTTTTTGTTGGTGTTACATGTACGTGTACATATAGTTGTATGTATACATGTATGTCTGAAACTTATGAAATACACTGTATGAAGGAAAAAAATTCCTAGAAAGCATGTCAGGACAAAATAAAAAATTAAATGTATATAAATGTTTGTTACAACCAGTTCCAAATGGTGTTTGAAATAGTGGGATTTGAACTACTTTAAGGTTAACAACTTATTCCATTCTTTATAATGATTCATTTCATGTAAATGTAACAGCATTAAGGAAACAATGTGTGCATTACCTTTCTTCTACCATGCATTAAGGCGCCTTCTCCAAACAAAGTGCGTCAGTTTCCCGAAGCTTCCTGATCCAACACGAGAAACAATCGGCTTTCTGCTTTTAACATGTTCAAGCCGTGTTAAGATTTCGGGATTCTATTCAAAAGCCGATAAATCGTCTTTTGGTACAAAAGATGCGGAAAGCTGACGAACTTTGTTTGGAGAAGGCGCCTAAAAGAGCTCCTGTGTTTCCAGTGTGAGAAAAATGAAATACGTACTGGAGGAAAAAGCAAAATGTCACGGCCCCTTCTGTAGATACTGTATTCAGTCTAACTACATGTACAAAAAATATTTGTTCATTCCAACGGCTTTGTTTGAAACCCAACCAAAACTCGTGTTGGTATTCCTCAACGATATTCATGGACTTTTAAGTATTTATGATATTATCCTGTACCCATTGTAATGTTATGCTGGTAGACATATTGTATGGATATTTACATATATGTTGTATGTATTTATGCTCATTTATATTGTGTAGAGTAATAAAGAGAGAGAGATATATATATTTAATTTTGCTATCAAACAATTTTCTGATCACATATTTATGTTTGTAATGAGTGCTAACTACAATGTACATGTACCTTTAAAAAAAAAAAAAAAAAGAAGAAGAAGAAGCTGTTTGATATCCTTCTGATATTTGTGATCGCATAGAAAATCATTGGTAACTTTTATCCCAGTTACGTAGTTAAGAAAATAATTTTAGTACTATGCTGTATTTCATTATCATCTTCCTTCCTGAAAATGCGTGAGACACAGATCTAAGTTTAATTTTTACATCAGACAAATGTGACCTAGAAATAATAATTCAGCTTTTAAATGCTAGAAGTATTTAATTGAAAACTTTAACCCATCGAGGACTGGGTACAAATATATTCAGGCCGAGGTCTATACTGGGAAATGTGTGTTATAGCCAAATAAGCTTTGAAAGTTTAATAATTTTGTGACATACAATGTACATAATACATGGATAAGGAAAATATTCAAATCAAAACTCAATGGAGATGTACTGTAATTGTAGTAAAGCAAGGAGCTCCTTGTATGAAGGTGCATGTATGTACATGTATGTATGTTTGATGGTATATTTATAATAAAGTTGAAAAACAAAATTACCTATTATAATTTTGTACCTAAAAGGCTACATTTTAAAATGATTTTCTTTTTAAAATTAGCATGTTCTTACTAAGCACTCTTGTCAGAAACTTTTATGGGAGAAAAAGGGTTATAAAATGCCTCTTTTGATATTCTAACCTGATACTACATTTACAAGTAGATTTCTATCAAAATGCCCTCATGATTAAGCGTTCTTGTCAAAAACATTCAAGGGAGAAATGGATTTTAAAATGCCTCTTTTAATCTCTAAACAGATACTACAAGTAGATTTGTAGCCAAAATTGTTATTCCTCACATATTTCATATCTGATACACTTTTCATAAAACTTTCCTTTTGGACACCGAATGTGGCACAACATTATTCTGGAATTGGTTTTGTTGATTATTTTCAGGATCTTCCATGATTTTTTATTAACCGATCTCGTCCATTTGAAAACCCAGAAATACCATGAAACCTATAATAGAAACATTTAACCCATCATCTTCCGAGTTGAAATGCAAGGCCGACATTTCTAGGGAGTGCTCACTTGACTTCTGCCCAGCCATTAGCCAAGAGAACATGAGAAGCAGTAAAATATCACCATGGCAACAATAGAATAATGCTTCTAGAAATGGGCTCTTTACTTATAAAAACGGTCTCTCTTCAGAGAAAAATGTTAAGGCATGTAAAACTGTCTGGAATCTTTAATAGACAGCATTAAACGTAATCTAGAGTTGATCCGCCCTGAGGCATGATAGTTTAACAGATGAATGTCTGACCTGAGGGGTGATTAATAAGTATGATAGCAATGTGCCAATTCTCCCAACCCTAAAGTGATGTAATATAGGTTGCATACCCATATCGGTGTGAACCTGTTGTCATCAAAAGGTTTTATACTCAAGGGCTCATGATAACAGATCATTTACAGGCAAATATGATCTAAATTGTACAGTCTGTGTCAAATAAAATGGTACAGTTGGAAAACATTTTTTTATAGTGTGAAGGTTAATATCAACGTGGTATTGTTGTTATTTTCATAAAGCAGAAATATCACTCTTTCTTCTGCAATTTTTTTCATCACATTTGGTGCAGTATTTTTTGAGATATGACTAATTTTCTACAATCAAGAAAAATCCATTTTTCGCACGCCGTCCCATGCTTTTGTGTACGATTTTGCATAATGACCGTGAATTCAGCGCTCCAGAACAATAGAAGTGCGTAATTTCGATTTGTTCCCCGTCGCACAAAACTTAGCATAGCTTTTGTTTTACGAAAGCAAATTATACAGGACAAAGCGCATCAGCAAGAAAAATCTTTTGGCTTTAATTTGGTACCACAAACACACATTATATGAAAATATTTCACACCTAAATGATTTTTTCCCCGACTGTACCATTTTTTTTGACACAGACTGTATGATCCAAAACAATGATACCATTATTACATTTATATGAAAGTACATGTATCCAAAGCTTTACATACAAATAAAACCTGATACCATTTTTTTTTTAAAGTCTTTACAAATTGACATACATGTAATTTAATTTTTTGATACAAATAAGCAGGAAATTGTATGTACAAGTCGGGGGATTCATCACTTTATTACAAATAAAATATTGAACAAAGGAACAAAGATTACGCCCAGGTCATGAGAAATTAACATACATGCAGGGCAACATAATAACATATAACAGATAATACATATTATTTAACAACACTTAATACAAACAAAATACATATAGCATCAAAAGAAAAGTTCAAGTTACAAGAATAATGAGATAATATAGCTAAATTATTGTGAGGTTAAATGTGGTTTATACATAGCATATTCTTACTTTCTTTCTTTTTGATACATTTAAAAAGTTTCAGTTTATCCGCATAACATTGCATATTTTTCCTTTATCATGAGTTTTAGTATATGTTTTATATATATAAATATTTAGATGTATTAAGAAATATCATGTTCGTTTTGGTTATCATTTAAAAATATTTCATAATAATTAATTAAGATTCATATATGGGTTACGGTCGGATAATGTAAGCTTTATTATACTACAAAAGTCAAAGTATTATAATATTAGGAACATTTCGGCAAGTATAATACAATGTACATGTACTTTGCAGAAATTATGGGATATGTGCGTAAGATCAGTTTACCCATTGTGAAAGCCGATTTGTGATATCTGGTGATGGTACTCGTATGCGAGCTGAATTGATTAACTTCTGACTATGCAGGACGGTCCCAAAAGCACACATGTATAATCTGGACCCCCCCCCCCCCATATAACAAACTACCTGATACAACAAGCTACTTTTTAAGTTAAAATGAAATCAATTTGTTTTGTTTTGTATTTTCTATTGTCTACTGATATAAATTGTAACAAGACACCTGACAAAATGAGCAAATTATTTGTGTCCCAGAGATCTAAAAAGTTTGAACCATATCAAGAAAACTTGTATGGACCCCTGGAGTATGGTTTATTGAGTAATCTAGTTGAAAGCTGTCTTGATTTTTTTCAGTTTATGATGTGGGCATGTTCCAAATTAGAAGCACCCACCATTTCTGAAAGCTATGAAGCTTTATTTTTTTTTTTTTTTTTGTATAAAGAGCATACAATTCCGAGAAATTGTGTTTCCTTATTAGAAATATAAAACTTTTTGAAAAGTACCGGTCCCCATTACACCCTTTTGTTTAGACACGACCTGATATGAGAAGCCTTGTGACTACACCTTAAAAATTTGATCAGCATACTCATTGGATCATCACCCCTCCCCAATTCAAATATCAGGTCGCAAAGCATAAACAAAAATAAAGATTTCCAATACCCCCTGCAGCAGGAAAGTGTAAAATAGCTTGAATGCGATACATTCTCACCCATAATGAAACGGTTTGTGGTAATTAATTGGATCGATGCCTGGTATTTCAACCCGCAGCACATTTTCAGTGAAGAGACAAGTTATGATGCAGAAACGAACAATCATGAAAGATCGTGATTGAAGAAATCACATGGAGATCGTCATGACAGGCCTTTAGGATGAATGCTGCGTTCCCTTCTCCGTCATTCCGTTTACATTCAACAAGAAGGCATAGGTAGAGAGAGAGAACTTGCATGTCAATGTCAAGAAAGAAAGAAAGAAAAGATGACCCCTTCAGGCTACTCATTCTATCTTTGTAACAAGGTTATTTGCTTCGATAAATGGCAAGCGAGTCGGCTGAAATAAAAGTCTTTGAGGCATATAAACGATGTAGAGCAATCCATTAGTGAAAATCACCCTCCAGGCGAATGTTCTATATTTTTTCAGAGCTAAAATAAGATGTTTAACCTGTGGTTTTTGAGCTGGAGATAATACAGTCTACATTGTATGTGTGGGTGAATTTATTTTATGACGATATAAAGAACGTGTTATCGATTTGTTGCTCTTCTGGCAACATTAACAGTTTGGACTTTTCTTAATGATATCATAAGCATAATGTATGGCATTATCATGTCTTTTTATGACGTTCATGTTTGGCGACAATAAATTCATTCTGATTCCAGTCCTTTATGTGAATGAAATATTGCAACATAGACAATCCTGTCAAAGTAATCCACATAATGTTTAATAGAAGTTTTGTCTATAGATTAAATTGGTATTTTAACATTGCTATTTGACTAATTCAAAGCCTTATATTTTTTTAATTTTAAGTATACATGTACATTTGTACATGTAGGTTTGGAAGAAAAATTAGTTAAGAGCAAACCTTGAAATGCAGGACATTAATAGAGTTCAAAGAAAAATAGGGGTACATTTAATTTGTACTTACTTCATGATATTGTCTTCCGCATTATTCCTATGGGTCGACTTTAACCATCACATGATACAATCTGAATTAGATAACACAGGAGAAGAGCTTATTCAATTGTTATGAACAATAAATATATTGATTGATGAGGTAAACATGTTATTGTGATTGTTTAACCATTTATAGTGTGTATGTATAGAATATCAACCTCTTTGTCTTTATTTTGTCTTTTATTTTGGTTATAAAAAAAAATAAAAAAAAACTTCAAATTCTCATTTACTGTACTTTCCATCTTTCTCTCTCTCCCTCCCTCCTTCTCTCTCTCTCTCTATCTTTTTTGTCTCGCATACATGTACCATCTCTACAATGCCCCCTTCTTCCCCTTTCTGTTGCCAGTTTTCATCTTTATTTTTCTTACTCATTATTTTCCTCTCTCTCTCTCTCTCTCTCTCTCTCTCTCTTCCTTCCATCCAAACCATAATTAAATCATAACAGTCTGAACCATCATAATATTGCACTGGCACAGATCATAGTGCCGCCATTATATAAGCATTATACATTCTGTTCGACTAACAACTATATGTTTGTGGAAATGTTTGCAAATATAAAAAATGTACATAGTATTTATAATTGGTGCCACACCTTCCAATTCCTCCAGTAGAAGGGCTAGATTTTAGGTTGCAAATTTGCTGGCAGATCAATGATTGTTTGAGCAAATGCCATGGATTCTTCAATACATTTGTGACACTTAAAATCTGTATATAATTGAAGTATATACATGTATATATATATATTTATATATAGGTTATGTAATGTATGCTCTAAAGATAAAAGTTGTAGCTGCATTTTCTTCACATTGTTCACATGAATCTATTTGTTGGTGTGAAAAAAATGCAAGTTTAAAAAAACACAGAAATTATGTCATTACCTGAAAACAAATGCTGGCAATAAAAAATTGAATTGTCAATAAATTTCAGTGCAGCTCGTTTGTATTTTGTTACCAGCAGTTACAAGGGAGTTTGAGGACGTAGAATAAGATTCTAGGTTCAGTGTGCTCTTTTTCTTAATTATATGATAACATAATTTTTGTAATCACCTGTAGCACACTCTGGGTAGATATGATATGACAAATGTCTTATTATTATTATCATTATTACAAGGGAGTTTGAGGACGTAGAATAAGATTCTAGGTTCAGTGTGCTCTTTTTCTTAATTATATGATAACATAATTTTTGTAATCACTTCTAGCACACTCTGGGTGGATATGATTGCGCAGTACAAATGTCTTATTATTATTATTATCATTATTATTATAGTAAAATTATTGCTAGATGACACGATGAACAGACAAGAATCAAAGACACAAAAGCACAAGTATGATTATACATCTCTCAAGTTTTATTACAATCCCAATCAGAGGGATGAAACATAGTGTTATAGTGTTATTATAACTACATGAGAAGTTCATTATGCAATCATATTGGGCACGTTAGATTATTGATGAATTAGATTTTTAGTATAAATTGAATAGCTCTCACAAAATAAATGAGTCTAATAAAAAGGTACAAGTTTCATCCTCTTGAAATTCTGAATTAAGAAAACCAGTTAAATTCACATAAGTTCCCATTTTTAAATTTCATCATATCGATACATGTATATATCCATAATTCCTACATTATAATCTATTGGTCTGTGTACGTAGCATCGTTATCTCAAAAGCATATACCGTAATGTACAAATACATAACTAAAACAGAAAAAAATAATCACCGTAACATATAGTTATAAAGGGTTTACTTAAGCTATATAGGCTTGACTATAATTTATTAAACGATGCCAATCTTATAATTTTTTTTTTTCTTTTTTCAAAATAACAGCAGATAGACCATCCCTCTAAAATGTAAGATTTCTATCAAAGCCCGTCTATCTCAAGGTGGCATGAAAACAACTTCACTTCAACCAGGCATTTTCTGTCTCCGATCCTAGCAACACCAAAAATATTCAAATTTTGTAAATGATAGAAGCGGTTTGTCTAGAATAACTACATATACAAGCAGATCAAATAGGCAGATTAGGAAAACAAATTGTATTTAACATTCACCCAAAAATTCTCTTGTCTCCAAATCACTACACGATTGCCTATCAGTGGGGCACTCTTCACAATATAACTATGTATTTGAACAAAATTCTCATTATTACTAGAGAAATCAATTACCCTTTATTATCAATACACATTAGATTTCATTAAAACTACCGCATTCATTTCACATCCAAGGCGATACACTGGTTCTTCGGTCACCTTAAAACCAACGTTACACGCACTCTTCTTTACGACAACACCTACACGAGGCCTCTGCAATTTCAATTTGGAGGCTACAATCACAAACTGTGGATATATTTTCAAAGCAGGAATGCTGATGAAGTTTTGATACTATTCTTAAACCAACACTCTCATCTCTCTTTCGATCATTACGGAATGAATAAGAGATTAAACAAAACAAAACAAATCTCTCCAATCCACTTGTATCAGACATACAAAGAAAATAGGTTTCCAAGTTCCAGTGAACTAGCTTTTAAAAGTTAAAAAAAGGGCGAAGGTATGTAGGAATACCTGTATATTTCATTTTTAAATTTGTTATATTATTGTGGAAATATAAAATTGGTTTTAAATAACAGCAAAGGTATTACGACCTTTCCTTACTTCATTTATCTAAGAATCTGTTAGTACTCTATTATTAAACCAATAGCATAGAAATACACAATCAAATATCATTTGAAATAATAATCAGCAAGCAAGAGATGTAGAAAGGGAGAAAAGGATAACATAAATCATGTTATGTTCATAAAGATTATTCATGAAAACGTAGCCCTTCATGTCCATGTTTGCAAACAAATTTACAAGCTTGCCAGAGCAGAAAGAATTGATTTTATATCATTTATTTTCACCTTTGAAATAAAGAACAAACAGAAAAATAAACAAAATTTGAAGAAAAAAAATTATTAAATAACAATTTTCCATTGAGATACACGTACATGTACACATGGGCTAATACTCAGAAATACAAGATATAATTTCAAATTCGAATTTTTTAAAATTGATATGACCCCAACTTAACCACAATTACTAAATGTACATGTAGCATGACTCCTAACATTACCATTGTTAATCACACTTACAGCTTTAGGTTTAAATTCATATTGTAACAACTCCTAATAAAGGAAAATAATATGCAATATAACAAGGGAAGCACCGATCTATATTTACTATTTGAAATTTCAAGCTGTCACCCCAATTAAAAAAAAATCAATTTAAATTTTATCTACCTAAATGCATATACAATGTACATTAGCAACACTACTCAAATGTTACATTTTTTTCTGAGCAATGATTTTTTCAGAAACATATAGATGGTAAGGCCTGTATACACCCATATAATAATCATAGATCACACTAGTTTCTCTTCACAGCAGAGGCATAATTTTATTTTGGGATGAAATCAATTTCCTCATAGTTCTGGAGAAGTCTGTAATGCCTTTTGTACTGTTTTTAATTTGAGGATAAGAAAGACTATTGCTGATACCGTTTTCTTTGCTTGCACGGTGAACAGCCGCTGAAAAGGACACTATTTCCCACATACTTTCTGAAACGCCACATCCGTATACAGAAATTCTTTCAATGGAAATCATAAAAGGACGATGATTTTCCAAAATATTTTGCATTTGCTAAATCTCTGTTAAAATCTAGTTGCCTTCTTGTTAAAGCCGGCACTTCACAACAATTTGTTTTAAATCATTTTCAATGATATCATAAAGAAATGAAAAGTTGATCATTCAAAGATTCACATAATTACACAAGACACATATTCCTGTTAAAACGCAGGTTTTCCAATGTTTGAATGTTAATTACCCAGTCAATATCTTGACTTCAAATTGGTACAAAAAAGTAGAAACAAATGCGACACGAACTTGATAAAACATAGCATCCTTTTCTGAACGTTTCCAATTAATATTCTCTAACTTTTCCAACACGTTCTGAAGAAATCTTTTCAGATCAAATCTACTATTGATAGAATATTAGACAGAGGTCTATCTATTTATGGCAAACCATTTCATTACAGCCTGCTAGAAGCTATAGTATGATCTATCAAAACACTACAATTCTCAAAATTTGTTAAATTGTATACAAATCACCGGAAAATATTCCCCTTTTTTAATCACATGGACAATCACCAAAATACCATCATATCATTATACAAACCCTTCCTCTTGATTTTGAATCCTATATTATCTTCACTTTGGTAAATTTCTACAGCAATAAGGATAAATGCATACACGACAAACATGTAAAAATGATATATATATATAGTTTATACAAGAACAGTCTCAGAAAAATATCCTCACACGCTCCACGCGAGTGATTAAAAGAATTGTTGGATTTTTCAAAGAAATTACACCCCTGATTAATCAAAGTATTCAATCATTTAGATTAATAGAAAAAAGAGGCTTTTCATACGACTTTACAAAGCAGAAATAGAATAATATTGGTTTGAAGCTTTGGAAATGGTATAGTTGGTTTATTTATTCAGGGACTTCGTCTGATCCTGTTCCATCGATGCCATCATTAGCTGAGCTACTATCCATAGCGGAACTCCTGGGTGCTCTACTAGATCTGCCTAAGAGTCTTGATCCGCCGCCGGACCTGCATGCATGGAAATGGGTAGGTGGGACCAAGGAAAGAAAAAAAGAAAGAGAAATACCATAAGGACACTGTAAAGGACTATTCAGGAATTCGAGGTAAAAATAATCAACTGGTATGAGATTTAAAATAATCCCCCTTTTTTTCTCCCCATCTTCATTTAGTCCATATCACTACAAATCAAACAAGCCTGAAACAAAAAGAGCTTTTGTCATAATGTAAGAGCATATACCCAAGTTAAAATCATTATTCTCTAGTGTGATATTCTATATTAGAATACACAAGCCGTGAAATCCATCCAATTATGAAACAGCTGATTCAGTCTATTTTCTACTCAAAGAAATTGGTTTTTGACCTTCCAACAAATACAAAAAGTTGTAGGATCCAAAAGACAAAACCCTTTCTAAGATCACTGGAGTCGATCTTTTCCAGAGAGAATATTTGAATTTTTATTACCATAGATAGAATATTTGATTTGTATTTATTACTAGCAACATTTACATATTTTTGTAATCACATGTAAATGAATTAGCTGCTGTGCATATAGCCATAAATTAAAGCAGTGGATGGTTGTTAAATGATTGTATACTAGTTTGTTGGGTTTGATATTTGTGCATATTAATCCCAGAACTGTGACTATCTTTATATTTAAAAAAATAAAAATCAATCATCTGGATGAATTAAAGGCAAACTCACAGGGAATATCATTTTTAGAGCAAGTCAGGGAAAATGAGGTAACTTTGGGAAATAAAATAAATCGCTAAAATGCACCTCAAGATGTATGAAAGAAAGTCCAGGGAATATAGCTTTCTTCAGTAACCAAGTCCCTTTCCATTTGGAAACTAAACTTTATTAGAAAATACCCATTTCATGTATCCAAGTTCATGACACATATCATATGCATGATGTAAATAGAATGTATGTTAGCAAATATTATGCTTCGGTCAAAGGGTCCAATTAGTCCAACACATTAAAAGAAAGTTAAAATGTTTAAATGAGCCTGGTTTCCAAATTGGCTAAAATTAATCTTGGTTAATGATTTCTGCTTAACATGTTCCCATAAATATGTACCAGAAAATGGGGGGGAAAAATATCAATATTCACCTAGAAAACCAAATACATGTACAGTATGTATTTTCTGAACAATCTTGATTCAAAAATGGTTTAGCTTTTCATTTTGGTTACTGTAGTCCAGGCTAGGCACCATAGGAAAATATTTGAACCTTGTTTTTTGATATATACAATGTTTTTTGATGATTCTTTGTCAATTCGAGGGTGCTGATTCCAAATCCGATGGGTGCCAGACGCGAAACCTTGAGCATTTTTCACAAATCGCGAAAATTCAAAATGGCCGCCAAGATGGCCGCCAAAATATGAAAATGAGTATTCCAATGGTATTTCTGAGGTTGTTTTGGTGGTTTCTTGTCAAATCGAGTGTGCTGATTCCAAATCCGCTGAGTGCCAGTCGCGAAACCTCGTGGATTTTACGCAAATCGCTAAAATTCAAAATGGCTGCCAAAATGGCCACCAAAACTGGAAATCAGTATTCCAAGGGTATTTCTGAGATTGTTTTGGTGGTTTCTTGTCAAATCGAGTGTGCTGATTCCAAATTCAATGAGTGCCACCCGCGAAACCCGACAGATTTTACGCAAATCGCTAAAATTCAAAATGGCTGCCAAAATGGCCGCCCAATTGACAATGCGTGTTATATGGGTATATTTCAAGGTGTTTTGGTGGTTTCTTGCCAATTCGAAGGTGCTGATTCCAAATGCGATAAGTACCAACCACAAAAATACACAGGACAGAAAAGAAAGAAAAGAAAAGATAGAAAGAAAAGTGGAAAGAAATGGCAACCAAGTCATATGGCCATACATTGCCAATAAGTTATGAGACGGCTCTTTTGGCTGTTTACAGGGTAAGCTAACCGTGCAGCATTGAACTATTGAGCTCCCCCACCACCACACGAAAATGCTCTCCAAACATGATTCATTTCTTTATCAAAATCATTCCCTCAGTTGTTATTATTATTTTTTTTTTGGCATTCGGCCTTCAAGGAAGTCACCATTACCTATAGGGGTAGGATAAAGTCAAATCTTACGGGGAGCGCTGACAAAATAAACAAAGTTTCGTGTACAAAAGGAATGTATTTTTATATTATTCTTCCGATATTACGGGGGTGCCCGCACCCTCCACCCTATCCCCCTTGGATCTGCCACTGACATGTATAAGATGTACACCTATATCGTGCATCTAGTCAGAACAATTATATTTTATTTAGTCGTGTTCAATCATTTAGTTTATGTAAAGTGTCTCCTGTTGTTCAATAAACCATGAAGGGGTTCATAAGGGAAACCCAGTATTTCATTTACAGCCTCTATTCTGTCGGGGGGAAAAATCCAAGGATATTTTTTTGATGTCAGGATCACTCACAAACCCAGTCTTTAAATTATTAAAAAAAAATTGTATTATGTCTGTAATAGTGCAGTGAGGCATGAATATATACTTTTGCATGTCTTACAAACATGCGATATACTGGGTGTTTCCGAAAAAAAGGAAACCCAACTTTGATCAACAATATTTTCAAAAATATTCCAATGGTGATTATGAAATTTATATCACTGTAAAGTGCAACTCCTTACCATTCTTATGATACCTCTCTCATCTCACCCATACCATGCTTCGCTGAACCCCATTGTTCTTAAAAAGTCTTGTAAAATTGTGCGTGGTTCACTTTCATGCACTTTGAGATGATTTGTGTGAATGTGCCTGGAAAGGAAACCCAACTTTGATCATCAATAATTTCAAAAATATTTCAGTGGTGATTAAGAAGTTTATATCACTGGAAAGTACAACCCATTACCATTCTAATGATACCTCTCTCAGCTCACCAATATCATGCATCACTGAACTCCATTGTTTTGAAAATTGTCTCGCAAAATTGTGATAGGTTCTCTTTCATGCTCCTTGAGATGAGTTGCTTTAAAGGTTCCTATTAACAAATCTAAGTAAAGCATTCCAGTGACTTTGAATAAATGGGTTTGATAAATTGGTTGGAAATGTCTACTTAGTTAGTCCCTTAATCTTACCATCCAGGTAATTTCATCATGTTACTGTTCACGACAACCCAGAGAACCTTCAGTTCTCCGTGGATAATGTAAGAAGCATGATAGTGCATCAATCACAATTTTGCAAGATATTTTTAGAACAATGGGGTTCAGTGATGAGTGACATTGGTGAGCTGAAAGAGATATCAATAAAATGATAATGAGTGGCACTTCCCAGTGATATAAACGTCATAATCACCACTGTCATGTTTTTTAAATGATTGATGATGAAAGTTGGGTTCCCTTTTTACGCACATTGCAACAACCCATCTCAATGAGCGTGAAAGTCGGCCGTTTTCACCTGCTCATGTCATTTCCGTAAATAAAATAAAGGTTTCCCTGAAAGGTTCCCCCATCGAATTTGGAATCATAGCCATGGACTTGCCAAAAAGCTATAAAAATAACCTCGGATATACAACATTTATTATAAATTTTTCAACGTGTGGCTGATGCCAGCAAATATTGACGATTTGCGCAAAATGCTTAGGTTTTTGTTCCTCTGACTCATCAGATTTTGAATCAGCATTCTCAATTAAAAAAAAAATATATACAAAAAAACTTAGATAACAATAAAATGCACTTTTTCATTTCACTTGGCGGCCGTTTTGGATTTTAGCGGCGTTTCACGGTTGTCACTCATTGGATTTAGAATCAGCACCCTCAAATTGACAAGAAACCACTAAAACAACCTCTGAAATAATAAGACATTTTAATTTTTATGCAGACAATTCTAGCGGTTTACATAAATCCTGTAGGTTTTTGTGGCTGGTACTCATCGGTTTTGGAATCGGCGCCTTTGAATTAGCAAGAAACCACCAAAACACCTTGAAATATACCCGTATAACACGCATTGTCAATAAAAATTCTCTCTCCAAATTTTATTGTCCGAATCGGATATTCTTTTTGCCCTTGTCCCGTGGGCTTGGCAGCCGCTGAGCAGCGCCAGATGGATGTTGCTCTATCCCCCTCTTGCTGAACGCCAAACAGGGAAGCAACAACTACCATTTTTAACGGCCATTTTGGCAGCCATTTTGAATTTTAGCGATTTTCGTAAAATCTGTTGGGTTTCGCGGCTGGCACTCATTAAATTTAGAATCAGCACCCTCGAATTGATAAGAAACCACCAAAACAACCCCCAAAATACCCTTGGAAAACTGTTTTCCAGTTTTGGCGGCCATTTTGGCAGCCATTTTGAATTTTAGCGATTTGCGTATAATCTATTTGGTTTTGCGGCTGGTACTCATCGAATTTGGAATCAGTACCCTCGAATTATTAAGAAACCACCAAAACATTCTCAGAAATACCCTTGGAATACTGATGTCCAGTTTTGGCGGCCATTTTGGCAGCCATTTTGGATTTTAGCGATTTGCGTAAAATCCACAAGGTTCCGCGACTGGCACACAGCGGATTTGGAATCAGCACACTCGAATTGACAAAAAAACCACCAAAACAACCTCGGAATTACCATTGGAATACTCATTTTCATATTTTGGCGGCCATCTTGGCGGCCATTTTGAATTTTCGCGATTTGTGAAAAATGCTCAAGGTTTCGCGTCTGGCACCCATCGGATTTGGAATCAGCACCCTCGAATTGACAAAGAACCATCAAAAAACATTGTATATATCAAAACACAAGGTTACATGGTCTCTAGCCTGGACTACTGTGACTAACATTAAAAGTTATCAGTTTCTGTTCATTTGTAACACTTCTTAATAAAGAGAATAAAATGAAGTTGAAAATCAGGCATGGGTTCTAAAGATGACAAATCTTTAATATAAAATTAACAGAATTATCAACTATTGGACTATAATATGATAAGTATTATTATTCACATGCTTGAGAAAAATAATAAAAGATCAATTTCATTTGAAAGAAATGTGACCAAGAATAATTCCTGCAAAGAAAATTTTAAAATGTCAAGTAAAAATGACAAAATTTATCTAATTCACGATCAGGATTAAGAATGTTTTATTATAATTAACATTGCATTAAATTCCAGGCTTGCATTTAACTGCTTATTATCAAGTGTGTTATTGTTATGTGAAAATATACTTCTTAATTATAATGCAGATATGACATGACTCTATAATTCCTAGTCTGGAATAAAGTACAAATCATATTTATATTAAACTGTATGAATCAATTCAAGATGAAAATATCCTACGATGTAAATGCATTATGCCATCATGAGAAAAATAAAATTAAAAAATTAAAATACAAATAAAAATTCTAATGATTCAATCAAATAATGTGCAATATTGTGAGCGTTCTACCTTGTTTCACCGCACTAAATTGAATTTTGAAGAAACAAAAAGAGTAGAACCGTTGAATTGAAATTATTTTTTGAATGATGCAATGTACACATATAAATATTTTCAATTTGCAACATAAACAGAATCTTCTACATGTCTGAGCAAAAATACATAGAGCATGTACAAGTTTATGTCAATACTTCGGTATGTGTCGAGGCACATTACCACATTTCCACATGACGTAACATGATACAAGTCATGCTTCCAAAATCGGTCATCTTCCCTGCATCTTTTAAAAACAACACAAAGTACCACTACATATTTTTTACAAGCCAACATTCTCAAATACAAGAATAGCTGACTCGTACAGGTAGTATTCCAACTGACTTTGGGGCTTATCATACGCATTCAACCCTTAGCATGTACATGTATGTTTGCTATAATATATCAATTAAGGCACATATATTTTCTGTAGCAAGCAGACATTGGATGTGCAATAAAAGAAACAGGTTTTCAATTACAACGAAATAATTATTTTACAAAGCCATCAACATAAATATAGACAGTGGACCAAAAGTGTGGTTTTGACCAAAACTCAACTTTTTGGAGCTGTTTAAGAAAAAACAATTCCGACAAAACGGCAAGTATGGTCCAAACCGTACACTTTTGATTCACTGTAAAGGATAATGATGAAGAGGGTAGGATGAATAACAACATGCAAGTTGCATGCTCAAACCAAAGTAGTAAAATATAGATAATATTGAATATGAATGAAACCACAATGTTTTGAAGATGAAGGGATGACACAGCCCGGTATGGCTTTTGGTTGGAGTAGATAAAAACAAAGAGAAGCGCTTTGATAAGACATGACTTCTTTGATGAAAACAGAAAAGGTTTGATTTTGGGGGGATGAAAAGAAGAGAGAGCTCTTACCATAACACAGCTCTGCCGTTTCAATGTCTTATTATCTTTAGATGTGACACACAAGGGCAGAAAACAAGACACATTAACACTCACATGGCGATACAATTCATGAGGATGTGAGTGATAAAATAATGTGATGAAAACATATCGTGAATGGGACCTAAAGAAGAGGGTTTTTCACTCCTGGACATACGCTGGGTATTGGAAAAGTCCTTTTGTAATACATCATAACCTATATTAATTAGAGTATCTTTTGCAACTTTTTTTTCATTACAATCGATTTCTGATTTTAAAAAAAAGTAATGAGGGAAATATCTATTCTTGTACGGGAAATTCTAGATTTGTGCCATTCTTAAAAATCATACAATTAATTCCAATGTTATCACCAAAACCTGATTACATATTGGAAGATAAAATAGGGGAATATGAGGATTATCTGATGCCAAAGGAAGGGGTGGTGTAAGGTTTGTTATACAGAATGGGGCAATGATTTTGATGTGGGTAAGGTGAGTTATAAGAGTTGATACATAGAGGAGGGGGATGTTAATAATTTGCCTACGAAAAAGGGAAACTCTGGAAAGGGAAAAGAGGAGACTAAATTGAGAGAGTGAGTGCAGTGGAGGAAGTGCAGTAAATGAATTCCTGTGCTGGGAGTGAAATCATGATTGGTGAAATAAATGAAAGGGAAATGGGTGCAATAAAAATAAGATGAAACACACATACTTCAAAAGGCATCGTACAAATGATCACAAAGCAATTTTGAAGAAGTCGCATTCATGTAAATGTTTATTCATTTTCCATACGAAATGGAAGTTCATGGATGTATTTTCATCACTAGTTTCACAACTTGCAGCTTGCCTCATTTTTGGTAGAACGCAATTCGCAAGCAAACTAAAACTAAAGTAACTTTTTTTGAAGGCTTTTGGAAATTTTCATGGTAGAGCAAATTTCCACTGAAGGCTTTTGAAGGCTCATGACAATTTTAATGGTAGCCATGATAGAGCAAATTGACATTGATCACGACCGTTATTTCTGAATGCCACTTACGTCAAAACGCTTTCCAATCCAAAATGCCGATCACTGCCTCTCTTATGTCTATTTAAAAGTTGCCACAAGGGAGATAAGCTTGGTTATAAGACCAAATCATAATGTCCCACTAAAATAAACATTATTTATTTGATAGGCTGCTTGTTCTGCAGAATAGGAAAGTCCTGTCTACTGCTTTGAGTAGGCCTGGAATGAAAAATTGGACCCCCTGCCCCTTTCCTCTTTTCTTCTTCTACAATCAGCTTTAATGAAACTGTCAATCATATTTGAGCCTTGCTTTTAAGGGTTGTTATCTTAAAGAAGAAGGAACAATGTCACATTTTAGTAAAATTGCAGTGATAGATGACTCCTTCGAACCATAAAAACTAATGGCATTTCAAAATTGTTAACTATGGTTGGAGGGTAGGGGTAATGGTGCAATTTGAAATGTAAATGACCATTAAATAATTTATAATTTTTATAAATGATAATGTTCCACCAGCTTAGTCAACTATCAGCAAAAAGGATCCAATAGGTTTTATTTAATTCCTTTCAAAATTCTTATTATCACCACAATGACAAAAATTTGCTGCAATGTACAGCTCTATGGCCTTCCTATACAGGAAGCTGATAATACACTGTAAAAAATATTTGTATTTTTACAGCAAATCTGCTGTCAGCCGAGTCGCCATAAAAAAATGTAATTTAAAAAACAGTTTTGTTGTAAATTTCTCCTGCAAATAATTACGTGAGAAATACAAAATATACATCAGGAGTAACACATTTGTTCCGTTTTAACCAAATATATCAGCTATAGAACTCTAATGATTTCTTTTCTTCTCTTTCATTAATTATTAGAGGAGAAATTTACAGCACAATTGTTATTTCAAATTACATTTTTGTATGGCGACTCTGCTGACATCACTTTGCTGTATTATTTTTTTACAGTGTAGCCTATAAAATCTACTCTTATGAGATCAACTAATATGTTAGTCAGAAAGTTAGATACAACACTCTTAGTTCAGTTCACATATTCATGCGCAAACTGTACACCAACCAATTCACTGTTGAAAAGAAAATGTTAATGAAAATAAACACCTGAAAGTAAAGCAAAAAAACTACAAAGAAAACCATTATATTAATATCATAACTTCAACAAAAATCTTTCTACTTCACCACCTAGTCCTGAATAATCTATATGTACATGAACTATCCACAGATCTATAAAAAATTGTTATGATCTACATCTAATCATGCATTTTACTCAAATATCCTATATCCCATGTATTTGTGTATAATTTGGTCTAATAAAAAGAAAAAAAAACATAGCTACTCGACAAAATGGACTATTATTTACCCCTTAAAATAACCAATCTGTGTGTAGCACAGATTGGTCATTTCTAAGCTACACAAAATGTATAGTGTCGAAAGGATCCCATGATCCACTCTTTACTGGTTTGAACCAGATCAAACCATACCAGAGTAGAAAAATCTGGCTGCTTACTGGTTCAGACCAGATTAAACCAGACTAGAGTGGATCGATTAGGTAGAATACTGGCTCAAACCAGTTTAAACCATATCAGAGTGGATAGATCTGGTGGCTTACCGTAATTTGCTCCTCAGCTGATTCAGCTCCCTCTGTAGTGATTCATTAGACTCTGTCTGTTCATCAAGCTCACGTTGGATCCTACGCTTGGCGGCGTTGGCCCGCGAGCATTCTTCCTCGCTCTCATCCAGCTGACGCTTCAGGGTCTTCAGGCGACCATTGCTCTTATCCACCTGGTAATAGAGATAGACAATGGTCTTATTGATTGAAACAAGTCTGATAATTTGACATTTGTTCAAAGTCGGGTCCTTGCCAACAAACAGGATAAATATAGGAATATGGTACACCATTCGATCAAGCAGTGCTCCTTCTCCTATTAATCCTACCAACTCAATTTTACGTAAGGTATAAAGCAGCTTCTCTGAGCCCTTGCACAGAAAAAAAAATTAGACTTTGCTGAAACTGTATTCCTAACCATCCTCTCTTAAACATTCTATCCAAAGGATGGAGGTAGGAGATGTACAATGGGTTTACCTGTTCTTTGTACTGCTCAGCATGGCGACGTTCATCTTCAATAGCATTAGCCATCTCTCTAGCCTTCCTGTCAGCTCTCTTAGCCATCTTAGCTGCAGTGTTGCGCTCCCTACAATATGACAAGGTGAGATTAATGCATGCTACATAGAGTGGTTTATATTCACTTGGTATACGAGCAGTTGGTCCAATTCTCTGGTTGTTTAATACTACATGGGCTAAACCCATTTGGTCTTCTCACAAATTGGTTGAAGTTCTCCTTGGACTTCTCACTTGGTCTAATGACCACTTGGACAAATTGCCAATTGTCTAATTACCTCTTGGTCTAATTGCTTTTTTATTTAATTCCAAAATGAATATTTGGTTTATTACCAGTTATTCAGAGCAATTGACGAAGTGGTGTTAGATCAAGTGGAAATTAATCGAAATGGACATTAAATGAAATCGGAATGAGACAAATGGTAAATAGGCGAAGTGGCAATAAGACCAAATGGCAATTGGACAAATTGGTTGAAGACGAAATAGAATTAGACCATGTGGGATGAGACCAAACTGCCATTGGTCAAAGCGGGTTTAGAGCAAATGGCAATTTACCCATTGAAACTGTAACTGTTACATAGCCAATTTAATGATACACTAGGCATTTATTGGAATTTGTGTATCACTATCTATATAAAGTGACATAAGATCTACATGTAACCGGAAATTACAAATGTGGAGATATATGCTTACTTGGCCTCTATCTCAAGTGAATCCTCAAGCTGAGCAATCTTGCTCTCAAGCTGTTGAATAGTAGCCTTGCTCTTAGACCTAGCAGAACTCTCCAGCTCAGTCATCTTAGCCTTCAGATCCTTGTTCTGTCTCTCCAGGATGTTCTTAGCATTCTCGTTGCGTTGGTTAGATGACCTCTCGGATGCAAGCTCTGCCTGCATTTGCTCCATCTGTGAACATGTGGAAAATGGTTTGATTACGAATGTGATGTGATGGAATGCAACATTGATAAAACTACATATTATTAAATGTACCTTCTTGTATTTATATCATTCACATTTCTCGCTTTCTCGCATTAATCACTAATTCTGATTTCGAAAAATATTCAGATCCCGACACTCAGTAACAGATCATTCTTCTCCTTCTCCTTCTCCTTCTCCTTCGTCGTCGTCGTCGTCGTCGTCGTCGTCATCAACATCAACATCATCATCATTATCATCATCAACATCAACATCAACATCAACATCATCATCATCATCATCATCATCATCATCATCACGATCATCATCATCATCACCATAATCATCATCTTCTTTTTCTTCATCACCACCACCACCACCACTACCGCTATCATCTTTCATTCTGTCTACCATACTTGTCCAGTAAGTTTTCTCTCTTTATCCATCAAGCTCTCCACCATAGTCTGCTCATCCTCCAATTCTTCTTCCAGCTGAGATAGCTTTTGTCCCATCCTCATCTTCTCATCCTCATCATCACCATCATTACCATCATCATCATTCAGAGCATCATCACCACCACCATCACCCTCATCATTCTCTTCATCATCATTATCATCATCATCATCATCATCATCATCATCATCATCATCATCATCATCATCTTACATACCTGTCCAGTAAGTTTCCTCTCTTTATCCATCAAGCTCTCTACCATAGTCTGCTCATCTTCCAATTCTTCTTCTAGCTGAGATAGCTTCTGTTCTAATCTTCTCTTCTCATCCATAGCTGCTGATCCTTTAGATGTGTTGCTGTTCATCTCCTCAGCGAGCTCATCCCTCTCTGATTCAGCATGCTTACGTGCGCGCTCTGCCATGGCCAATTCCTAAGAAAACACAATCAGAGGCATGAGTGAATGTTAATAGTACATAGATGCTCTTTTACTGCAAAAATATGGATTGATTTTAAAGCGAAGATTAGAAAAATTGTGTGCAGACTATTTAGGAATGTAACAAGCATTGCTTGTTACAGTTGAATCGTTTCCGCTCCTTAGAATACACCAAGATACTTCATCACATGGGATATCAAGAAGAATTTTATTACACAAATTGAAGAGTCAAAACAAATTTAAGACTTTGAAAAAGGTCTCAAACTATTATCATGAAATAATTTTTTTATCATGAAAAAGAAATTGTAATTGTATCAAAGGAGATCACATTAAATGTGTTGAGAATATAAACTAAATCTGTAGATGACCAAGTCAAAGTATGGGTAAATATGTATTTCCATTTTCTTTTTCTCGTCATTTGGATTTATTTCTGTTTTCACAACTGCATGAGACAAGCTAGGACAACATCTAGCAACTTTTCACAGAATGATGGTTAGGAGCAATGAAATTCTTTCACATGGTCCCATGCATGTATATCTGTGTCAGGTTGTGTTCTTACCTCCTGGAGTGTCATGAGTTCTGTCTCCATAGCTTTGAGTTTGCGTTCATTATCCTTGGCTGATTGGAAGATTTCATCTCGGGCATGACGGGCATCCTCCATGTCAGCCTGGTACTCCTTCAATTGAGCCTAGAAATGAAATATTTCAAGAAAAAAAATAAAAGTTTGCTTTTTAAAGCACATGCCGGGAGAAAATGGGTATTCAAAGTCCAGATTATTAATGGATTGTCTTGCAAAATTGCAGTCGAAATGACCAAATTGTCAAATTTACATAATGTACATTGGCAATCTGAGCAAAATTTTCCTTTCAATACTACCATTGTAGTACAAAAAATGCTATGTTCCATATACTTTTGCTTTTTCTTTTTTTTTCTAGAAATTGAAAATAATGTGAAATTTTTATTGAATGACGTGAGAGGGGATTGGTGGTGTAAGAGGTGGTGCTTTTGTATTGAAATTAAAATGGGTTCAATAATTCAATTGAGGAAAATAATCAGAAGTCATGTGGCGTCAACTTTCACATACTTTAGTTGTTAAAATTCAGGGCATAAATTAATCCAAGGTCCTAACTAGACATTTACATTTGTACTGTGGTCAAAAAATGGTCCTATGGAAAAAGTGGCCTTGCCTTAAAGCTTGAGGCATGCAAATTATTACATACATACTATAAAGCTACATTGTAGATATTTTAAAGTGTAATAGATGTAGTTCGTGAACATACTTCATACTAATGTTGGAAAGAATGTTTTATTGTAGATTCCAAGAGAAGTAGAAATAGTTACCTGTAGTTTGCGTAATTGTCTGACACTGTCTTCTTTGGTCTTATTAGCAGCCTCCACTTGACTCTCCAGGTCTTTGAAATCCATCTCAAGTTTCTTCCTCTGGTTGACGGCACTTCCTCGTTGTTTCCTCTCCTCCTCTAGATCAGCCTCCATCTCACGAAGCTATAGAGCGATCAAAGAAACATTGAGATATGTTGAAACTTCTATTGTCATTTCCACTATAAGAAACTAAACGATAATACTCCTCTTTATAGAATTTTATTTAACAGGGTTTCTATACATGTAGGTCTCAGTAATAGGAAAGGTACAGTTCCAAATGGCCTCTCCCTTTTGGTCTACTAACAATTTGGTCTAATAGCCACTTAGACCAAGTACCATTTTGTCAATTTTCCAGTTGGGCTGCACTCATTTCGTCTAATATCCACTTAGTCTAACACCAGACAGTATATAATCATGTTTACACGAATTGGTAATGACTCAAATTTTCATTTGACGAAATAGGATAAGGTATTAGACTAAGGTGCAATTAGACCAACTGGACATAAGACTTAATGACAATTAGCCCTAAGCGGGCAATTACATAAAATTGACAGTAGATGAAATTGGTTTAGCTGATGTGACATCAGACATTAAGAGAATCTGACCATCTGCTGGGTGACCAAGTGGGTGTTCCACTAAGTCGTTCTTAATGTTACAAATGACTTTGTAAATGACTGGTACATGTTCTTGGGAGTTAAAGTCATCACATGCTTAGATAATGTAGCACAAGCAACTGATATACAATCGTTCATAAAGTCATTTGTAACATCCGATTGACTTGGTGAACGAAGCCCTGGTGGATACATGTAAATACCGTAGAAGATACCTCACCTGTCTGACAAGGGCACGTCTCTTTTCCTCAGACTGCTCCTCCTTAGAAGATGAATCTCTCTCAAAGTTAGCTTTGGCAGCTTGGAGATTGACCTCCAGACGTAGCTTAGCATCCTCAGTGGCCTGGAGTTCATCTTCTAGCTCCTCCATCTGAGTGCGCATCTCTTCAATCTGGGTCTCAAGAGCCTTCTTAGCCTTCTCAAGCTCATGCACCTATTGAAAAGAGAATAACCATATTATACCAAACTTGTTATTGGTTTTAATATCAGACAACAGGTGAGGATTTCATTAAACAAATATTCATTGATTATCACTGACAACTGTCATAAGCTACTGAAATGCTTGCATCTAATTGGCTGAGAGCAAATTTGTCAGATAAAACGTCCGATAAGTCCTTTCATGAAACGCCCCCCAGATGGTGAAAAAGAATTGTTAGGCAATGTGATAGGAGCTTTACACATGTACATGTAGGTAGAAGACCACTGTAATGATATTATAAAAGACTATCATCATCATACTCAACATTTTCAAACATCATTGGTACCAAAGGTCATTACCATGTATAAAATCTAATGAAAGATGCTGTGCCCTTTCAGGACAGCGTGCGACTTGCACAAGAATATTTTAATAACAAAAATTAGCTCTATGTGTCATGGCTTTTTAAAATTAGCTTCTGCATCCAATGCAGTAAATCATATATCTATAAGGAAATTTCACACACAATGATGTTTGAATAATTGCAAACTATATTAATCAGTAATATGAAACATTGGATTGAATGAAATAGAGACTTACACTCTTGCCAACATCATCCTTGGACGAGACAAGTTCATCCAGCTCAGCTCCTTGTGTCTTGCGTATTCTCTCACTGTCTGCCAAACTCTCTTGCAGTTCCTCCAACTCACGGTTCAGATTCATCAGCTAAAAGACAAGAACAAAAAAAGATGTTATCATTTTGCCTAGATATAGCGAACACTTGATCACTTTATCTCTGTGAACCCTTATATTGTAGAGGTTATATACGGTATCTTTTACCAAACCTTAGTAGTGGGGCCGGCACCTTTCATTATTCTAAAAAGAATTATAGTGTCATATGCTGATTGTAATCATCGCCATTATCGTCATCATCATCATCATCACCAAAATAAACGTCAACATCACCATAATCATCATCATCATCACCAACATCACAAACATCATCATCACCATTACCATCATCATTACCATCATCATCATCATCACAATCATCATCACCATCACCACCATCATCATCATCATCACGATTTTCATTATCATCATCATCATCATCACCACCAACGCCGCCACCACCACCACCATTATCATCATCATCATCATCATCAGCACTATCATCACTATCATCATCATCAGCAGCACTATCATCACCATCATCATCATCATCATCATCATCACCACCACCACCACCACCACCATTATCATCATCATTATCATCATCATCATCATCAGCAGCACTATCATCACTATCATCATCATCACAATCATCACCATCACCACCATCATCATCATCATCACGATCTTCATCATCATCATCATCATCACCACCACCAACGCCGCCACCACCACCACCATTATCATCATCATCATCATCATCGTCATCAGCACTATCATCACTATCATCATCATCAGCAGCAGCACTATCATGATCATCATCATCATCATCATCATCACCACCATCATTATCCCCTCCATCATCATCATCATCTTACCTTGGTCTCTTTATCCCTAGACTCCTTGGATCTCTCATCGAGCTCCTGCATGATGCGTTCCTTCTCTTTCTTCTCATCATTGAGCATGCTGTCAAACTTCCTCTGTTTCTTCTCAAGAGCAGTCACAGCAGCCTTCTCTCTTTCCATGTTCAGGGTCACGTCCTCCAGCTACAATCATACAACAAAGATATATGAAAATTGGAATGTTGTTTTATTCATTTATTTATTTATTGATCTTCTTTTGCACCATCAATTATAAAAACATTGTTTTTCATGGAGGCCCTACTCGGTCATTGGATGATCAAGTATCTGTGATACATTATATTTCGCAATTGTCAACAATGGGCACTAATTCTGTCCCTGGTATTCAAATGCTGTTACATATTTTTCTGCCAAAATAACATGATGCTAGTAAATGATCAATATCAATTAATGAGCTCCCAGTAACTTCTTGATGATCTATCCACCATTCATTGTAAATGTTCTTACATTTCAGTAGCATTTGCATTTGTATGGGAATATGAATATTTTTTTCAAAGTGCTAATCAATTTCAATTGAAATCTAAATTCAATATCATTTTTCATTTCAATTTCAATTCAAATAATAATAATATTAGCACTAACCTCAGCTTGGAGTCTCTTCTTGGTCTTCTCCAGCTTATCAGAGGCCAGTTTCATCTCCTCATTGGCATTATTCATAGCTTCTAGTTCCTTGACCATCCTCTTACGTTGTTCTTCTGCTTGGTCTAGAGAGTTGGAATCATCCTCAGACTTCTTCTTCAGATCAGACAGCTGCAGTGGGAGAAGATATCAAAAGACAGGATTAGTCAGACTTTTCTAATAAACATGAATACTGTAATTTTGCTGATGCATATGGGATACATGGATACTGACATTACATTTTCTGTAACTTCAAATACTGACACATTATCAACTTACTTCTTAGCTGTATCAATTTGAAGAACTGTATATTCTTATTCATGTAACTACAATACAATCAATCTAGAAAATTCTGTTTATTTGTAACATCAGCTACTGTGGAGTTACCAATATAGGTAAACAATCTTTACATATTTTTGACGATACTGTGCTTCCACTATCTCTTACCAGTTGATTCTTTTTCTCCTTTTTTTTTTTTTTTTTTTTTGGTAATACAATCAATCCTCATTTCTAATGAAGCATTATCAAAGACAATTTGGAATAAGTCAAAGTGAAGATAATCAGTTGTCTCACGATGTCCAACGTTTGACATCGTGAGACAACTGATTATCTTCACTTCGCCTTATTGTACTACCACAATGATTAGCATCTTCCGAACAATTTGGACTTTTGCTACTCCCACAAAATCAGCTATTTATATTATCCCACAACACTTTCAACGTAGTAGACAGCTAGCTGAATGTAAATTAAAAAAAAAAAAACATTCTGACCTGCATCTGCAGGGAAGAGATCTGTCTCATTGCATTACTCTTTGCCTGTTCCTCTTCCTCTAATTGCTCCTGTATTTGATCCTTCTCAGCCTCCATAGCTCGGAGCTTAGAATTGAGCTCTAACTTCTGCCTGGTCTCTTCGTTCAGATTCTCCTGGACCTCGGTCAGCTGACCCATCAACGAGTTGGTGGATGATGTCGCCTTCGATGCCTTGCTCTCAGTTTCTTCCAGGTTGACACTAAGGCTCTCTACCTCAGCCTGTAAGGTGAAGCAATCAAACACATTATTCAATTCAATTTATTCAAATTCCAAGCAAAAACAAAACACAAAAGTCTAAATACAATATTCTATATACAATACTCATAAAAAATAAATTGAAATAAATACATATGATGCACATTAGATTTATGGCCATGCAAAAGACTGTGATGGTCTTGTCTGGGCAATGGATGTGCGTAGATGTTATCGAAGGGTGGTATAATTTTAATCCACAAACCAAAGCTAAATTGCTTTTACATGTACTTACTAAAAAAAATGAAATTCTTCAAACATTGTTGGTACAGTCGTATATACATCTCAATATATGTCTCAATGGAGTTAAAGGGCAAGTCCAAGCTATTTTGCAACTCTGTCCCACGCGTTACTGACGAATAATTTACCATAACTTAATTATGAGATGATACATTTCAATTGTTTTTCATGATTTGGGTAAAGGTACAGAACCTTTCCCTAAAACCTGAAAAATAATTCAGATGTTTCACCTCATAGTTAAGTTATGGTAAATTATTCGTCAGTAACGCATGGGACAGAGTTGCAAAATAGCTTGGACTTGCCCTAAACTGAATCAACAAATTCTTGGAACATTTAGGTCAATGAAAACTTTTTTGGTTCGCTGTAGATTATTTTGGTACTGAACCCACCCCAATTTGACTAAATATATTCTTAGCCATTCAGGAGAGTTCGGTCTGTTTTCAGTGTCTCTTTTTTTAACTGGAGTTACAAGTAAAGGCACTGGTTATACGATCCCACAAAGGGTTACTCATGCATCCAAGCATTGCTAACGGCTGCGAAACCAAGTGATTCATATGATGATATTGCAGCATCTCTTTAAAGGCTAGTGTGGTGGAGATTTTTCTTTGCCATTACTGTTATAAATAGATTTTGAGCTATTTTTGCATACCTGTAGTTTTGTGACCTTCTCCTGTGAGTCTGTCTTGGCTCTATCAGTCTCTTGGAGTCTGACGTTGAGCTCAGCTAGCTGTGCTTCAAGGTTCTTTCTCTTCCTCTCAGATTCTTGCTTAGCCTGGGTTGCTTGCTTCAGGTCGTTGTTCAGCTCAGAGTTGTTGCTCTCCAGGTTGGTTTTGCTCTTCTCCAATGAAGATTTGGTCTGGTGAGAAACACAAGAATGGAACATTTGGTAACAAAGAGATATTTCCGCACACTTGAAAATAGCAATCAGGAGGTCTTGGGTTTGAATCCCTATAGAATCTCACTTTCTTTGCTCATTTTTGCTCATTTTTTTCATTTTTTACTTGAAAATAGAGTACAATTTCCTATACAACAAAGTACTTGGGACTAAGTCGATTACCTTATTATAGTGAAATATTGTTACACTGAACAAATAGGCATGTAGACACACACGCACAAGTTTGGTACTTGGAGAATTACCTGTTATTTTATAATGATATATCTTTATATCCTTGCTCTTTATAACAGAATCAACTGTGTTCAGGTTAGAGGTTAGGATTAGATGCGGTTAGGTATTACTAGCATTTCCAACCTTGTTAACATCATCTTGTTTACATGTAATGTTGCCTGGTTTTGGTTATAGTAGAGAGAATTCTTCTCTTTATCCATGATTTCTATCAACAAACTGACAAGTTCTTATTTGGTACCCTGAGTTTTCCCTGGCTGAAAAAAAGTAGGACTAATTCTCCAGGTTTTCCCTAATTTCCAGGAAGAGTTGGCATCTCTGTTCTTACCTTCTTTAAGTTGTCCAGCTGATCATTGAGCTGCTCGATGGCGCTGTTATGCTTGTGTCTTAGATCTTGGACAGACTGTTCATAGCTCTTGGAACCATCCTCAAGTGCTCTCTTCATGTCCTGGAGTTCTGACTCCCTGCGGTTACGTAGTTCCTGGGCAGCGGCAGTATTGTCGATGGAATCCATCAACTCGGATTTGATGGCCTCCAGTTCCTGTAAAACAAAGAAGCGGTTTAGTGTTTTAAATAAAAGTTTTTAATTCAATTTAGTTTCATTCAATCCAATTCAATTCAAGTCAATTTAATTCAATTCATTTTAATTCCATTTGTGTCCTGTACGCGATCCAACAGAATTACGTTTTGAATTCAACCAATACAAATATGCAATTTTAATCTTTCTGAAATATTCCTTGGAGTAAAAGAAATTAGAATCTCAAAGCCATATTGTCTTAATGCATAATGTACATGTATGTGTTCTCTAGGGCATGTATTACAAGAGGTATGTCTAGAAACGGAGATACAATCAATCTTAAATTCGATAGTAACTCATTACACAGTTTACTATAGGCTTACGAGTGATATCAAATCGTAAGACTGATCATATCTTTTATGTTACAGGGGATAGGTCTTATAAATTTATCTTTTGAGAAAGAGATGCTACATGTATACAGGGCTGCAGGTTTGTACAAGCTGTAAGGTTTTGGAATGAGAGTAATAATGCTGACTGTGCCCCTCAGGAAATATAGTCGCATTCTTCGCGTCAATTCGGGTACTATAGTTCCAACCACCCCCTCTGGTGGCCATATATAACTGTTCACTAACCTCACTGAGATCCCTCTTGTTCTTCTCAGCCCTGGAGCGAGCATCTTTCTCAGCATCTAGATCTTCCTGGAGCTCTGTCAGCTGATTACGTAGCTCACGCTCCTGTTTCTGGAGCTGGTTCCTCTGACTTACTTCATCATCAATGCTACAAGAAAGAAGAGAGAGAGAGAGAGCAATGTTTATAACAGGAGTATCAATGACTGTAGATGTGAATCACTAAACTTTAGATTTTAAATGATCAACCTTGCCAAACTCAGATAAGTCACAGACTCGCCAACAATGTAAGTCAAAGTCATTTCAAATTATCTTCTTTTAAACATTCTATTGTTTTTAAACCTTCATAAATCTTCTTTCTTTCTTTTTTTGAGTCGAAACTATTTCTTTTCGAGATTAAGTGTGACATTTATAACAGATATCATGGATATTTCTTAATTTTGTAGATCTTCTATTTGAATATTGAATCTTGGATTTTACAATCTCCCAACAATTTTAAGATTCAATTTTTCTAAAAATACAATCATAGATTTTTACCATATTTTAGAGATTTGACAAAATGATTAATTTTGAAGATTTTTTTAAAAATTGACTTCATAGATTTTGAATTTGATTGCAACATACAAACGCTCTTTATACTTACCGAGCAAGGGCTGCATTGAGCTCCTCTTCTTTCCTAGCCAACAGCGCCCTCAGTTCTACAATTTCTTGGCGGAGTTCATTCAGCTGTTCCCTCAAGTCTTCTGATTCAGTCTCGAGCTTGCGCTTGTGACGCTCCAAATCATTACGATGCTAAGGAAAAAACAGAATCAGCTGTTAAAATCTATTCTGTATTTCCACAGCAATGCTGCATGAATTACTGCCATCAACAATGACATCTTTAATATACCATAATCATAACTAAATTATTACCACCATCCAACCATGTTTAATATCCCTGTAATCAATAGTATCATTATTATCATTACAATAATCTTTCAATCAATAACCCCATTACTAACCATCATATCTTTCATCATTGACCATTTCTGTTGCATCGCATCACCAAGACAATGTATCATCATCATCATCACTATCATCAACACTACCATCACTATTATCTTCATCGTCGTCATCATCACCATTGTCGTCATCATTGTCGTCATCATCACTATCATCTTCATCCTTATCATTATCAATATCATCATCACCCCAATCATCATCATTATCATCATCATCATCATCACCATCATCATCACTATCTTTATCATCATCATCATCATCATCATCATCATCACCTCACCTTCTCATCTTTTGTGTATGTTGTCTTCCAGTTCTCCAATGCTGGTTTCATGACAAGCCTTGAGTTTCATCAGTATCCTCATCAGTATCCTCATCACTATCATCATCATAATCATCATCATCATCACTGTCATCATCACTATCATCACTATCATCATCTTCTTCATCATTATCATCATATCATCATCATCATCATCATCATCACCATCATCATCACGATTATCTTCATCATCATCACCATCATCATCTTCATCATCATCACTATCATCATCTTCATCATCATCATCATCATCATCACGACCATCATCTCACCTTCTCATCCTTGCGTATCTTGTCTTCCAGTTCTCCGATGCTTGTTTCATGACGAGCTTTGAGTTTCATCAGACCCTTACTCTTCTCCTCCTCCTCTGTCAGTGTGGCTGATACCTCCGAGAGCTTCTCATCCACGCTCTTCTTGTCTTTCACCAACTATATTGTGCAAAAAAGTATAACAATAATTCACTATTTCTAAAGTACAAAATGAGTAATAACTCTCCAAAGTGCTATGGAAACAAAATATATAACACATATAAGTAAGATAAAGTCAGCTGCTTAATGGAAATTAATGACTTGATTAATGGTGGTACAAACAAAATAAACAATACATCATAACAATTTAATACAAATCAAATACATTTGGAATCTAAGTTAAAAAGCTATTGTTACACAAACTTTCTCTCAAATCTTAGTACACCAAGGCTCAAATCAGCACAAACAAATAGTACACATAATGATCAGTCCCCAAAACTGTCAAATCTACAGGTACTTTTACAATAACATGTTGTCTTTTGCCTTCTACAAAGCAAATAGACTACAAATATATTGAGAACTCAAGTTACATAAGAGCTATCACATTATTGGTTTACAACTTTCTCCACTCACAGTTACTTGACTAGACAGTAGAGAGAATGACACCCAAAATACACAATGCAAAAATATCCATCTTACATAGAACATACACAAAATGTAGTTCAATATCCACAATATGCTTAAACGTCAATTATCAAATTTAACTGTCCAATAATACATGTAACTAACAGCGCATTTAACACAATATACTTCGTTAAATTCTAAACAAGGATTGAACAATTGGCCAACCATGAAGGGATTAAAATCAACACAAACTCAACACATAACTCAGCTCAAAATCGTTTTTAATCTAACACTTCTTTGTAAAGTCCAATGCATACTACACCTCATCATCTTCAGCCGGAATATCCTTCATTTTCCTTCTATCTTTCTTTCTATCCTTCTTCTTGCGAATAGCAGAGAGACACAAACCCATCCACGGTCTACAATTGATATGCAATCCCTCATTCCCGACAAACCGACCCAAACACTAGCCAATTTTACTCCGAACTGACCGGGAAAATACCCCCAAATTGAACCTTAATTGGAAAACAGGAGTCGTTGCAATTACAGCACCAACGTACATCAACATGATGTTTATACGCAGAACGAGGTAATTGAAGTAAGCTACTATCCGAAGATTACGCTGCACTTTGAAGTCTGCAGTGTTAGTTTGCAGCATCTGCCATTTCTAAATTGTCATTTCTCAAAATATATGATGCTGCATCAAGCAGTGATGCCTGGTTGTCTTTGATTCAATTTGACAGATCATGTACTAACATGTACTTTTCATCAATTTAAATTGCTTTTACGTGTACCGTAGAAAAGAACACATTGAACCCTTTTTATTTCCTTGTTTTGTTAAGGAGATGCTACATATTTATCTCCCACAAAAAGGGGAAGACATAAATTTTGGACACTATGCACTATGCAGTTCAAAAGCACACACACATAATACAAACAGATTTTTTACACATCAATCTGCTATAGGCCCCCTAGATTAATGGCTAAAATATCATCTATTCCAGAAACAATCAATTTCTAAATTAATCTCCATAACACTCTATGGTCATAATTTGATAAATTACCCTAAATAAAAAATAATAACCAGATTTGTATTTGATGCACAAGCAATATTGCCTGTGTTTGTAGCTTCATAAACATTGAGAGGGGAGTGAAAATTTGATCCTTATGAAGGTCATAAATATGCCATTGTGACTTCACAGAAATAATGAACAATTTCATTATCAAATGAAAACAATATATTTCCATATTAATGTTGATAGGAAATGAAATTCATTTAACTGTAAAAGCATAATCAAATATGGAATTGAACACACAATATTGCTTATTACATGTGTTTATTAAATTTGTTATAAGTGAAATTACATATTGTTGATGAGAAAAGACTTACAATGTACATATCACAAGAAGAATGCTCAAGTAAACTATTCAAAGATAAAAGCAAAGGCTAATACCAATCTTTTTATTTCAAATTCAATTTTCTCTCTCTCTCTCTCTCTTTTCCTTCTTTACAAGTATCACCAAAAATAGCACATTTATTTCATCTCTCTCTCCCCCCCCCCCTTTTTCTCTTATTTTTATTTTCCTATTAAACAAAAAATAAATAATTTCACAAGTGCTGTAATTTTACTCAACTCGTTTTGGTAAGAGCACAAGCAATGCGATGGCTGCAAGCAGAACATCCCAAAACACTCGCTCCAAAATAGAGACAGGTAAAGAGAGAATCCAATCCATGATCACTTACTGATTCCATTTCAATTCAATGTGTTTTTTAAGAACACAATCACTGTCAGAGATTTCTTTCCCTCAATGCCAAGTCATTTCCTTCCTTCCTTCGAAAGTCAACCCTTCGCCTCTCTCCAGGTTCAACATCAAGGTGTAATTTCGTCATTGTATCTAGGGGCTTTCCAAGTGTGATCATCAAATGTCATTCTTTAAGCTGAAGATTAAGATACTTAGGATTTTTCCAAATGCAAACATGCATGTATAAAAATGTAAACAATGTTTAGAGGGCGTACGTGTATTTCTCTAAACTGAAAGCCAGTCTTTAAGAGGATTTTTGTCAAATTAATCGTAAAATAATTTGAAAAAGGTGAAAGATGGTGACAAATTTCTGGTGTAGATCTTCTTTTCTATGCATTTTGAACTGGCCCCCTTCAATTCCTGTTGAACATGAATTCATACAGCAAGTGATACTTTGCACTGTAATGGAATTGTATTCACACATGTTTGATATACATGTAAGTGATCCTCTCAAAACATGCATCCTATTGATATTCTTAATCCTATTTCTCCTCTACTAATTGTTCATTGTCATAAATCCTTTATCCACAAAGATCCTTCTTTTTAACTGCTCCTTCATTCTGCTTTCACACCTCCAAGATAAAGGATTTGGTACTTGAATACTGAATGAAGATTGTTCCATTGATTGTCTGATTGATATCCCATATCACCATCGCTTGTTACTTTGTTATGATAGCTAATCTCCCAAGACATACAAGTCAAATTTTCAAAATCAGCCATTGATTCATCTTGAGTCCACGCACAAAATTTCCATCAAATTAGGGATTTTACATGTTAGAGGAATATGAATTAAGAGCATTGTCTGAATGATATCCCAGATTGACATATCATCATCGCTTGTTACCTCGTTATAATTGCTTATCTTCCATGGCATCCAATTCAAATCTTCCAAATCTGTCATTACTTCATCTTCTGGCAAAACAGTCTGCAACCTCTTCTAATTAGCCAGTACTTGTAATCTTGAGGAAAACTGAAGAACAATTGTTCCGTTGATTTTCTAATTGATTTCCTGCACTGACATATCGTCAGCACTTGTTTCATCATTGTAAATTCTTATAATCTTCAAGGCAGAAGTAAATTTTCCATTGCTACATCTTCAGATGTAACAGTCTGCAAAGTCTTCAAATTAGGCATTACTTGTAAAAGGAATACTGAAGAAAGATCATTCCATTGATTGTCTAATAGATTTCCCATACTGACATATCATCGGTGCTTGTTTCATCGTTATGATTGCAATTTTTCCATTGCATCCAAGTCAAATCTTCCAAAGCTGCAATTACTCATACTGCATTTTCAGGCAAAACAGTCTGCAACTCTTCAAATTAGGCATTAATTGGTATAGAAATATTGAATGAAAATCATTCTGTAGATTGTCTAACTGATTTCTCACACTGACGTATCATCAGCACTGGTTTCATTGTTATGACTGCTTGATATCTTCCATGGCATCCAAGTCAAATCTTCCATCGCTTCATCTTGAGGCACAAAAGTATAAATTTATTCTCACAACATTAGCCATAGAAATTAAAGCATGCTCCATCCATATCCCTTTGTCAACACAACAGCTCCTAAACTGCCAATGCACTCGAAATCTGTTTATTGGTGGACAGGTATTTTTCTTCCATCACTACTCCTCACCGGCATTTATATAAAACAATAAATTACTTTCTCTCTATCAGCTGTGTATAAAATGCATCTCCATTTGCAATGTGCATTGTACAACCCAGAGATATCAATATACTGGTCATTTGACAGGATACCAATCCCCTCACAGATTGTGTTTTCACCTCATTTTCAATTGCATCCATTCTTCATCTCGTTTATCATCCTGGAGGATGGATATTCTCTCAAATTGACGATTCACTCACACTCCCATAGCATCTCAAGCTCTAAGAGTGCATGGCTTGTACAGGTGTGGGAAAGCTTGCAATGCTCACCCTTACCCAGACATATCATTATTATATTGAGAATTGTGTTGTCCTGATCAAACTTGCAGACATAATCCATTCTACAGACATAAAAGTATTGATACAAATTGATTTTACAGAGAGTCTTCGTAATACTTGTGATGCAAGAGCATTAAAACTAGATTACGTTTGATTATTGAATTTATGTGTATTACATATATTTCTCATTCTCCTCTCTCTTTCTTTCTCTCCTCTATTTCTTAATTGCACCTTGAGCACTCCCCAGAGTGGATTTCACATGTTAGAAACCATGTGTATTATTATTATTATCATTATTTTAAATACATTACATAATTCAAATGAACAAACATTTTACAACAATCGTCACTGTGACTTTCAATTCACTGAATTAAATATACATGTACAGCAATACATGAATTATCATCATCTAAAGGGGAAAATTTAAATATACCTTTAAAAACACCTTTCATTTTGCAAAAAAAAAAAAAGTTATGGAATGCAGTATGCTTTAACTTCAATATTCTTTTGTACATTTCATTTGAAGAGTCTAACATTTTAGGTTCGGGTAACAGACCACCATGAGCTATTTAAAATTATATATAATTTGGAAGTATTAAAACAATAATGTAAAATACACATTGCACAAAAGACATGTACATAAATCAGTTACAAAAACATACACTTAAAGTGAGTAATGTTGAAAAAAAAAATATGATTTAACCATCAATGCACCCATATTACCATCATATCATGAACAGAACAAAATATAATTGAGAAACATGCTCAATACCATTTATTAAAGGGATTAAGTAGCTTTCAAAAACAAGAGCAATTATATCAAGATTAATAAAATGATATTGTTCCAACAGTAAAAACAAACTACTGAAAGTTTCAGATCAAATGAAAATCATTTACTACCTTAAAACAGTGTAACAAACAATGCCAAGCATACATTCGAATACCAGTGCCCTCTGCTAATAGCCCACCAGGCCGCTAGAGACGGGGGACTTTACAACAGGAAATGGGTGTGTGGAAAAGCACATGGTTTTATAAACCATCCGGTGTTGGTTTATAAATTTTGAGTATGAAATCATTGATATCTCGAAGGTAAAGCAAGCAATTAGCTTGCAATTTTATAGAGATACCAGACTGACCTAAGTGTTTATAATTATGTTGGCAAAATAAGCTAAATCGAATAAATGTGATTTGATTATCATTCAATGTTACTGCATCCCTTTAAAAGTGATATTTAACATTCTGATAATTATTATATTTAGTTGATTTTTCAATTCATTTGCTAGATCTCTTTTCATTTATGGGTTTTGTGCATGTCTTGTTATTGGTACTGCAGGCACATTGATTGATATTATTATGTTGTTATTTCATTTCATTCAAGTTTTCATTAACTCTTTGAGTGCCATAATTTGTTTTCACTGCAATGCTGGTGGGAGGGGATTTAAAAAATGACACTGCTAATTGTGTTTGTGGAGTAATTGTCGGTATTCACAGCACCAAAAAATTGTTCCATATATCATATTCAAAGTTAAAGTAAATCCCCTTTTTGTTTCCACTTCAAATCAATTTGGCACGCAAAGAGTTTGCAAAATTATTTCAATCCTGGAAATTGGAACTGGAAGGATTGTCTCATTATAATAGACTTTTGTTGCATCCATATTTGTTATAACGGGAGCCAAATGTAAAATAAAAGTAACTGCTTAAAGGGTTTTAATACTTTCAAAAACAAGAGCAATTAGATCAAGATGAATAAAATTATTTTGCTCTAACAGTAAAAATAAACTACTGAAATTTTCAGATCAAATGGAAGTCATTTACTACCTTAAAACAGTGTAACAAACGAGGCTAAGCATATAGCCGAACACAAGTTAATTTACTACCCCTCTGTTGCAAGCTCAGCAGGCCGCTAGGGAATGGGGACTACACAACAGGAAATGTGGTGTATTTGTGCTGTGTTGAAACACCCATGGTTTTCAAACCCATTTGGGCATGGGTTTAAAAATTTGAGTATGAAATCATTGATATCTTGAAAGGAGAGCAAGCAATTAGCTTGCAATTGTGAAGAGATGCCAGACTGACCTATGTGTTTATAATTATGTTGGCAAAATGAGCTAAATCTATTAATATAAATTGCAATTTGAATATCACTCAATGTTACTGCATCCGTTTAACTCAGGTTATAAAATTTTATACAATGTATACATGTGTATGATACAAAGATTCTACTGTAAAGTTGAGATAATTAATAAATACATTGGGGAGAAGAAACATCAACTGCTTACCTTGATGTGAGCATCATCTAGCATAGCTAGATCTTCCTCTACTTTCTTGATTCTTGCATCAGCTTGGACCTTCTCCAGTTGAATCTTCTGTCGAGATGCCTCCTCCTCTTCAAGTCTGAAAGAAAATGATATTATCATCGTTATTACAACCATTGTTATCAATTTGTTTGTTCTAGTCTGAATGAATTGATATTATGTGTATTACCATTATCATTATTACCCTTAATACTAAAATCATTTTATTTTTATTAACTGATAATATCACCATTATTATTATTATCATTATTGATATCATCATTTTATTTCTTGAAGCCTGTATAAATTAATATTATCATCATTATTAATGTTGGGAATATATTCATTTTAATCGCCAATAATTACACTACAATGAATGACAGACTTTATAGTGCACACATTCCCCTCCATGTATACAAGACGTAACTACAGGTAAACTCTTTGTTACTACATATGTCTCACCACTAGAGGGCTCTGCTGAAAAATTGTTTCATGGGAAATATGAATCTACTGTAAGCATTGCTTCCCTTCCAGAGGACAACTCCTTTGCCCAAAAAGTCCCTGCAGGAATGCTCCCCGAGTGGACAAATTCCCTGGACGAAAATTGCCCCAAAGAACAACTCCCCTTGAGGACATTTGCTCCAAAGGACAACTTGCCCGGATGAACATTCCAAAGGACAGGTAAATTAGAGGACTGATCCCCCAGAGGACAACTCCTCCTGAGTAAAACTGACCCATCCTCTTGAAAGTTGTCCTCCAACTCCCCTGTTGGAGGATGGTTTTACTTAGAGTTGTCCTTGGGGGGGGTGTCCTCAAGGGGAGCTGTCCTCAGGGGGGACTTGCATCAGGATCAGGACATATGATAACTTACTGTTCTTCAAGGTCATTGATGTTTTGTTGAAGTCTCTTCTGTTCTGAGCCAAGAGAGAGGTTCTTCTCTTCCTCTTCTTCAATGCGTGCCTCAAGGTCATGGAGAATCTCCTCCAATTCCTGCTTCTTAGCGGCCAGTTTCACTCTCATCTGAAGACAGAATTATGAGAGAGAAATGAGGTCAAATTCAATAATTCAAACAAATATCTATCCCACTGAAATATACAAATAATCAAGATTCCCAGATGCTTCTTTGAAGCAGTATCAATTCCATTCTAACCTGCAGTTTGTGCGTTTCATAATACATGCGCTATCAACATTCCTTATGATGAGATGCCTAATTTTCCTTGTCGGTCGACAACTTACTTTTCCCTATAGATTATAGCACACACCGTGAGTTAGAATTGAAAATTTAAAGAAATGAAGAGCGTACATGCAAAAGGGACTCAGGGCATAAATCTCACGGAGGCCATTGACGGCTATGCCGTGGATGCCTATGTCCCTGGCCGTGGTGCCCAAGGGAAAACTGATTAATTCACGGCCAAACTGGCCTTGCCTTTTTTCCAGCTGGCCTTAATGCCCTCTCATGAAATTTATTGCCCTTTCCTGAAGGACCGACTCTAATACCTACAATAAAAGGGAAATAAATATGTCACTATTTTGCCACATTGAAGTCTCAAATCTGTCAGTATGTATACAGAATGTGGTTTTTACATGATATAGTCGGGTCAAACAGAATTTTCATCTGCAAATCCCTTTGGAAAGGAATTGTCTGTTTTCCCCATACAGAAAAGGCAATATTTTAAACAGAAAATCATCACCTGCCGACCTGGCTGGTGCATCTTTGGACTTCTTCTTTTCCCCCCTATATTTTGTAATGTTTAAGGCTGTTGTCATTGTCATGATTGCTTTATATCATTATAATGTAGATCTATTGTTTCACTTTTGTTGCCTGGAAATCAAATAAATTAAAAATGGTTAAATAAATTTTAGGGGGAAAAAGTGGCCTTCGATGCCCTTTTTATGAAGAAAAAGTGGCCTTCGATGCCCTTTTTATGAAAAAAAATTGGCCGTGGATGCCCTTTGAAATGGACAAAGTGCCATAAATTTTGGAGAAAAAATGGCCTTGCCCTAAAAGTAACGAAATTTAAGGCCTGGGGACTAAATCCACTCAATTGATAAAAATGGAGTTATTAATACCAGGCCATTGTTCAAGTACATACCCATCTTAGAACAAAAAGGATTTTCTTAAATGTTGATTGCAACTGTTAGAAAATGCATTTTGTAATTTCCCTTTTCTATAGGTACGTGTACAAAATCTGGTAAACAAATACCATTTCCTCTGAAGTTATAAAAGTGGATTTAGTCCCTTTTGCATGTAAGCTCGTCAAATATTTAACTGAACAATGAATCCCAAGCACATGGAAGAAAAAGGATTAATCTGTAGAACTAAAAGTGGTATCGCAGGAAAACTAAGGTCTGCAATCACTTTGAAAGAGAAAGAAAGTTTTTAAAGAATCTCAAAGACTATAAAAATTTACACAGCTTTCTGAGATGTTGAACAAGAGAAGAAAATTTTTTTTTTAAATCTTAATGACTCATACAAATCAGTTTTATTAAATGCTGAATAAGAGAAGGGACATTTCAAAGAGTCTCAAATAATAATTTTCCAAAAAGTTTCCAGAGAAGTTTTAAGAAGACCTCCAAACCGGACTCACCTCTTCTGCTTCCTGGCTAAGTTCTGCCTCTGCTTGAAGCTGTTCAGCTAGGATGCTCTTCTCCTCAATCACCTGCTGATACTTGCGTTCCATGTCGGTGTAGTCCTTCTCTGTAGTCTCCAGCTTGTCCTTGACCTTACGTAGTTCATCCTCACGCTGCTGCATCTCATCATCTTGACGAGTAACCTGGTGAGAAATCAGGAGGATATTTCAGGGTTTAATTTGATTCGAAATGGTTTATTTATATACAAAAATTTCTTCGTGGCCAAGGGCCAAGATATCATACACAATCATAATAAACACATAAATGAAAATACAATATTGTGGCACAAGTTTTGAAACTAAAGCGAAACACCTATTTTAGAAAAGCCTCTTTTCCAGGCATGGATCTAGCTTCAGCTATGACAAAGGATTTAGGTGGCTCTATTATGCTTGGGCAAGGGCTGATACAATCCTTTGTCAAAGATGATACTGAATCCAGCATCAGCTCTGACAAAGGATTTAGTCAGCTCTATCATGCTTGGGAATAGGCAGATAGAATCCTTTGTCACAGACGATGCAGGATCTGCTTTCTGCTTTCTATCAGACATCGAAGACATCCACGCACACAAATGTCATTGAATTATTACAAAAACACATTGATACATGTATCATTTGACATGCATTATATATGTTCCAATAATAATAATGATTAAAAAAAAAACATTGTAATCTTAAAAAGTACATAAGAGGGGATATTCATCAGGTCAGACTTTAAGTTTTCACATTTGTTTTATATGAACCCAGAGCTGCCAACCTCTGAAACCAAAATCAGTAATCTGAAAGCTAAAAATCAGTAATTTTGGATGGAAATCAGTAATTTCAAGCGCGCGCTTTCAACATCAAGAAGACTGCATTTTAATATTCTTCCTAAATAGCATGCCATGATATTAATCTGGAAGCTCACAATAACTTTTGTCACTTTTCCCACGACAGTAGATTCCCTTAAATCTAAAATGCAATTTTCAATATTTATTTACATGTACCTTTTGTTTCCTTTCCCAAAGTTCTTGCGATTGCTGTAGCCTTGGAGCGACGGCACGCGTATTTACTTGCAATTTTACTGTCAGGAAGCATTTTGACAAGTTGTGAAAGGTGGTCGGCTGCTGAAAACACGATGTTGTGCTCTATCAAAAATTGAGTAAACTTCACTCGGCGTCGTGACAGAATTGTCCTTTGCGACGAAAAACTGGGCGATGTCATGACTGCGGGAATTGGAACTTGTCCTCCGCCGCTGCAGTCCGGTGCTTCACCGACTTCAGATGTACCGGATATCGTTCGAACCGCCATGATCAATTCCAAAATCGATGAGCAAATTGTACAACAGGCACTGTTTGTATTCCTTGGCTATTCCTTTTCGACGGACAATGCATGACCATTTTGGTGAATCACCTAGAAGGTTTGCAGTATTTTAGAATGCTTCTTCGATGAAGTCGAAGTCATTTTTCTCCGTCGGTACTCGAAGTTTGACGCGACCACGCACATGCGGTAGTGTAACACTCGGCCAATGCATTTTCGCCCAGATAAATATCGACCACTGTTCAGCACATCACCATGTATGCGCTTTCGATCGGTCAAAACTTTGTGTGTCAGCTCATTCAAATTTATTCGTGTATCATATTTTGTTATCAACAATGAAAAGGGTATATGAATAATAATGAATAAACATGATCCAACAAATAATGTGAAAATAAAACACAATGACAATAATTGTTGAATATAAATTCAAGTTTAATCAAGGAAGTACATTCATTTTCCTTAGACAATTATCATCATCATCATCATCATCTTCATCATTATCGAGTCGTACTTTTATTATCATAACAATGAGAACCCATCACTAAGGGGAAAAAAGTGTAGACCTGCTATAAACTACACATGGACATGGTACCGTAGGGTTGGTTTGCAAGGTGGCTAAATGGATTGGGACGAGTTTGCCGTCTCCCCGATATATATTGCATGCTGAAAGCTACATGTAGCCCATATAGGCAGGGCGGTGTGCATGTCTTTCGTGGTAGCACATGTGTGCAGTGGTCGTGGCTGAGGCGCGGATGATATTGTGCGCTCAAAAGTTAACCACCGGCGAGGCCGGGAAGTATTGCGATCATACCGGTTAAAACACTCGCATATGCATAATGCATGTGTTAATACATAGGCATGTCAGAAATCGGGAATCCGTAATTTTTGAAGGGTTTTCCGTGCTCCCGTAATTGCCGTGATTTCCGTACCAATTACGGAAAATCCGTACATGTGGCAGCTCTGTGAACCAATTTAGCATGATCCTTACTTTTTAGATTTGACTGGATTTCAATGGCCTATCATTCATGCTGCAAAGGGGTCACGTGTGATAAATTATATTCATTCAGTCAGTTAGAAATATATGTTATGTGCCCTATAACATGAAGAGTTACAATCAACTGCAAATCAGAGTAACCAATCAGAATCCTTATAGCATAGATTTCTGGCATTAAAGTCTCATTGTGAACCAATCAGAATGGTTGTTTCACAGTAACAATTGATCATAACTCCTAATGTGATAGGGTAGGTTTTGAGAACTTACATTGAGGAGTGGCTTGACCTTGGTGAAGAGACGCCACCACTGCCAGTTACGCAGCTTGAGGTATGCCAGGCAGTTACGCTGGATGATGCGGATAGCACTCAGTTGCTGGATACGTCTCTGGTAGTTCCTGTCAATGAGAACGCACCAATCAAAGTGAAGAGATTTGAATTGTATTGCTTTCTAGAATGTAGGTTATCACTCCAAAGGCTTTTCAAAGACATCTCCTCTCTCGGTATAGTTTCAACAAAAAAATATATATATACTGAATCACACAGACAACTACCCAAAACACCCCATCCCCATTTCTTCCCCAGATCCCCATAAAAAATGTCCACTGTACAGGATTGCTCTTCAATTGCCCTATTAAATAGTCATAATATGACACATAATATACCCAAACAGCTGAATTGTTAGGGTCCCAAACATTTTGTGTAGTCCCATACATGCATTTCTGTGTGTAATGCATGTGAATGTAAGCAAAGTTGGGTTAATTTCTGAACATTTTGGTGATTCCAAAACTTCACAGCACACATAATGCTTACATTAATTACTATCAACCTTTCTAATGCTCTTTTATACAACATCTTCCACATGTAAATTTTAATAATTTCACTTAAACTCTTTTCCTGCCACCTATACAATCACCCCTCAGCCATATTAAATTTACCCGGCTAATTCTGAATAGACTCCCTGTCAATTGATCATTTAATTTACCCCTGATAGGAAATTCACAATGTAAACAATGTCAGTGAATAAAATGCATAAAAGCTGCAACTGAATTGTGCATGCATGCAAACAGCAGTTTACAATGCGCTCTGTCTGTATCATGAATCGATTGGGACTTGAGTCAAACTTGGCAGTCCGCTGAATGTGCCTCTAGTCGAAGGAAGCGGGTAAAGAGTTAAGAGCCTACAAAATGTACCTTCTGGCGATGACACCACGGCAGTGAGCCTGGAAGCGAATGATGATATCGGTCAGTTTGAGGTCACGTTCCTCCTCAAGATGGGCTAGTACTCCAGCACGGAAGAATATCTTACTCTGTCCCAGACGGTATAGTGTTGGGTCAAGGTCTAAGGCTTTGATCTGATAACAACAAAAAATAGGTAATATCAGTAGGTATATTCTGGAACAATGTTAGCACTCTATTTGTAAAATTTGATGTCCCTGTTAGCGTTTTTCTTGTTGGAAAATGTGTTCTTAATGGTATTTCCTTATCGTGTTTATCGATAAATATTATCTTTCCAATTTGTTGTTGTTGCTAGGTAAACAATACATTTTCAGGTGTTGGTGCGATGGCACAAACTTGATAACCATGGTAGCATCACTTTCATTCATATCTGCCTATTAGCATTAAACCATGCAATAGAGCTTCTTGGCTGTTTACCCCAATATGAGAAAGAGGAGCTTGAGGGAGGCAGAGATTGAGAGAGAGACAGAGAGAAGTTACGTAGTGAGTAAACTAACCATCTCAATGACAGCCTTCTTTCCATCCATGAAACCCTTTGGAAGGACGTTTGGTGTCAGCAGCTCATATCTAAGATAGAGAGAAACAAGTGGATTAGTAAATTACGCGATGCGTAATATATGTCCCCGCCGATAATGTAAAATTCCCATTATATCACGATCAGTGCTATCACATAAGGCAAACAGAATCGAAATCGGGTAAAAAATGGCGAAGAAGTAGCATTTTGTAGCCAATGTACAATATAGGTCAAAGTCAAGGTCAAAGGTCAAAGGGGTCAAAAGTCAAAATTCTGTGAAGAAGTTTTGTAGTCCTCACCTAGTGCTATCACATAAAGCAAACAGAATCGAAATCGGATGAAAAATGGCGAAGGAGTAGCATTTTGTAACCAATGTACAATAAAGGTCAAAAATCAGGGTCAAAGGTCAAAGGTCAAAATTCTGTGAGGAAGTTTAGAAGCCATCACCTAGTGCTATCATATAAAGCTAACGGAATCGAAATCGGATGAAAAATGGTGAGGGAGTAGCAAATTGAAGATTTTGATCACATACGGACGCACGGACGGACGGACGGACGGACGGACGGACGGACGGATGGACGGACGGATGGACGGACGGACGGATGGACGGACACACACACACACGTACGGAGCCCGTTTCATAGTCCCCTGCTCGAACACGTTCGGCGGGGACAAAAAATGGCATTTTGAAATGAAGATTCCGTTTGTAATTACATGAACATACATTTGTATATTTAGCAATAAAGTGGAAGACAGAAAATGAGTATGACAGGCAAAAATGAATATGATGTTAAATAAGAACTTTATATAATTGCTTGACTGCAAATGTTATGTAACAGATAACTTTGGCCAACTATAGTGTGTCTCATTTTTATGGGCGTTTCACAGTCGTTTGTAAGCTACATAACAATTTTATGAATGACTGGTGATCAGTTCTTGTGCTGAATGATCAACAATGTGATTAGTATAGCACACAAGAACATGTTCCAGTCGTTTGTAAAGTCATTCATAACTTTGAACTTTGAACAACACTTTGATATGACGACCTTGCTAATGACAGTATGACAACAATCCTCTAAATCACTATAAACACTACTTACCGCTGTCTGAACTCTTGGAAGATGATACGATTTGGGAAGCCCTGACGACAGATACGGATGCCTTCAAGCACACCATTACATCTCAGCTGCTCCAACACCAGAGGAGCATCAATCTTGCCAGCCTGTATAGAGATATAACGTTTCAGTTCAATTCATTTCATTTCGTTTTTCAATTTTCCTTTCAATTTTCATTTAATTTTTCATTTCAATTCATTTCATTTTTCATTTCACTTCATTCAATTTTTCATTTTCATTTTCATTTTCATTTTCATTTTCATTTTCATTTTCATTTTCATTTTCATTTTCATTTTCATTTTCATTTTTAGTTTCATTTCATTTTTCATTTCCATTTCCATTTTCATTTTTCATTTTTTTATTTGATATTATTTAATTTCATTATTTCATTTCATTTATTATAACAAGACTTACCTTCTTCTCGTGGTTGGGGATGATACAACGGACAAAGTTGGGATTGGTATGGTTGAGAGTCATCATGAGGCTACCTAGCTGCTCCTTGTAGAGCTGACCAACGGTACGGAACATACCCCTACGGGTCTGGGATGCTCCAAAGCGGGTGTTGTTGGCGTCAGCATTCAGGGTGCTCATACCAACGATGTTAGCTCCTGCATTATGATAAAAAATGAAGAATAAGAATCCATGAACAGTATTTGAATATTAATATCATTTGAAGCATAGCCAATAGAAATAGTTTGTGGATAAGATGAGGCAGAGGAATTAGTGTCAAAATTGCCTTGTACCGAGTTTAAGCAAAAGCAACACTTGCATTCTAGAAGTCCAAATAACTTTTGTCTCTGATAAATGGATTCAGGAAGGTTCACCTCAAACAATGAATGAAAGGTAATTGCCAGGGACACTTCTGCCAAAACTTGGTACAAGCTATTTCTACAGACATTTTTAAAAGCTAAAGTGGTCAGTCATCTATGAGAGCACAGGTATAAGTTTGGTATCAGTATCACCGGAAAGAGTATGAGTTACTCTTTCACATGTAATGAAAAATAATCTTATATAAGCTTAACAATTTGGATATCAGGCTCTTGAATATGCTTTACTTTTTTTTCTTTCTGGGGGAGAGGGTATAAAGAAAAATTCAAATTGATGGTGATAAATGGAAATGAAACTTACCATCCTTCCAGAGCATGCAGATGAAAGGATCTGAGGAGGCCCTGAGAAGACCAATGATGTTATCATTGAGTGGGTCCATGTTCTTGGTCAACCATTGAGCTGCTGAGTAGTCAACCTGCAAGGAGAAAAAATACAACCAATACAAACATGACAATGACCGTTTCCTTGGGTTTCCAACAGAATAGCAACTAATAGAGGACATTATAATTGAATGGGCCCATGTTCTTGGTCAACCTTTGAGCTGCTGAGTAGTCGACCTGTAATAAGGAAAAACCAAAACAAAACATAATCATAACATTTTCCTTTGGCTGCCCTGCAGAATAGCAACTAGAATAGAGGACAATATAATTGAATGGGTCCATGTTCCTGGTTGGCCGTTGCCCTGGTGAGTAGTCGCCACCTTCAAATCTGAACTAAAAACTTTTTTTCTGGCAATTTTGTGAATAATGTACATATTTGGGGAACCAAACGCCTTTGAATGTTTTGGCAGAGAAATAGCACTCTACAAATGCTGTTCATCATCATCATCAAGGAGGAAATGCAACAAAAACAAAGATGATAATAACTGTTTCCTTCGTTTGACTTGCAGAATAGCAACTAATTGGGGCTAATAAATCTACCACAAAATCCTAAACCAAACAACAACCCTATTTTGGGGAGGTAGTATTCCTGTGGGGTAAGTGTCCAGGGGGTAGTTGTCCTGATACGCAAATAGACATTGAAGACATACATTTTAAAATTTACATTTTATAATAAATAATAGCAATACTACAGAAGCAATACTAAATCAATACTTACAGCGCCTGCATAATGCACAACTGAGAAGTCAGCACTGCTTCTGAAGTCTGGTTTCTTGATGTTGGGACTCTTTCCAACCTCCTTCATGAGTTTCTCAACAAAGGACTTGTCTGTGGCCTTCGGGAACCAGCATTCCTCATCCAACAGGGCTAGGATACCCATGGGCTGAAATGACAATAATAAACATAATAAAGTTCTTTGGATAGGATGCTAAAATGCAGTTTTGTGTTCAAGAGTTTATCGACAAAGGACTTGTCCAAGGCCTTAGGGAACCAGAATTCCAAAAGGGCTAGGATACCCATGGCTGTAATAATAACATTCAAATTCATCAAGTCCTTTGTATAGAATGTTGAATAGAATTTCTCAAAAAGGACTTATAAGAACCAATTAAAGGATTAAAAGTTTATGCATACTTTCATACAAAAATGTTGTTCTTGAGAGCCAAAAACATTGCCAGAAACTTGCCAGATCTAGCATCTAGCAATGAATGCAAACTGAATTTCAAATACTGTTGTTCATTAATCACTAACAGGTGAATTGTGACCTCATTATTCAGCCCTCAAGTACAAAACAAAAAAACAAAAAAACATTCATAAATTTCAATGGCTTTAAATATAGTGAAAAGATCTATTCCATATCAAATTGAATTTCACATTAAAATAACATTTAAGTTTTTGAACTATTGTTACAATATACATGTAGCTTCACAGACGTATTATATGAATAAAAAAATAATAAAAACCAAGCATAAGAATAAACGGTTCAATGATCAGTAATATGTGTTAGAAAAAGGAAGAAGAGGGGAAAGTGATATGAGTATTACCTTCTCAATGAGATCAATGCAAGGCTGGAGATCGAGGCCGAAGTCGATGAACTTCCAATCGATGCCCTCTAGACGGTACTCTTCTTGTTCTAGTACAAACATAGTGTGGTTGAAGAGCTGTTGGAGTTTCTCATTGGTGTAATTGATACACAGTTGCTCATAGGAGTTCATCTGTAAATAAAATATTTATATAGCAGAGAGGTCATCAGGATGATTCCAATAACAATGCAAATTTGTTTCTATATTTCAAATTACATGTATTTTCAATCTAAATGCATACTAATTTTCAATTTCATTGAAGGAGCTCGTTTTATTTTTAGCTTGCTCTGTAACAGATTTTTAAGATCTACATTTACCTCCATTTTCACTCTTATGCTATTGACCCTTTGAACCCTAAAGGCCTGTTTTCTGTCCAATCAAAACACAGTAAGATACCCTGAAAGACCATTGTCCATTAGCCCTTTAAATATGTGACAAAATTTTTAATATACTTATGAAATTGGAATATCTTTACCTTTCAAGGCTGTAATTGGTAAGTTTTACACTCATTTTTTTTCCCCCCAGAATAAGACATCAGAAAGTTTGCTGCTCTAGATGTCTGATTTGGTTAATAAAAGCAAAACTAAATGGCAACAGGGCTGTCGCATATCGCCTGGACAAATATTTGACATGACCGATATAAATCTATTCAGATATATTGAACCATTCTGAGACCAGTCAATATTTCTTGATATCATTATTTTCCATACCTGAAAGATTTCAAATCCATCAACATCTAGGATACCGATGAAGGATGCTCCGGTATGCTTGCTCCTGTCTAGAGACTGATTGATCTCTACCCCCTCCCTCCACCCACCCACCCCTATCTATCTCATTATTCTCCTCCTTAATTCTCCTCCTTACCTGGAAGATCTCAAATCCAGCAATATCTAGGATACCAATGAAGGATGCCCCAGTACGCTTGCTCCTGTCTAGAGACTTGTTGATCCTATGCACAACCCATTTGAAGAGCCTCTCATAGATGGCCTTAGAGAGAGCTTCACAGGCAAACTCAACCTAAAGGAAGAGAGAGAGATATTAGCAGATAAGCAACAACTTTAGTATGAAAGTGAGGAAAACCTTTCAACAGAAACCAGACTTCTTTTGGTAATCATCAGGCACTTGTCTGCTATATGCTTTTACCTTTTGTCTGGAAATTGAATAAATAAATTTAAAAAGGGGACCATTGTCCAACAGAAGAAAAAAAAAATCGTTTTCAACAATATTTTGCCAACACAATAATCACTTTTGTTTTATTTATAATTCTGAATCCAGTACAAGGGTACTCCAAGCTTTGGCAAAGACACAACACCTTTCAGGTTTAGTTTAAAAAAACAAGAAAAAAAAATAATAATAATAATAAAATAAATAAATAAATAAATAAATAAATAAATAAATAGTCAAATTGGATGCAGCATCACTTGAATACAAACGTATGGATAGGTGGGAAAATGGGTGATTTAATTGCTATGCAAACAAGGGTAAGGGAAGTGGAAGGGGGAGAGTGTGAATAATTACCTGTTCCTTGCTTTGTGCCTTGTTGACATAGTCTCTACCGACCTTGATACGAGGTTTGAGAAGAGCCTTGGTGAACTCTGTCACGTTGATTCCCATCAAGTGACAGATCTTCTGAGCAACTAATGTTCAAGATAAGATAATAAACAACAGTGAGACTCCACAAAAATTCCTCAAGGGTTTTGGCTAACTTTTCTGACAAATCCAGTGTTCCAATCAATCTCCCTCTATAGGTGTAAACCGCGTACCTCTCTTAATAAAATATGTGTTTGTCTCTCTAATTTTCTGATTACAATCAAGCTTCTTTATTGATGAACATCTCTACATATATTTCTTTTACCTAAATCACTGTTACAATAAGTAGTATGAGTATACAGTCTGTGTCAAAAAAAAATGGTACAGTCGGAAAAAAATTATTTAGGTGTGAAATATTTTCAAATAATGTGTGTACGTGGTAACAAAATAAAGCCAAAAGATTTTTCTTGCTGATGCGCTTTGTTCCGTATAATTTGCTTTCGTAAAACAAAAGTTATGCTAAATTTTGTGCAACGAGGAACAAATCGAAATTGAGCACTTCATGGCCATTATGCGAAACCTATACACAAAGGCATGGGACGGGGTGCGAAGAATGGATTTTTCTTGATTGTAGAAAACTAGTCATATTTCAAAAATTACAACACCAAATGTGATGAAAAAAAATTGCAGGTGAAAGTCTGATCTTCCTGCTTTATGAAAATACCAGACAAAAGCAGGCTGTGATTTATCTTCATACTATAAAAAAATGTTTTCCACTTGTACCATTTTATTTGACACAGACTGTATAGCATACTGACATTGAATTGAATCATAAAGCACTTCATTTCTACACTCAACAATCTTTGGGAGCTCTTGCAAATCTCAATTTGTTTTTTCTTGTATCATTACTTACTTGTTGAGTCAGGTAGTGTAGCCTGGTCACTGTTCCTCTCCTGCTTGAAGACAAGGTTACCAAACATTAGGACAGCTGACACAACCCTGAAGACAGCTGTAGACATCAAGATTGAAAAATAGCATAAGGTTAATCACAGTGACTATTAAGCCCAGCGCACACTATGCGATGCGATTGCACTAAGATCCGATTGCAACAAATTGCCAATCGCATCGCAGTGCGATCGCATCACAGGCCAGCGCACACATTGCAACAGGCGCTGCATCTCCATGGTACCTCTTTTTTTACGCGCATGCGCGCAGTAATACAACCTCCATCTCTAGCAAATCTGATTGGCTGAAATTATCAAAATTGCAGGAAAATCGCAGGAAGATTTGACATGTCAAATGTCTGAAATTTGGTCTGCGATTTTTCTGCAACACATTGCATCGCAGTTGCAGCATGTTGCAGGTTGGCGCACACTACGCGATTTTGTTGCAATCGGATCTTAGTGCAATGGCATCGCATAGTGTGCACTGGGCTTTAAAGATAACTTGAAGTCACAATATTCGATTGCTGATAATAATGAGGAAAGGTTCATTATAATGCTCCTAAGAATTGTTGTGTTTGGTAGGGTTTTGAAATTACCAAATTAAAAAGAAATAAAACAAAATTTAAAGAGTGACATGCACTGCACACAGAAATGCATGTATGGGACAATACACATATGTTCGGGCCGCACACTCCAACTTTTTTTGGTGGTTATATTATGACTATGAGGGCTTTCAAGAGCAATCGTTTGCAGTGGACCTTTTAACTATAATATTCTACCTATTTACATCAAAGAACATAAACATAATTTGAAAGCTCACAATAATTTAGTTCATCTTTCCCACTACACTAGATTCATTTTCAAGATCTGTTGGACGGGTTAAGTAATGTAACTTCTACAATGTACCTGTTCTTTGTGAATATCATAAAAATTAATGCATAAACTGAACGTAAATTATTAGTATCATTCTAAGAAGAGGAGTTTTGAATGTAATCAAATTTCAACAGTATACAATCAAAATTTCAAATTTCGAAAAAAATCAAAGTTCTTTGTTTTTTGTTTTTTTTCAGGGGTGGTATTACACTGAAGGGAATCAAATACTTACATGCTATATCTTCGTCATTGACGTTCATGATGTGCATAGCCTCGATAGTATCTGCAAATTCCTTGACATCATCGACGCCAGTTACAGGAACATTCCCATTGCTAAGGTATACATAGCTATCAATGTTCTCCAACAGGAAGTCCTCTGCACAGTGGGAACAAGTAAGAAAGACACTTTACAAAATGTGTGCTATTTTCCTTCGAAAAGTACTTTTTCATGACTAGGTTTCAAGTGATAGCTAATTTGACATACTAATGACAGATACAAGGCTCTTTAGAATACCTGTAAATGGTACAGGGTTCCCATTATGTTACAATAACAAAATTCCCTGACTTTCCCTGATGGATTTTCAAAATTTTAGGATTACAATTTCCATCTATTTCTATGCATTGTCGCAAACAATAGACTGGCAACTTATGATCTAAATTAACTGCCTCCTTTTCCCTCTAAAAGTGAAACTTATTTTCCAGCTTGTTCCTCAGTTCTTCCAGGTAAAGTGGGAACCCTGGCTTAGATGTTCTACAGGGGCAGGGGAGTTCACATATGACTTACTCTTCTGTTGGGCTGAAGCTCCAAGGAGAAGCTGATAGAAGATGTGGAAGGTCCTCTCTGTACCGGCCTGGCGAATGACACGGGCCTTCTCAAGAAGGTCTAAGGGTCCAGGATGGTTAAGGAAAGCTATGGTCTTTTTTTTTCCATGCATAAATTGTTTTACACTTGGTGAAACCATTCGACATTGACATTGTCGATGAATCTTAATGGACAAATCAGGCGACCAGGTAAATAGATTTTATCATTTTAACATTATCAGAGCTGCAGAAGACCATTCCATACATAAGATTACACTATACATACAACTAGTGCATCAAATAAATATGCATATATAATTCTATGTGATATACATGGGGAATCTTATCTAAATATTTCATGCCTGAAAAGCTTAATATTATTTCTATTTTAAGACAATGTTTAAATGGCTGTTTTCACACTTCGCAACAACAACAACAACAAAAATTTGTCTGAAAACTATTACACATGTACATGTACGTGTGTATGTATGACTACTGGGACCATACACAACTTGAATTTTGGGCTTCATTTATCTTGTATTCTTTGATAAAATGTTAAAATTATTTACATCAATCACTAAAGAGAAATGAAACTATACTGAAATTATCAACTACACCCATGTGCGTCTAATCCATTCATGCTACCATGTCTACTATGCACATGTGGTTGTCTTATTACTGTGTCACAACTGCACCCAAACATGAGCCATACTTGAAGTAGCTGACTCATTCAGCTATTCATCAAACTCGAGGTTTCCTCTGTCTTCCGAGGAAAAAAACGCTTCCAAAACAAACATGGTGACGATCTTCATCTGGACTTTGTGTTTGTTGTTTGTGACAATCTGCCAACAAAAAAATGGGTTGAAGATATGCCTTTGTGAGAAAGACATATCACTTAACTTTGTGAGTAGTATGAAGGCATAAAGTCAATAGGGTTTGGGAAGATTTAGCGCCCTTTCGCCACTTAGCATTGTAGAGTATATTCCCATGGGGTGGGAGGGAGACAGGAGAGTGCTAAGAAGACAAAAGGACGTAAGAACAGAGAAAGAGAGGGAGATCAAGTGTGTGTGATAGTAGGGGTTACAGTTCATGTTTACACATCATTTTATTTTACACTTGAAGATATCCCCCCCCCCACTCATCTATGTAAGCTTCGTTTGTCACCAGCTGTCGGGAACATGACCAGTGATCTTAACGATCTGTATACATGTAACTGATACTCTTATCTTTATGGAGGGCTTGTATTAATCATCATGATAATAATGAATCGCTTATAAACAACTTTTCACCATAATAACAACAAAGAAAAAAGAAAGCCTTTCAATTTAAGGTCATGCAGTGGTTACAACTGGTTGTATGTTTACTGGATATATGCACAAATATTTTTTTTTTTTTTTTTTTTTAACACGAGACAGAGCCATATCAAAAGTGTAAGAATCAAAGAATTTTCTCTGACCAATTGGGATACACATCTATTGTCTGTGTCAGAATAATATGGGACGTACATGTAGAAGGTGATCTCAATGTTTTGAGGCAGCCGAGGAACATGTAGCTCTGAGGAAGGAAGGAAATATCCCATTACTGTCATTGACACAAATTACGTAATTATCTATCAAACACTTCCATACACCTCCGTCTCATGTTCCCTAGCATGTTTGAGAGGCTTCTGTTTCCCAGTTATATCATTTCCGCCTCATGTAGTGACATTAGAACATGGATTAATAATCATGTATGATACTTCTTGATATTTATCAGGTTGCTTTTCAAATAATAAGACTCATTCTAAGGAAAATGTCTAGACCAGAGACATCCAAACCATTGTGGTAAAACCTAACTGGTTGAGCCATGAAGAAATGATTGTTGTTACAAAGATGTGTGATAGCCTACAGTAAAATGAAATATGAAATATATTATATCCAACCTGTTTAAATCAAATAAACATAGCTCTGACAGACAGAGCAAGAACTTGTAATAATTGACAATTGTCCACTATTTATCCTTTTTTTTTAAAGTTTATGACTGTACCAGTTCCTCATATCACTGGCGTAAATCCGTAAAGAATGCTATTCATCTGGGGGGTATATTGCACAATAATAATACAAAGCATCATCCCCCTGATGAATAGAAATTTACGCCAGTGCGTCATAAACATGTACCTTCTAACTACTTACACCCTACTTACCCTTCTTTATCACCCTCCCTCTCCCTTGCCGATCTATCTCAAAGAGAAGCAGGTGTGTGCTCACTAATTACGCTCATTATACTGATTATAGGGCTCTTAATGTCACACACTATCATAATGCTACACTTCATTATGTGGAAAACAACCTGAGAATTCAAGGTACATGTACGTTTCGGGGGTAATCATTATGAATGATTGCCCTTAAAAAATGTTTTTCTTGTTTTAAAAACACAAGCAAAACAATAACCAAGTCTGTGAGATGTATAACAATCACTTGCCAGGACATGTCATATTTCATGTCTGATAGTTGCTTTTAGTTGGGGGAAATTTTGTGAGTGGATAATTTCACATTTTTGGAGTGATAGCAACCGTATTATTGCAGTGGATATTTTCGTTGGGACCAAGTAAAAAGTAACCACTTATACAGAATATAAGAGGTCTAACAAGTTGAATAGTTATAGACAGGTTAAAACTTTGACACCCTTAACCCAATTCTCACCTGATTTCAATGCTTTATTGACCATTCAATAGAAATGTGAGGATCCCAAATTTCGCCTTCTTCAACTAATGAATTTACTCTAGTAAAGAACCATGGATGTTTTATCCTGTACAGTATAGTATTTTTAAAGACAGAGAGAGAGAGAAGGAAGACAAAAGAAACAGAAGAACAAGGAAAGGATAGGTTGTGATGATTTCAGTATATCTAATGTCCGTCTTAGATTTTATAATGTCCGTCTCAGATCTCGCATCTGTAGACTCTACACCTATGCCATTATTTTAGCGATACAAGTATTTTACAAAGCGATATTGGACACTATTCTAAAGAGAAGAGGAAACCCACTCATTGCACACAGTATATTTAGGCGTTTGTAGGTAAAGGATACAGCTCTGTATGCTAGCTCCTGCGATGTAGCCAGATGTGTCAAAGTTGATGCGAATGAATTTACCCTGAAAAGAAAATGACCGCAGTTGCATAGTCATTAGAGAGATTCAAACACAAATCCTTATTTTCCAATTAATAACAGAACCATTAATGAAAATTCTCTATCAGTGTATACATTACACACCTCGTTACATCCTCTCAAAAGTACAAAGCCGTTACCGGAAAGTTTACAAAAATTTGTTTTAAACCCTCTTTAACATCGGAAGAAAAAAACTGCTCATTGGTTGTTCTAAACTTTTCCAAATATATTGTAGATTGGATTTTTTTTAGATTACTAGGTGTTTTCTTAACAACTGCATTTTTTTTAATGCAATTGTCTGTCTGTCTCCACAAACTTTTTATTCATCCAATAAAACTCCAGGACTAATGGGCTCGCAAAAAAAAAAGTTTTTGCATCTTGCCTCTAATGTACATAAAAACAAAACTCTTAATGCTTGAAGACATAACACGTTGCACTAGCAGATCCAGCATCAACTATGACCAAAAATTGTATCGGGCCATGAACAACCATTATAAACCCCTCAAAAAATGTCTTGCAATTCAACTTTGAGTCCTCGTATCTTTTTTGTTAACTGTCTATAATTCATTAATTTTATACCATTGGAAAGTTCATTTATTCCTCTTTACACTGATACCCCATTTGTAAAGGTTGTGCAATGCTTGAATGCACAGTATTCCCGAATACAAATCAAAGTCAGAAGTGGAAAGTTGCCAAATGAATGGCTATTGTTGAAAGGCAGAGTTTCGATTGAGTATCATTAAATGGGTCATGCATTATTCCTCAATGTTTTCACTTATTGTTTGATGTAAGCAATAGCCATTCATTTGGCAACTTTCCTTTTCTGACTTTCATTCGAGTTTGCGAGTACTGTGCATTCAAGCATAACATAACCATTACAAATGGGGTATCAATGTGACAAGGAATAAATCAACTTTCCAATGATATCAAATTTAACCATCATAAACAATCAAATAAAAAGATATGAGGGCTCAAAGTTGAATTGCAAGACATTTTTTGAGGGGTTTATAATTGCTATTGTCCCCAGACAATTAGGCCGATAAAATACTGTCAGAGCTGATGCTGGATGCGCACCTACATTGTGTCATCATCTACTAACCACAGAAGGTTCAGTAGGTAATACACTTTTCCTCTAAATACTTACAAAACGTGAAGAGTTGTCATTCTTGACGGTCTTGGCGTTTCCAAAGGATTCAAGGATAGGATTGGCTTGGAGAAGTTGAGCCTCTAGTTCACCCTAAAAACATCAAAGATTCAACATTCAAAACATACAAGAAGTACAAGAAGTCAATTAGTGAACATCCTTTTATAAGCCTGGGCTAACATTTCATGTGGTTTCTTATCTATTGGAGTCCTGCCAGTTGACACAATTCTAATTTGAATATGCATATCTAAGGGTCTCAACCATTTGAGCGAAGTAATAGATTTTTGTTTCATCTGTTTTGATTTGATTGGAGTTAATTTGATATATTTAAAAATCTTACAAACATAATATTGTGCTTATATCACAAGGATATAGTAATATCACATATTTCCAAATTTACTAGCAGATAATTTGTAAATTGTTTTCCAAAACTTCAATGGCTTCATTTGTTGCAACAGACATTTAAAAAGGACATCTGCCTTTAATTGTCTGACTTTAATTGGATTCGTCATTACGAATTTCATTATTTGGGATATTAATTTTATTAACCAAGAACCTAGACCAGTCTGAATTCATTAACTTTCAATTTATGTTATACCCACGTGTGTCTCTTGTATCTCTGTTAATTTTCAATCTCTAATTAAGTTTTAAAAGGACTTCTTAACTTTGATGTCTGGTGAATCTTTAGAACAGCCCACTATCATTACAGAGACATAAAATAGAATTTCAGAATCTACCACTCTTTAATTACCCAATCAAGGCAGTCAACTCCTGGTTTAGACAACTGTTTAGCCCAATAGCAGTGTCAGTGTGAACACAGCACACAGTGCAAAAACATTTAATGGACGATACATAAAACAACCAATTAACGTTTATAAGAAAACATGAACATTCTTGCAGGTATAGGGGCCACATAAAGATGCAAAACTGCCAAGAAAACACAATGTAGAAATTAGAAAGGGTTATTTTTGGTATTTCCCCCCATTTTCCCCATAAAAGCAACTTTTGACATAGAAATAAGAATAACAAACTGTATAATTCATATTCCATACAAAAGCTAACATTTTATTGCACTTTTAAAGGGGTTGAGGGTTGGGATCTGTTATGTAGGACACTTTCTTTATTTTTGAAAATAAGCTGCAACCTTTAATTTTATTTTTTTTTTAAATAAAATTTTGCAATTATTCATCCTGCACCAATGCTGTACTCACCTTTCACATCCTGCAATCATTCAAATTATTTTTTTTTTCAAATAAATATATGTTCATCAAAATAAATGCTGCCAATTTATGCAAATTTTTAAACCCTTATTTTGATATTCGATGTTCCTTCTATTTACTTGAATCTGAAATCAAGAATTTTGTTAAGTCAAAATAGGTTGAATGTTAATTGCTGTTAGAATTGATTTTAAACATTTAATTACTGTTAAAAATTCTCTAAGACTAAAGCTCAGATTTAATATAAAATTGATAAGTTAAAGTTAGTATTAATACCAAATCCATTAGAGTAAATGTCAAATCTCCAATGGATGAAATTATTTCTCATAATATTATAGAAAAGTTCAATAAGATAGGTAAGGCTACATGTAGGTAATGTGATTTCACAATTCACCCAGTGTGTGATTCTGACAGGAGAGTGAGAGAGTGAAGGTGTCAAGAATGAAATATGACAAAAGAATGGATACTTACTACAATATTCCTGGAAAGGCTATGCATACTCTATTCAGACAGACCGCATATAATTTGTGGAGCATGGGGTTAGGGCCGGGGTTAGGGCCGGGGTTAGGGGCAGAGTAGGGGCGGGGCAAGGGGGTAACAGTTGAAGTGAAATTAGTGGATGTAGTATTTGGATATACAGGGAGTAGGGCGGATTATAATCGACAAGAAAGGGGAGGGAAGAGATACAAAAAACAAAGATTGATAATAAAACCAGCAAACCATGAATATTGATTATATTAGGAATGAGTATGTCAGATGAAGGCAGTAAGATGCAGAGGGAGGGGAACACAGTGAGATGGGGATGCAACGCAAGGTGCAGAAATTAAGACAGAAATAACAATGGAAATATAAATCATGCACATGCTTTTTAAACAATAACAGTAAAGTAATATTTAGTACATCAACTAAGTAACTGAAATACTTAATTACAAAACAATAGTCACATAACCTACATTAAAAGGCTGACATATTCAAATTCAACCACCTCTACAGTATACAATGTATGCTGAGAGTAACAGTCATAAAATAGCATTCACAACACTGACACAATACAATATACATGTATCAAAACATATAAGAACTACAATTACTACATACTACATGTATACAGTAAAACCTAAATTTTCTAGCTAAAAATGAATTCTTTTAAAACCTAATCCTGTCATTAAATAAAAAGGGCAGTCATATTTTTATTCAGCACCTTGTGACAGGTCTAATTAAAATCTGCCATATTATATCATATTATGAAACTCAAATATATTGTGTCCTACATATATACTGTACTTCATAGAAAGATTCTAGTTCCGTGAAACGAGACACTGACATGACCAGATAAACTACCAGCAAAATGACAAGTGGTAGATCAAATTTCACAAACCAATGGCTTGTTTTCGTTTCTTCTTTCTTATAACGCTCTATTTATCTCACTTCAAGGTATCAATCAACTAGATATTTCTTGAATCTTAGCAGTCAAAACTTAACCTCAATGAAGTGATCAAGACAAACATATTGAATTTACTACCAGGAAAAATATGATGCTTTCCTGGATAAACCACCCCCCCCCCCCCCCCCCTCACCTTCCCTTTCCCCAAAGGAATCAGGAAATACACTTTGAAATGTTTTTCGAAGCACTAACAAGTTTCTGATAATTATCTTGTATTGGATTGTAAAATGTTTATTTGTTTACACACAATTGCACCTGAACCTTTTGATATGAAACCAAAATAAAACAGGAACTCTAAATTGGGCCTTATTATCATATTAGCACCAGTATAATTTTAAACTGCCTTTTAGTTTTCATAAAAATGTCAGAACCATAGTTTTGTTTCCAAAATTCATCAAAAGTGTGAAACTATTGAAGCAAATTTGTTTTCTTGAACAAGATGCATATACCTACATGTAGATATAGCGCATAAAATATGCAGAAAACACTTATATAAATATGGCATTCATTATTGGCAAAGCAAATCTTTAAAAAAAAAATTGTTTGCATCCTTTTTATCAAAGGGGGCTGAGGGAAACATACAGTGGGTACACATCAATATATAAGTATTAGTGCAGTATCCTTGATAAAAGTGTTGGATAAAACACAAACTGTGCTGTAATTCTGAACACCAATGCAATCAATTCAAAACAGCAAAGGGATTTTGTAAAGTGGAAAAGACAACAACTTCAAAAACGATGGTCCACATACCGCATTTGGTAATTGATAGGTTACTTTTTTTTTCTTAATCCTATCTCCTGCAAGTTCCTGAAAATGGAAACAATGAACAGAAAACATGGTGTACAAACCAGTCTACATGAAAAGGCATGGATGGGCAAAGTAGGAGGTTAAGGTCCAGGGGTACCGTAGAGGGGTGTGGAGGAGGGGCTTGGTACAGGGGTATCGTAGATGGGTATGGTAGAGGGGTATGGTGGAGGGGTATGGTAGAGGGGTATGGTAGAGGGGTATGGTAGAGGGGTATTGTAGATGGTGTTATGGTAGAAGGGTATGGGAGAAGGGGTACGGTAAGAGGGGTATGGTGGAGGGGTATGCGGTAGAGGGGCATGGTAGAGGGGTATGGTAGAGGGGTAATGGTAAAGGGGGTAGTGTATGGTAGAGGGGGTATGGTAGGAGAGTTAAGGTCCAGGGGGTACCGTAGAGGTGTGTGGAGGAGGGTTGTACAGGGGTATCGTAGATGGGTATGGTAGAGGGGTATGGTGGAGGTGGGATAGGTAGAGGGTATGGTAGCAGGTGAGTGTAAGGGTATGGTAGAAGGGGTATAGGTAGAGGGGTATGGTAGAGGGGTATGGTATAGGGGTATCGTAGAGGGGTATGGCAGGAGGAAGATTACTAGTATTCTTACATGGTGGGAGAAGGAAAGATCAGGGAATGGTATTAAGATAGATAAGATTTTTTTTAATCTGATATATATTATAGCATTAATGATTAAAAATGTATAAACAGATGGAAAATTCCAATATATTATGAGAATGTGATATTTAGTAAAAGAATATCCATGGTAACATATTTTCTCTTCTCAAACTCAGTATGGTATTCTAATTTGTTGCTCTCTCATAGTATAATGAAAAAAAGGTGGAAAATGTCCCTAAAACAAAACGATGAAGATCCAGCAAAACACATTACACTTTGCAAAGAAAAGCAGAGAAAGCCCCATAAAACATGGTCATTCCCCACTCAGACATACAATAATCTTAATCAACATCAGCATACTGACATACACACACACAAACAGACATGAACATACAAACACTCAAACGAAGCACATACAGGGACGAACAGTCCCACATCTCCATACACTCAAAATATCACAAGTATAAGTTGAAGCACAACCACATACTGCCCCAGCTGTACATTAAACAAAAGAAAATATTACATTTAATGAATATTTCCTTCCCCTTCATAAAAATTTCTCATAAAAGATCGTTTAACCAATAATAACATATATTATTTTTTTTAAATGCTTGTAATTCTAGATGTGACTGCCGAGAGATCAAAAAATCATATAACTTGTAAAATATGATATGTGAATTAGCTAATATATCCTGCATGTATGTGGTAAAGAATATTCTCTGTATCTATACAATGAATGTGATTGAAATAAAATTGAATTGTGTAATAATGGTAGTCATGTCCCTATGAAAAGTGTTTTTATGTATCCACCACCCCCCCCCCCCCACACCCACCCAAATCCCAGAAATTGTTATCTTTAATATACCCTTTTCTTTTCCATTAATAACCAAGGTGTATACCATATCATTTTGACAAAGGAAAGAGTTATTTAATTATATATTTTATAGAAAAACATATCGGTTCCTCATTAATGGATATGAATTGTCCAAAAGTACCTAAATAATTAATTCAAAGTAATTAAAGATATGAAATAGTATGGAGGAAAGAAGGATATAAAATGGATTGTTAGAAATATGGAATTCCAGTATTAATCTGAATACCCAGAATATGAAGAAATACTTTCTACCTTAAAATAATTCCCCCATCTTAACCTTCACCAAAGCAAAAGAATAACTAAATATTGATAAAAAATGTGTGTTGAAATGAAATGAACTAAAACCCTCTAAATAAATCATAAAACTTGTAAATGTAGTCGGTGGAAGCCAGTGTGATAATATAAACTGCGAATGAAAATGAAAAATAATTAAGAAAGTTTCAGATCTCTATCCTTGCTTTCATGGGCCTTACCTGCTACACTCCATAAGAAAGTAGAGAGAGAAAGAGAAGGAGATAAAAAATACATTCATCAGATTTATCTTTCAAAAGGGAAAGATTTTATAGAAGAAAAAGATAAACTGTAACAAATGAAACACTCCAAACTCGGCAATAAAGAAACTTTCAAAGCAAAGAAAACTAAAATTCAGAGTTGAATCCATAGCAAACATTAAGGATAGGGATAAAATGATCAAGACCTGGTAACACAACAACAACATCACTGTTTCATGGCATGCATATATCAAACAAAACAGACAACTGTCAAAGAAAACACATCAACAACAACAAAAATCCTGCTTTTCCTATATTGTGACTGTCATCCTATCTCTAACTTTTGACCACAATCTCTTATACTCAACATAGAACTGAATTAATAAATCACACCAGGGATAAAAATACACATTCTTCCACAATAATTGAAGCCAACACTTCCAATTTTCATAAAAGAACATCAACTCATCAGCATTATTTACTTGTCCTTCCTCCTCTCGTAATATTCCATTACAACATGTCTCTGATGGGGTAGGCATTTAAGGTACAACATTTCACTTAAATATGACAATGATAGGCCTAGCCCTGTGGAAAGATAGAGGTGATTTCATGAACCTTGCTATTACCAATATGATTAGAAATACGAGAGCATAACAAGCCTGGCTCAAATGTCATGTAATTGTTATGTAGTCCCATATACTCAAAATCCTTGCATGCTTTGCCCCAATCCCTATAGATTTCAGCTATGCAAGGAGCTATGTCTGGATATAATAATTGCATTCGAGGGCTAACATTCTTAAAGAGCACTTTGAAAGTAGATTGTTGATGAGGCTTCTTTGATACTGTCCAAACACTACCAAACAGACATCGGACATCTTTTGATGTTTTATAGCAGTATGACGACAATTTTGAAAATGTCCTTACAGGTTAAATAGACAACATGAATAAGCATCAAAAGAAGGACAGTTCAGACAAAATTCGGTTTAAAACCGCTACCCCGCAGCTCCCCCTTCTTCATTTGGGTTAAGGAAACATGTTTATTTCATTTTTCTATTTAATACCTCCCTCCCCCTTTTATTTGGCTTTAGGCAACTTGTTTATCTCATCTTTTCCCCAAAATCATGTAAACATAGCCTGTTAAAAAGTGTTCATGAACCTGTTCCCCTAGTCTGTGATCTACTTGTTATTTCATCTTGTGCTTTATAGACTGTACTTTCTACAGTGGAGCCATATAGATTTATTAATGTAGCCGAAATGCAGCCACATATGTGTTTTCATGTGGGATGCACTTCAAATGAGTGAATAATTACTTTAAATGGACCTTGAGACTAATTACATGACAACATTGGCAACATGGGGGCGGACTATTATTCAAAGAAGAAACATCATCGGGTCTATAAACTCGCTGACAGTGGTAATTTAGAACGCCTCTTCCGTTAAATTGGGGGCATGCCAGCGATATGAACATTTGTATTTTACCTGAACTGGATGTTTTAGAGGGAAAAGTTTAAAAGGCCAGAATATTAAATCTTTGAATGTTGTATGACCCTCACTGTGGAACTTTACCAAAAAGGAGAGAAAATTTGTTAGCCAATGGAAAATAAATCAAGTAGAAAATATTTGGAGGAATACTGGGAGTTTATTTATCTCTATGGATAACACATTACAAGCATCCTCTCTGTTTTATCCTTAACAAGACAATTTAATCTAGCATTCAATATTTCATATTTAAAGACAGCACAAGGCAGTATGCTTTTCATATTCCTTTCAAATCCTGATCAAGATTTTGTCCAAAGCAGGTTAAACCAGACTTGAAAACAAGAATACAATTCTGCCACGAATGTTCCTACATACCTTCATGTACATATCCATTCCTAAAGAAATTCTACAATTTGGCATGACAGGCCTTCAGTTTGAAAAGTGAATTATATATTTTGTTGTCAACAACTTAAAACTTGATCTGCCTATTTGAAATAAATCCAAAACTTGATCAAGAGTGTTATAGAATTGACAGGCTCTCCACATACCTGGGACAAATTTATGGCATTCCTATGCTTGGGTTCAACATATAAAATGTTAATGATAACAAATTCATGTTGATATGCTTTTATACTTAACAACCTACCCATTTTCACTCAGAAAAGTATGGTAGATGTTTATCAAATAATTGAAATGGCACAAATAAATCTCAGCTGCATGTTTATTTTACATTTCCTTCCCTTATCTAAAAAAAAAAAGAAAAAAAGAAAAAAAGAAAAATGTTGTAGAAAAATTGTCCATAACTACAATTTAAATCTTTAAAAAAAAACACACTTCCACTCACTTTTAAATACAGGATAAGCAAATAATTACAAGCACAATCAAACATCATATTCCATGCATTCATGCCACACACTGATATGCATCTCTCATAAATAAAGAGTCATTCACTCTTGTCAAGAAAAAAAAAGAAATATGAGAATTTCCAAATCTCTAAATCAGAAAAGACAAAGCACATGGGTAAAAAACAGGTAATATAAAATGGGGTAGAACTTCAGACATAACTTCATTAAAATAGAAAAGAAAAAGAAACCCCAAATTTTATAATGATAAGAACATGCTATAAATAAAAAATACAGAAAAAACTAAATTTCAGGAAACACTCAAACAAAAACGCCCCCAAATAATATTCCATAATTGAAGGATATTTCACCTCATTCATTGCGCATGCCAATTTTGTGATAAAGAAAAATATAAATACAGATTATTTTCATTTCAAATTGTTTTGGTATTTTAACACCAAGTCATTAGTCACCATCAAGTTTTAGTATGATAAAACTATGTAATGTATTAAAGAAACAAAATGAGAATACAGCTAATTCAAGCTATATTGTCCTTTTTTTTTTTTTTTTTTTTTTTTTTTTTTTTTTTTTTCATTTAGTTTAATTTTTGAAAATCCACAGAAAGCAGCAGTTGGAATTTCATTTTTCATTTCTCAAATCAGGGCTTGGTAGTAATATTTATAAAGCAAGGAAAGAAATAAATCTGAAATCAAGTCTCTTCACCCAAACTGTGCTCAAATCAATAATGATCCAAATGCCTAAACTGACATTCTTAAAAACATGCAATGGCATCATGCATCCATACAAATATATAGAAGAAGTAAATATAATAAATAAAAAAATATTTTTAAAACAAATGATTTTTTTTTCCCCCTAAACAAAAGACCATTTAAATCCATCCATCCATACAAATAGGGAAACCCAAACACTGCTTCGGTATATATTTTAAGTCCATTTAATAAGAAATTGCTTCCACAATGCATAGTAAGATATTGTGTTACATCATGATTTGAATCTGAATGAATAGCATCGCCCCTGACAACCAGTGTATACAAACAAAGTGATTTGTTTAATAGTCTATCGAGATATTTGATTCATAGATCACCTTGGTTCATGGGCAAGAAGGCCTACAAGGTATCTTTTACAAGGGATACTGTATTTGCTGTTATTTTCGCGCGATTAATTTTTCGCGCTTAGAGGCCGCAAAACATATTTGCGGGTTTTTTAATTCGCGCTGGATTTATGTACGAACGCAATTAACCCCATTCAAAGCATGCATAAGAAATCATGCTCATATATTCGTGTGTTTTTAAATTCGCGCCGTACGATCTTTGCGCGAAATCCACGAAAATAAATGTACCGCGAATATTTCCACGTTTTCAGTAATTTATTTTCCAATCTTTTATTTGTTGTGAGTTAAAAAAAGGGTCCTATCTCTGTATCATATAATAAGTTAACACTTTTTTGTCTCCAAACTAACACTTTCTTGATTTATTACTCCAACACTGTTTGGGTTTCCCTGTTGATATATAAACATTCCAACTTTATAAATGTATGTATGCAATGTATGTAATCACTGAGCATGTGGGAAGAGCCTAAACATTTTGCATATTAATAACCTGTTCCGCAAAGAATGCGTTTTCAGATTATACCATAGCATCATAAGATTTAATATTTGTAGCAGGGTTAGAACCTGAAATACAATTTATTTCACTTTATCAAAACCCATGTCCAGTTTAATATGGCAAAGAGTAAATCGGTAAACGACCAGTTTGTGAGCCAAGTGTTTTTTAGACTTGGAAAAAATTCACAGCCGTATAGAAATTTGAGTTTCTTGCAATGTTTATACATTTTCTCCAAAAAAAATCATAGATTTTGAAGGGATAAGGGCTTACAAAAACTGAACATGAGCTTTAAATATACAGTGTTGTTTCTGAACATAATATGTTATTAATATTACTTTAACATTAATTTAAGAGTACAAAATGCTCTGCACAGCTTAGCTTTATCATTAGATATAAATTACATTGTTTACATGGTTAATACAGTTATATTTAAATATCCATTTAGTGTTAAAACCATTGAACAATATTGAACTAATGAGCTACCACAAATATCACAAAAATGTTATCATAGGATTGATCAGAAGTAAGGCAAAAGTGTTTGGGAATAATTTGGAAATACATGATGGGTGCTTTCCGCATGGAGAAACTGTTTGTCAAAATATCAAATGTGCCATATTCCATTTCATAGCGGGCTGATTTAAGCTCTTGGCATGAATTTATATGTACCATTCAGCCACTTCTGAACATTCCAATGTAATGGCAAATTAAAGCTGGGTCTTTAAAATAAATTGCCTGTGTAATTATGGGCGATAAGACTTATGATACATTTAGGATGATATGTGCCGTAAGTGAGCAGAAATTCCTGTCAAATGGTCATTTGAATACAGTTCAAATTTTTGTTTGTTTTAATGACATTCAGAAGTTACATTACAGAAATCCCATTAAGCGAGTATCTGTAAAGAAAGCTTTTAAAATTAATCCCTTTTTTCAGGAAGTTGTCTTTCGGTTAATATTTGAACTTCAAAACTGCCAATGGAACCAAGACAATCCAAAATATAATGAAATATGTTAAAATTGGCAATCCTACAAACTGCCTTTTTACTGCTCAAACAGCAACTATAAGACCATTCTCTGAATCTCTACTCACAAAATGGCTGGTGCAGTGGTTAACCGGTTAGCTAGTTAAATAGTTAATCAACCTATTTGAATACTTACTTGTATACTATGGATTGTAGCTGATCCCTTACTGCCTTTGCTAGCTGCTACATGGGCTAGGTACTGTATGACTTTCTTGGTGTTCTCCGTCTTACCAGCTCCAGATTCTCCACTGAGTATAAAGAATAAGCTCAGAACATAAATTCTCCGCTAAAAATAGTAACTGTGACACTATAGACCAAACAACAGAGTAAACGGTGGGAGAACATTTAAATAAATCTTGCTCTCAATATGATATCTAATCGGCCTATGTGTTTGATGTGATTGTAAAGCTTGGAATCTCACCTTTTAGAAAATATATAAAGCCTGACTAATGAATTCTGAAAATGAATACGCATATTGGTTGTTTTGTGCCAGTGGGTAAAACAAAAGTGATTACAAAGAGATAAAGAGGCACATTTGTTTAATATAATTGAGCTTAGAGCCCTTCTGGTTCCATGTACATACATTTTTTTTGGAGGAATAATATTAGAAACCATAGGCCTACTCATCATCTTTCACCTTCCAATCAATCATAAATTGGGTTGATATTTTTAGGAGGTACTTATTTTATTTCTTCTTTTTTTTTTCAAGGGTGGGGGATCTTAACACCCAAATTCCCTCTCTTGGCATGCCAATGTTCGCTATCTTTCTATTGAATCTATTATCCAGTAAAGCACTTTTCTTATTTTTACTAAGTGAATCACTATAAACTGCACAGAGTCTGGGGAGTTCACTGCCAAAATGTGACAAACATGTTTTCACATTCTTTCCAAAATGACATACATTCCGCTGGGGCAAAAGTGCAGTTAATAAGCAACAACGGAGCTGGCAGACAACTTTCCTTTTTCTTCTCAAAGTTCTAGTTTAAGGCATTTTGATTGGTATAAGGTCAGTTTAGTTTGATATTTATGGAATCCAACAGGTAATACTAGAAGAATACAGAAACACCTTCCAGGGATTCGACAGCAACTATTCAACTAAAAATTGGCTCATATTTTTGCCCCTTCAAAACAACCCTTGTGGCACAGGTTTCTGACTAAAAATAGAGTTGGAATTCAAGCTAAATCACGATTGTATTGCAAGATTACAAACAGTCTATGTCAAAATATGATTCTGATCACAAAAGCTTTCTGATGTTGGAAGTCTGAAGTAGAAACCACAAGATACTAGCTGCAAACACTTTTTTACAACAAATTTTAAAAATGAGAAATAATAATTGCTAACGACAAGATAAGAAATGTATCTTTTCTTGGTGTTTATTTTCAATCTTTAATAAAAAATCTGACCAAATGCAATGAAAAATCCCATTTCATAAGACATATTGCCTCTTGAGACTTATTAGAAACGTGAAAAAACCTTGTTCCTGGAAGAAGAATATATCATCGCCTAGCATGGACCTTACTAATATATTGAAAATAATTGTATAGGCCTACATGAAAATTAAAGTATATCACTATTACCAGACTATGGCAACATTTTATTGTAATAATAAGCAGCTTTCTGCCTGGATAACACCAATATACTCCCATATTTTGCAGTGTTCTGACAATTTTATTTGAATTTGACTTTAGAAGACTATGTAAGGTAGAAAGGGAGTCTTGTGTGCCTCATGCAGAGAATTGCTACCTTCTGGCGACATGTCAGATTGGGTTCTCCTATAGACAGATGTAAGATATTAGCCAGGCATGGGATTCATATCGGCCTGCTAAGATCATGTTCCATAACAGTGCTTTACACTTATGAGGTGATCCTAGGTCAAAGCAGGTGGTTAGGAATAGCATACCGTATTGTGTTCATGTTGGTGTTTAGTGTTAAAAGTTTGTGGTGTCAGTGTCAGTGTCTGAATTAGTGTTGGATGTTTATTGGCCTCCTACGATCATGTTCCATAACAGTGCTCTACACTATGAGGTGCTCCTAGGTCAAAGCAGGTGGTTAGGAATAGCATACCGTACTGTGTTGATGTTGGTGTTTAGTGTTAAAAATTTGTGGTGTCAGCGTCAGTGACTGAATTAGTTATGGATGTCTATTGGCCTCCTAAGATCATGTTCCATAACAGTGCTTTACATCATGAGGTGATCCTAGGTCAAAGCAGGTGGCTACTGCAGGTGTCTAGGAAAGGGATTCCATATTGTGTGAATGTCTGGGGTTTGGTATTTGGTGTTAAAAGTTTGTGGTATCAGTCAGTGTCTGAGTTTGCGCTGGGTGTTTATCATTGGTGGTGTCATCAAGTGAGCATTGTTGATGACATTCATGAAGATGGCGATAATTGTGACAATGGTGGTGGTGGTGTGATATTGATGATGATGTTGATCTCGACATTGCCGTTGATGTTGATGATAATGGTGGTGATGATGATGATGATGTTGATGGTGATGGTGGTGGTGGTGGTGGTGATGGTGGTGGTGGTGGTGGTGGTGGTGGTGGTGGTGGTGGTGGTGGTTGTGGTGGTGGTGGTGGTGGTGGTGGTGGTGGTGATATTGATGATGATGTTGATGTTGACATTGATATTGACTTGGATGTTTAATAATGGTAATGTTGGTTTGTTGATGATGTTGATGATGGTGGTGGTGATGATGTTAGTGATGATGATATTGTTTATGCCATTGATGATCTTGTTGTTGCTGTAGTTGTTATTGTTTGTGTTGTTGTTGGTAATAATGATGATGATGTTGATGTTATTAGTCATGGTGATGGCGATGATAATGATGATGATGATTGGTGTTGGTAGAAATATGTAGTCAATTGTAGCATATTTCTATTTGTCAATGTGTTGATGTTGGTAAAGATTGTTTGAGTGATTTTGTTGTTTTATCATACTCACGTGCAGAGGATAGACTGGTCTTCACGATCTGTAGAGATACAAAGTGAAACAAAGAAGATAAAAGTTAGATAAATGACAAAGGCGATATTTAAGCTGGGGTTAATTATGAATATTTTGTTCCTCTTAATATTAATTATACCAATTCTATTATTTCATAATCAACATACATCCATAGGTGCGATATCAAGGTGTATCAGTCAGTAAATTCACCATAAAACACCATTCATGGAAATTAGAATAATAACAAATAGCTTGAATTACAACTAAGAAGTCTCCATATTCCAGGACTTCCATGTATTGTGGTTTTACAAATGCAGGTAGCGTATGAAAGTATACAGAAACATGTAAGGCGTTGCATCAAATTTACCACCAAGCAGTATCCTGCAGGATCCTGATCCAACTCAATGGCGTGTGCTGATCAGGGGAGCATTTCATGAAACAAATATTCACTGATTAACTGTTATAAGCTACCGAAATGCTTGCACCTGATTGAATGAGAGCAAATTTGTCGAATAAAACGTCCGACAAGTCCTCTCATGAAATGCCCCCCAGGATCCTGCAAACGTGACAATTTAGATGCAACACATTAATTAGGAAGGAGTCCGCTTAAACTTTCTCAAGGGGGATGTGGATCAAATGCTTTTAAAACTTTGTGCATACATGAAAGGCCACTGTTTAAATTTTAGAAAAGTATGGACCAGCGTTCAAAATTAGGCAGGCTACACATGAACTTTGTATGTATGCACCAGGCTACTTGAGTTCAGTTGTGTCCTGAAGTACATTGTAGTACCATAACTTTGTTAGTATGATCTGGGCCAATTGTCATTTCATTACGAAGGTACATGTGTATTTTTAGGGACATAAAGTCAGTGTATTTATGTGGTATTAACATATAATTAACGACATACATACATACCACAAATCAAGGGTGCAGTTCATACACTGGGAATTACTAACAAGACTACTATAATGTGTATTAATGTATGGCATGTAATTTGCAAAGCACTTCTTTCTCATACAACATGTATATTTCCAATTTTCCGACATGCATTATGGGCGGTGGTAATATGAGAAAGTGGCGAGTATCATGGCTTCGGCACCCACCCACCATGAGGTAAATTGTTTACAAATGTGTAATCCAGCTCAAAACCTAAAGGATTTCCTCCTAGGAGTTGAATGTTTCCGCACACGCTATAACCTGAACATGCAATCGCCAGGGTTTTAATTATGCCACATTCAACTGTTCCCACTCATACTTCAAAAAGATTGTTATAGGCTACATGTAACATGTAACAATACACTGCTCAGAATGTTGCATTATGGGTTAAGAACCGGGCAAGAATTGGGCAGATGAGGAGATTTCTATACAAGTCTGCAAGTTTGTATTGGCTTTGAATTTGAAATGGCCATATATTTTGTTCTGTCTAAATTTGGTGTGGTGTAAGATTTGTTGACATGATACATTTGCACATTGTGGTTTATTCTGTGACTCATACGGTGTATTTACTATCAAATTTATCATTATGATGGAATTTGACTTTTGTACTCAAGTTCACATAAAAATAAATGAGTAAATATAGGCCTACATCAATTTGTTCATGAAAATTTATAGGGCTCAAAATACATGTGTTTGTGGCTCATTTGTGCTTCACTGAGTGCAGCGATAAAATGAGCCACCATATCCGTGCAAGAAAATTTCTCTCTTGTTTTCAAATTGCTTTGTCTATTTCATCTTTTAAAACATGAAATGAAAATATTTGCAAATAAACCATCGACCCAACCCCATCCCTTTCAATTGACAGCAATGGAAAAAGCAATGCTCTTTTACAACCACACATCTATATTGACTGAGTGGGGATGCACAACTGTATCAGAAATATGACACGAGAACAAACCAAACTATTGAGTGAGTTCAAGTTCACGGACAGTTGCTCATTAATTGGAACCATTTTGAGAGTTCAGAGAACCACAGCATGACATCATCATGGTTCGAGAGAGTGCTTAGAAACTACAACCGGATGTAAGATCAACATACATGTAACCATATAATGGACAGCTTTGTTGGAACATGGACCTCCCATCTCGGTCCATGTATGTTCATGGTTGGATTTTAAAAAATTTCAAGACATGAACATTGTACGCCTAAATATCTGCCTGGGCTGTGTTTCACCATGTCTCTTAAGTTACGAATGACTTTACGAACAACTGGTGATCAGTTTGTGCGCTAAATTATAAAGTATGTGATTATTGGATAGCAACCAAGAAGGGGTTCCAGTCGTTCGTAAAGTCGTTTGTAACTTTAAGAATGGCTTATATTTGGGCAATTCTTGACATAAGTAGGCTATGAAATAAATTTAAACAAAGCAGGTAATAACGGACAACTTTCACTTTTCATACCCAACAAATACTACCAATTTGCCTATTCAAACACACCTGAGAGCAATGCTGCAAACAGAAAGTGTTAGCTCGTAACTGTCAACTCTAAGTAAAACCCTTGGCCCGAATTCACGAATGCACTTTATTTCTAAATGGTCTATATAAATGCCCATTGTTTTCTATAGAGCCCAGTGTTTTAGTGTCTGATAATTTTTAAAAGGATCCTGAGCTAAACAGTCTGCTGCATAGCATGGCACTTTATGGCAAACAGGAGACATTTATAAACCTTAAAAAAAAACGTCTCGCTTTTGGGAGCGAATTCGGGCCATTGGCTCTACGGAAACTATTGTTGTTAAATTGCTAAATGTAACCGTTTTATCAATACCTTGCATACCATCCTTAAGAAGCTCATGATATTCCTGGTTACGTTACATAATTTGTGTATCAAGCAAACAGGGTATGAGGGTGGAATATATCAGTTGTTTGTATAAGAGGGTATTTAGTAACTTGATAGTAAGAAAGGTAAACTAGGTAGGCCCTGTATTGACATATATGATTCCAGTAATGATAAAGCTTATCTGCATTTACCTATTTACAGGTCTCTATAAAGATAAACAAATCACTATAAAATATTCTTTGGAAAACATTTCATTTTATCCATCGTTTCTGTGTGCAGGATGTAATGTAGGCCTACTATTTGTACATACATGTAGTATGACCAAATAAATATAGGCAACTTCTGCAGAACAGCCCACTCTAAACAAACATTTTTTTTTTTTTAATTGTCATATACATGTACATGTAGTGTATGAATGATAGGAATCATTTAACCCAGACAAAGAGCATTTAATATCCAACTAAATAAGCAAGGTGGAATATTTATGATTTAAAAAAAATTTTGCTCTGATGAAACAACTTAATACTTATGGACCTTTACAGAGCAGGTTAATATCATGAGTAGGCCTACATTGCAGATTGTTGGAAAGGGAATTTCTTCTCAATATGAAGACACAATATACACAGTCCCCCACACAAATACCTTTTCCTATTTTATGTTTTGGTTATTTTGGCTACAATAAAAACAATAGGCACAGAAAGTTTGATTACCAAGTAAAAAAAAAAACTATGCCCCTCCCCTTAATTCTAGAAGGGCCCCTCCCCCTTTCTGATGGGACACATCGACTTCTAAAAGGCGTAATATACTACATTGTAGATTGGCACCGTGGTGAACTTACACAATAGAGAGGTGGGACCAGTAGACTAGAACCAATAGCAAATAGAAGAATAACCCATGGAATGTAAAGAATTCATCACAACCTTTGTTCTGAGAACAATCCATTGTACATCTCATCGTCCTTTACCAACTTACGAGCTCCGAGCTTCGCTAGCTTGATATGTGTGAGCGGACAGGAAGTAGTATGACATGGATCATTTTGTATTTGTTTTAAGAGTGTCTTGTGTAAGGCTAGTAATCCGCTTCAATGTATGTGTAACTTACAAAAAATTGCCTATTTTTAAATCTTAAATCTGTTATGCCTTAAAGAACTGGGAGTGGATCCCCAAAAAAAAATCAAATTCTAAAATGCCTCCCATATAGCATCGTAGATGATAAGTCTTCTTTTTTTTTAAAGTTCGGAGCCCAAATATACTGCAAATATCTTATTCAACTTTTCTCTAAAATATTAAACATTAAGTTTATATCAAAAGAGGAACAAAATAGTACATTAAAGTAGAGCAACTCTCAAAAACAATGCACGGATTAGTCATGATATAAGAAATCAATATCAACTATTTCATGACTGATACAATGTGGGCAAATGTCACAGATTGAATGCTTGAATGGTTTGGCTTATTGCCAATGAATATTTAGTATTTGTCAATGACAATGCATACGACATTAGTAGACACTACAGACTCATCAAGCCTTGTGTAGCACTTTAAACACTTGAATGCATTCTTCTAGTGACAATATAATGCAATAAACTATTGTACAAGTACTAGTTTAAACTGTAATGTTCAATTAATGCACGAGTCACGCAGACAGACAGACAGACTCCAGACAACCTCCCCCCCCCCCCCATAAAAAAAAAATATGTCAATTGGCAAAGATTCTGTCACACCAGTTCACAGTTGTTCTGATGCTTTTGTTTGTGTTTTTATGAGTTGTCAAAAAACTTTGTCATCAAAAGATGTTTTCTTTATGAAGATACTTAACGTAAATTACATTTTTAATTTCTCCCTTCCGGTATGGGATGGAGATGATTTTTTTTGTTGTTTTTTTTTTGGTGAATTTAATCAAGCTATATCAAGCTATATGAAGCCTCGAACTTGTTACTTTTCACAAATATGTGGGAAAATCCTCAAGTGTACGCAAAAATCTCAATCTGATCAGGAAATATAATCAACAGGAACAAAGTTACCATTATCTAGTTCACTGACAAGGTGTTTCCTCAATACAATGATGTGGTGTGATTTTTATTTGGCATTATGCGAACCAGAGATTTTGTTGATAACACACAATGCCATGATCAGAAACAAAATAGATGCATACTTTCAATGTTTATGACTATTTAGTATGCACCTTTGATAATTACCGCACATGCACTCTGCTAAACCCAAAAAGCAAATGGCAACCAACTGTATACAATTGCATATAAAGAAAATGGGATATTTGTCTACTGATTAGAAAAACTGCGCTTTGAATTTGCTTAAAATTCTGAAACCTTTGGAATTTCATTTGAATTATTCTAGTATGATAAATATTGAATGCATCTCACTGGTGATAAATTGCATTACAGATAATGGAACAAAGATAATTTATTTTTGTTGGCATCATCTTAATGTTCCATGTTTGGATGATCAATTTCAAATGTTCACCACAGGAAAATAAAGGAAGCAAGAATACAGCCATGTTTGGATATAAAGGATAAGTTGTTCTAGACCCTTCTTTCCGCTAGACAGTCATTTGGCACAACTGTTTCCCTCATTAAATGTGATATGTTCATACTTTTCTCTTCCATGCCACATTAAAAATGCCAAATGTCTGTATGATCGATACCCGTTGGCTAACTTTTCTTCCCTTTCGTAGTTCAAATCAAGCATGAATGATGTAGATGTGACTTTCTTAAAAAGATAATATTTGCTTGAGATTAATTTGTAATGATACAAGAAGTAGATCCCAGAAAATATGATTTCATCATTCATATTCAATTCTATTTTTTGGGGGGGACCCTAACAAAAGGCTTCAAAGTGGTTTGTCATAACTTCTCTCATTCCTCAATTTGCCTTGCTTTTCGTTGTGCACCGGAACAAAAAGTTTCAAAACTATCAACATCCCACCAGTTGTGGTTTACCTCTGAGTGTGCGATGTCATTGTGATGTCATTGCAATGCTACCTCACAATAACCAGTCATAATACTTGGTGTAAGTGTCAACAAAAGTGCCACACCCCTTTTATAACCTCCTGTACATAACATACACACATAACTCCCTGCACCCAGACCTGAAGCCCTATACACTCAGACAGTGACCTCATCTGCTTGAGACGGGTCAGACAGTCGCTTTTTTTCTCCTTGAATGTATGGTATCTGCAAAACATCAAACCATAATGTCAAAATGAAGTGTTTACAGAGAGAAAACTGAAGAAATAATCGACTGAATACTGTCAATTGTGAAGGCTGGTTAAGTAATTCACCCGTACAAACATTTGCTATAGAATTATGTTTCATTACATGACTTTATCTTGATGTAGACGGGACCATGTAGGGCTACCTGTAGACTTCACATTGTATGCAAAGTAAATGGTATGGAATGATAGGTTTCATTTACAAGAATTCATTTTAATGTAGATGAAAATATATGCCTACCTGTTCATTCTAAGTGGGGTAAATGATGTTGGTTGATAAATGTGTGTAACTAACAAGACAGGTATATATTAGAAGGACAGTGCACAATAACATGAAAAAAGATAGAAGTAGGCCCTACACATAATGCTTTACATGTTTATGATAACAGATATCCAAGAACATTTGTTCTAAAACATCCTTGCCTTAATTTCAAGAAACAGAGTAACCTGACCTAATAAGTAAAGTTTTACCTAAATATAATAAATTGACACATGTGACATCAAATGAAATATTTAAAACAAACATAAGGAAGGTAGCCATGAATAGCCGATTTTAAAGGGGGCCTACATGTAATAGTAGCTGCCTTTATAGTCAATAAGAAGTACAAGTGAGCCTTTCTCAATATGATTGCTTTATGAAAGGAAGAACTACATGTACATGTAAGAGACTCGTATTGATCAGAATAATTGTGATTTCAATAGTACAATAGCTGTATGCTTAACAGGCAAACAAAAGATGTCTATTTCTGAAGGTCCGCCCTAGCCTCTCCTAAAAATGGGTTGCTTTGAATATTGTTATAAAATGTCACTTCTAGAAGTCTTGCAACAAACAAATGAAATTGATAGTCTTAAATATTGATGCTTTGGGACAAGTGTTATAATCAATATTGTCTCTCATATGCAGGTTCAATTTCAACTTGACTAATTCTTTGCAGAGCCTGGAAGAAGGCTACCATAACTCTGCTGGTGGTGACAATGGTTGAATAGACTCAGAAAGCGCCTGTCCCAGTCATGGCACAAGAATTAATGAGTCATCCAAATTGTATTCTTGTGGCAGAAAACTACACATGCTCAGCAGGAATTTCTTGTCATTTCTACAACTGTGTCTGTGACGAGCACACAGTCCAGTTGTTGAAAAGGGAAATAGACTAATTACACAATGAGTAAAAGAATGTGGGATTATGCAACAAATCATTGTATGACACTGATATCACTGTCACCTCAAAACATTTGTGTGGTTACCATTCTTGGCAAAACGGATGACTATATGCCTACATTTGAATGATGAAAGATACAATATAGGCCTATAAGTCGCATCAACCAAGGAGATATCGTTGTAATATCTCCTTGCAACAACTAACTGTCCAACATTACACAATGTACTAATTCATCAGGTTAATAAAAAAAATAAAATATGTTGAAATGCAAGTTCTAGCCAAAAGAACACTTTGGGTGTTCGCTCTATTACATTTACATGTATATTATGTATGGAGTAAGTTTGGGCCACAGATGCATGCAGATGTCAATAATAACAAAATATACTTATAATAACAAAATATACTTTAGTCTGAAAATTGCTAGACTAGACCAGACAAGGGCCCTAGAGAGGGACCCCAAAGTTAACTTCAAACATTCCAAACTCCTTCCAGTTTCACTTTTGACAATGCCCTTGTATGTTCCTTGAAAACCATCTCAAAGACATTCATGTATGACCTCCGCACATGACCTCTGTGCATGACCCGCATGAAGGTTGTCACTGAGTTTTATAGGAGAGTGAATGCCTACAGTGTAGGGCAATTTGAGTCGGACCAACTCTTTAATACATGAACATGACTACAAGACTATCTGCAACCATACACTCTTTTCATTTTAATATCTTTTATGCCTTTTTTATGAAGTGGTAGACACATTTACATCGTTATTAAAGTGCAGAAATCACACAATGGATGAAATTCTAAAGGTCAATGCCGTGATGAAATAGTGATTCCCATTTTTAATCACTGCTGCGACAGAAATGCAAGATTATACAACCCTTCTCTCTCCACTTTCTTGCCTCCTTGGCACCCCCCCCCCCCACCAGGAAAATAAATTAATAAATTAAAATTTCTTGGTAGGGTGCTAGGGTCTACATATATCTTTGGAACTTATAAAAATTATTTACAGACCAAACCGCTTCTTTTATATTTCCTTTCATTATTTTCCTTTTAATTTTTTTTTTAATATTTTTTTTCAAAACAATCTATTGGCATAAATGTACATTTTGTAGATATGATGATCGCAAATCTTATCATTTTTCTTCAATTGAATAAAAATTTATAACCTTCCCCCCTGAATAGGTCCATATTTGTACATGTTTGTCTCATAGCATGTGCGTGTCTCTATTCTCTTGTGGCAGCCCTTTATGCAAAGTAAACTTTTGAATTATGTCTGGCAAGTTTGATATGCCAGTCTATTGTCAAATCATACTTCATGTTTGTCTGGAACAAAAATGCCCAAATAAACCACACGCACATACCAACTGTCAATGTCACGTACTGTATCAACAAAAAATCTAGACCTTTCAATTTCTAAATCTAACGTGACGTCATACCCGTAGTGACATTATATGGTGCTTCGTGTGGCTCTTATGAAAGAATGCATCTCCAATAATTTATGAATTTTTTTCAACTACAGCTCAATAAGGAATGTATGAGGAAATGCTAAAGAATGTGGGGGTGAGTGTAAACTGTTAAGCATAAATCAAAGATAACGTCGTCGACTGTTGCTAAAGCAAAGGTTTATAATCGAAAAACAACATTCTTCAAGCTAATGCGCAGCAATGAAAGAGAAGGGGGGCTAATCTGCCTGAAGATTAATAGGTGAAGACTTGTCAATTGTAGATTGATGGCACTAGATCCAAGCAATAATCTATCATTTGAGATCAATAATTAACAATCCACCAACCATTCCCTCATCTCCACCATTCATTCCTACATAAACATTGATGATGAGTATTCTATTACTGCTTGTAGTCAAGCTGTCTGACTGAATGAGGGGAGATATAAATTAGATGAATTTGATGAGAAAGATCGCCCACCCTCAAGATGGTGCCGCACTAGCTCAAACTAAAAAATAGTGCGATAATTGGTGGATCGGGGGGAAAAACAGGAGAAAAAAAATCAGTGCTGCACTAGCTCAAGCTTACGTTTTGAATTAATGACCTGACCTTATGATTGAACAATGAGTCCGATATGTATTGCATAACTGGTAACTACTTAAGTAGCCACAAACAGATGCACGAAGGGATTGGGCTTATTTCGAGCTAGTGCAGCACCGCACAATTTAGCGCGCTATCTCGCACAAAAACCGCAAACAAGCTCGAGTTTTCTTATAAAAAGTCTGAGATGACTTGGGCCGGGATTTCATCCAATTTAATGTGCTATTAGAGAGATAAAGCCTGATCTTCTCTGATCGGGCTAATTCATTGGATCCAAATAGTGTGCTAATAAATTATTTGGAGCTAGTGAAGTATCGCCCTCAGAGCATATGATCAGCATCTTTCATCATGTAATCCTGACTCATCTATCAAGTCCATAGAGATATTCTTTGATGGACTGCCCTGCGGTGTTTTGGATACTTTATATTTTGATTTGTTTGAATTCTTCTGCAGAATAGTTGGTGAGGCTACCATTACTCAAGTAGTCCCTTCATACAGTGCAATTTAAATGTAAAAGGTATCAACCTTCTTCTGCTTTTCATATTTGCCTCTATCGTCACTATACAGGCCTACACATCAAACAAATATTACTGAGGGCCCCACACTACCCCCCTCCCCCCCCCCCCACCCCCAATCAAGTTTTTAATGTAAATTTTAGCATTAGGTGACTATAGACTTGCCCTTCTGATGACTTGAACTGATAACTGTTAACAACGATTTCACGCATGCATGAAATCTATGACATCATTCCAGATTTTTACCATACTGGCCAGTGCTTTGATTTTGTGGATAGAGCATGTAGCACATTATGGTCAGTTATTTGATCTCCGAGTAGATTGCACATTACAGTGGCTTGCATAATGTGCCAAAGTCAATAAAAGTAACATTCCTGCATCAGGGATACCCTATCTGAATTCCTATTGCAAACTAACACACCCTTCCTACACATCAGTGGCCATATATCAGTGGTCAGTGGCCATATCAGTGGTCAATGTTTACATGAGATACCCTGGATGGTCAACAATGTCCATGGTCATCTTTTGGCTCCACTGGTCAACAATGGTTGCTCGGAAAACTGACCAAATAGTATCCATTATCCAGAACCATTTTGGGCTTTTCGTATTCCAGGCAGGTTAACAGGTTGGCTCCCCCCCCCCCCCCCAATGTTCATCCTGGATCCGCCACTGTGCGATTTTCATGAAAACATGTTGCAATTTATGATAAAAATGAAATGAATGGATGTGAACATTACTCATGGTGCCTTACAAATTATGCTTTGTCGTCCACATAAAAAATGTTTCATTACATCTATCAAAAAATACAATTTCTAGCCTTACTCACTATATTCTAAACTGCATGTATGGCATATGAAAATACAACTGTTCTGCTTGAGCTGTGCTCGAGATACAAGGCATTCCATTTTGCTTGGAAGCAATATGTGACAAACTAGGCACATGTGCAAATGTAGGCATACCAACTGTTTCATTACATCTATCAGAAAAGTACAATTTCTAGCCTTACTCACTATATTCTAAACTGCATGTATGGCATATGAAATACAACTGTTCTGCTAGCTGTGCTCGAGATACAAGGCATTCCATTTTTGCTTGGAAGCAATATGTGACAAACTAGGCACATGTGCAAATGTAGGCAATACCAACTGTTTCATTACATCTATCAGAAAAATACAATTTCTAGCCTTACTCACTATATTCTAAACTGCATGTACATGTATGGCATATGAAAATACAACTGTTCTGCTTGAGCTTTGCTCGAGTCCGAGATACAAGGCATTCCATTTTGCTTGGAAGCAATATGTGACAAACTAGGCACATGTGCAAATGTAGGCAATACCAACTGCAATAATGTGTCGACGGATTACTAACCAAATGCAAAATGTCTTGGGCTAAACTTAGCCTGCCTGGTGCAGCAATGACAAATCCAGAAGCTAGATTGAGACAAGGGTATCTCGGAGGAAAACATGGATGTTTATTTACGTCAAACAAGGCATGACAAGATTGGTTCTCGTCTAGTCATAAGGGAAAGATAATTGGGGGATACCTGGGTTGATGGCAAGGGTGGTTTCTCACCTCAAAATAGCTCTTCTTGGAATAAATGTGCCACATATTAAACAGGTTATTTGTTCACCTTCACCAGTTTTTCATTCACAAGTGAAGGATGTACTGTAAGACATGGTCACCCTATAGTCTTTAGAAGTAGCATGTCTGTTCACTATACTCCCCCCCCCCCTCTCACTACCACCACCACTTTTAAGAGCTTAAGTATGGTTTTGGTAAATTTCAAAATGTTTCAAATTTTGAATTGAACTTTGAGATAGATTGATAAGATTTATGATGACACACACTACTATAAAAATGAGAATTGAAATAATTACAAATGTGGGTAAATAGCATAAAAATATTTACATCAAAAGTCGTGGTCCCAGCAAATGGGCTCATTTTCTTATTTTCTAATATAAAAGATTTGTTTGAAATTAAAAGAAAGATAAACAAATTAAAAATGGCATATTTTTTTTTTCAATATTGAGTACTGCTCAAGAAGGCTAGACAGAGGGAAATGGATTGTGGTGGGGGGGGGGGGGCAAGAGAGAGAAAGAGACCCAGACCAAAAACCACAAGAGCACAGCCAAGTATGCCAACAATTGCACGGAGGTCATCTGAGGTCAAGTAATGAAAACAACCACTGATAGACCAGACCATGATGGAGGGATACACACACACAGTACACACATAGCATCCAGACTGCTGGAGAAATCAGGTCTCTTCATTAGTTACATATTAGTCTGCACAAGCACATAAGCTTGCTTTGGCGATTGGTGCCCATTGCATAGAAGTTGACTGGTTTTTCTCTGAAACAAAATACACCAACATAAATTGCTCATAATTTATGTGAATACATCTGAAGAAGTATCAATGTATTTAATATCATTTAACTGCACTTGTTAACAATGTTAAATTTTTTTAAAAAGGAGTACAAAAGTTGTAACAGAATTTATAAGACATTTTATAAGGACCATAAAGATCTCAATAACCAAGCAATTAATGACATCAAAATGCACGACCCAGTTCCCTTATTGTAACCAAGGAGATAAATATTAGGCCTCACCCAATACAGACAAGCTTAGGTTAATACTGGTTTAACCCAAACATATGATCATGAAGCTACTATAGGCCTATGTACTGGCCTGCCACCTACTCATTCACTCATGTTCATCCATAACTAAGGTCCATAAGAATCATCCTATAGTCATTATAGGCCTGCCATATTGCATAAATACAGGATTCTTTCATCAACAAAACCTATTCAATCAGGCTTGAATGGAGGAAAAACGCTTGAGGCGTGCACGCCTAGTGACAAGAAATGAATTGTTATGATAGCTCCTGACTTGACCTATGACTTTAGAATCTGGGTATTTTCAGGGAAAGAACACAGATGCCCTTTGAATAATGGGACTATGCAAACTAGATACTTCCCTTTTATCAATTTGATACATAGAAAAATATACAAACTGGCGGGTAATGGCTGCCGTATCAGGACAACTACCCCCACAATTACCCCAACCCCTTGGACAACTACAACGTAGGGTTAGGTGTCAAGTTAGTGGGTAGATGTCCGGGGGTAATTGTCTAGGGGGATCGTCCTATTACCTGTGTCTGCAAATTCAGAGACACAAAATTCAAGTCACTATACATACTGTAGAAGCCGATGTAGATCATAGAAATATAGATAATAATAGGCCTACATGCAAACGGGAGGAGATATCGCATTATATTGGTCTATTTTCTTAGTCTTGTGTCCAGGGGTAAGCATAATATAATTCTCCTGCAAAGAAAAAGGAAATGCATTATTAATGAATTCCTTGAGGAAAGAACGCTGGCAGTCACGGATCAATGCATGTCTGGGCTCACGATACTCACGATTATAATAACATCACCGCTGTCAAACTCCATAAATACCATGTTTACACTGTGACTCCGCTCTCGTGTTGGATCCTCAGGAAAGGTTCAACACTATAAAGAGTGAACCTGTGATCGTGTTTATACAGAACAAAAGAGGCAAGTTCAATACGGCTCACAGATCATGACCGGAAGTAAAGGGACGTCATTAACGTTTGTTGTGATGTACAGCCGAACTCCACCACTGACCTCAAGGTCATCGAATTTGACACACATGGCTTTCTGTTTACACACTGAAAAATTGCCGCATCGAACCCGCCTCCCGGATCGAAACCTATGATTCAGGCGGAGCAAAAAAGGTGTGTCCAACCCGGGTCCCGGATCACACTTATCCTGTTTACACAACATAAAATAACCTTGTCGAACCCCCTCCCCCAGCCGAGTCACAATGTAAACATGGTAATAGATTTGACTAAAGGGCTCAATCTCCCTTCTCAATAAGGCACTGACTCACGTCTTAAGTATGCACAATCTAGTTTCCCAGCAGGACCGGATCTTTTTCTCCAGTTTCTTTTTTTTTTTCCCCAAAGAGAAGCGAGTGAGTTGTTAGAAGGAAGAAATACACATACCCTAAGCAGGTACACCTTTTGAGGCATAATTTGATCACTCTAGTTCTCATACAGGTAAGCTGGAGGGAAAAAGTATTTATACAGCACCTAATGCTGTTAGAAATTATGCTAAGCCAATACAAGCTTTATTATCTGCAGTCATAACAAATTACTAATATCAAAGGACTCATATTTTGTTGCTTTAAAAAGAATAAGGGACTAGATGAATCTTGGATCTAGGTTCAATGTCTTACTCCATTTAACAGCCTTTTAATGATTTCCCATCCTCCGGCCGATGACATCTACATGTATATACCTTTCTTATGCCGTCTTGATAGTGCATATGAAGTGAGGATTATAGTATTGTTGTATGACCACACCCCATTTGCCCTAACACTACATTCTTCAGAATGACAAGTGCATTTGTAGGCAGTGAGCCAGACATCGTGCCCTTGAACATGACATATATTATCAAAAAAGTTAAAGGTTCAACAATCCTGGAGACTTCTCCACCAATTGCTCAAAATTTTCTGATCATATTCTTAAGAATCACTCTAATAATAGGCCGGTTTTATGATATATTCACAGACCATCCAATTTTACACAGTAACAAGGTATTCCAAGCAACTTGTTTGTCCAACATAGCAACAACTAATGTTTGAAACTTTGATTCCAAATATTGCAGATCGTTCTGTTTGTTAGAAAGCCTTGTTACTTACTGTTAAAATTTAAAGGTCTGTGAACATATTTTTAAACCTACCTTTTATCATCTTCATAATAACTTCAGGGTGGTAATATTTGGAATTCTTGAGAAAGTCTTTGTAATACATGAGGTAGGCCTAAATATAACCACACTAGAGCAAATGGACTAGTCCTAGAATGAGCAGTTTGCGTGGAACTAGGTCGAGACAATGAAACAACAAGGGGGGTTTTCCTGTGAGAGTTTTGACCCAATTTCAGTAGTAGTTCCTGGAGACTTTGATTGTGATGTAGACTCCATCTGCTCAACCCCTGATCTTGAAGTTTCCTGTTCCATCACTGAGAGGAGACGACCTTCAAGATATGACACCTCCCTGATATCTTCCTTCAAATGGTCATTCTTTTTTTGGTATCAGGACAACTACCCCCTGAACAATTACCGTGGACTACTACTACCCCCCCCCCCCCAGAAATAGAGTTAGGGATAGATTTTTGTTGGGGGTAGTTGTCCGGGGTAGGGGGAATTGTCTAGGGTGTAGTTTGCTTTATCCTGAACATACAATGTAGGCTCCTATTGAATAGAACCTACTTGAATCTTGGTCTAGGCCTATTTGTTTAGAATACATGATGATAGTATGATAATGTGTACTGCAAAAAGATAATAAGGACTGATATGGAGACTATACCTAACCTTGAACCCAAGTCATCTGCAGTTCTTTTCTCTTGGTCTTCATTTGATTTGGTGCCATTCACAGTTTAATAGCCCCATGACTATTCCAAAGTAGAAATATTCAAATTTTGGTAAAATACAAAGTTGTATTTGGTACCTGGGGGCGTTTCATGAAAGGACGTTTTGGACGTTTTATCCGACAAATTTACTCTCAGCCAATCAGATGCAAGCATTTCAGTAGCTTATAACAATTGTCACTGAGAATCAGTGAATAGGTTCCATTTGTTTCATGAAATGCTCCCCGCCCCCCTGGACTACCAGATTTCACTGACAAATTCCCTAATTTAAAGAACTTCAGAAAGCATTCATTAGTCAATATGTTACACACATCTGCAGTCCTCAACAGCGATGTACATTTATGTGATGTGAGCTCATGGCATTGTAACCCTAGACAAGAAATCATACCTCAAGAACATATCCTCACCCTGCTCTAAAATAAATACATCCTTCATTAATACCCAATCAGACTGAATGAGTGAGAAAGATAGAATGCCTTTTCATGTTGTGGAGTCAGGGGAGGTGATGAAAATCAAGATATTATGCTTGGATTCCTAATGTCATGGATACGAGACAGGAATGTATTCAGGCTAAGGTCACTTTCACACCAGTTTGATTGAAGCAAATAACAAAAAAAAAGGGGGGGTCGCAACATGATTCTTTTTGATAGAAACTCACTATATTAAAAATTGAAAAGGACTCTTCCAACTAAAAACAAATTTATTATAAATAACTAAAAAGTAAATGATGCTTGTAAGCACTTTCATCTGAAGTCTAGAAATAAATCCTGAACATCTCTGGATGGAGACCAATTAATCCAAAATATTCTCATTTGGAGCTATTTTAATATCATCTAAATTCAAATATAAATTTGAAAATCAATTTGTCTCTATCCCATGTTGGTCAGATTTATATAAAATCCTTGTTATTTAGAGTGTACTGAGATGCAATATTATCATTTATAAGGGGGGCAGTTCACACTTCATCTTCTATGATGGTCAGCTTGGGCAATCTATCTTATTGGTGGAAACTGAGCTGGTGTGAACTCTCCATGAGAAAGAGAGTGAGGTGTGATATTAGGGTCTTCACACCTCATTCCTATAGGATTACTAATATAGGACTTGTCTTTCGTCTCCACCCACATTAAACATGTCTTCAAAGTTATATCATATATCTGAGAGAAATAAATCAATCATACCAGTGGAAAACAAAGCCTGATTTATCGTTTTGCATTCTGCTGGTATTATGGATATATCTGGAAAAGGAGGGTAATAGTCACTTATTTTTTTTATCCAGGGCTCGAATTTAGCAGTGGCCCATTGCAAATGGCCACCTGAAACTTTGTCAGGTCACCTGAAATAAGCTAAAAACCTAATTGAACTATGGGGATATGGCCAATGGCCACCTGAAAAAAAAATTAAGCATGAGCCCTATAGTATCCCTCTTGGAAGAAATTTGTACTTTACAGAACCTGTCTACAAGTGTCCTGCATATGTCCACTTCTGTTTCTCTTGGGTGGTTGTAATTCTGTTTCTCTTGGGTGGTTGTAATTGACAGGTTTGAATCAGGGTAAAAAATAACTCTGTCTTTCTGGGGTCCCTTTCAATCTTTTGGGGGCAAAATCGTCCGTATGTACATGTTTCAATAGTAATATAGTTTGGTTGACAGGGGCTCTTTTTAGTCATACTGGGGATATATCGTCCTGAGCCATATGTAATTTGGATACAAGTAGGCCTGTGGCTATCATACAATCATCATGTACTAAAATACCAACAACAAGAAATTCTAATCAACATACACTTAAGATTGTAAGCACAGTATACAGGAGTCTGACAGTGGGTGTGTACAGTGTATTTCAAGGCAGGATCAGCCTCTGAACATAACATGATTTAACCACCGGTAGCTACCGGATGTTCTTGAATAACAGAGGAAGAGATCACAAACTATTTATCCATTAAGAGAAGGAAAAAAAGTCTTATCGACATTATGTCAAGTTAAGCATAAATATACCGTCAGCTATCACAACAGGATATAAGGGGTGGAAGAAGGAAGGCCTACCACCACTGATACAAAACAACATTCACAAATGTCCTTTCCTACATACATAGCTGAAGTTCACTGCATTAATCAAATTAGCTTGTGGTAATTATGGACATTATTCAAACTTAATGATCCCCTAAATTATGTGCCATTAGCTCAAGAACGACAACAACTTCTGACCGAAGTACTTTTCTCCAAGGACCAAAGAATTCTCAACATCATTATTGCAATGAAAATGATCAATTCCAAATTTTATATGTTAATTTCAATAATGGCAAATTATAATTTTGATTTGAATTCTGACAAATCTGCCCTACATGTAAATCTCTAAATGGAAATGTTAATTTCAAAATCCAAAAATACATACCTGTATAATGCAGTGCCACACAGAATGCCATTTTTAAGAGGGGACATATTGTTTTCTTTAATCCTTTAGGCCTAAACCATTATCAACTTACAATTTAGCACTAACCTTTTACAAAGGGCCCAGGCTCATTTCTTTAGGATTTGCTTGCATTCGCCCTAAAGGGCCTTTTGTTTTTTCCTCAATTTGGGGAATACTTTGAACCTACATCTGTAGAAGGTTTCATGATTTCTAATTCCTATTCAATGTTGTTTTACATTCCGAAATGATATAATTGAATACAGACAAATGTAGTTCAACAATGCCTTTTGCAATTGAAGCATTGAATTAGCATAAATCAGGAAGTAACACCAAAAAGAAACAGGGTAAAGAAAAGGATTTGTGTTGTTTTTCCCAGGCCCTTACTGGTGCCAATAATTCAATACCAAGTTCCTGGTTGTTTAACTGCAGAGATCTCTTTCCTCACATAGATATCATGGTATCTTTCGGCCTTACCCGTCAGATTAAACTATCCTTTTCCTCTCGCTTCACTGGCCTTTGATAACAGTAACCCAATCTTTTGACATATATATTCCTTGGGAGAAAAAAAATCTCCTGGTACGTAAACGTAAATGTTATGTAGCTTACAGTTACAGTGTAGTTGGAACAACGTGCCCTAACTTCCTTATACTGTAAAATATCTAAACAGCATTGATATTGATCCTGGGTTTTAATTCATAATATTCTAATTCATTGTTAAATATTGTTTTGTGTGTGATAAATATGAAATAACACTATAAAATGATGAGTCCAATATTACCCAATTCTATTCCACTCGATTCAGGGCCGTTATACTTTTCTACTCATAAAAGGAAGTTGTAAAAAATGTTCCATCAAGGAAACATTGAAATTTCAATGTTGAAATCTGAAAGGTATTCATAAGACATAACTCTTTAGTTTTGATTAACTGAGTAATAAATCATTACTAGCTGTGAAACAAGAAGTCATAAATTCTAATAATAGAAGTCTACTTTTCAAACACTGATGATTATGCTTGGAACTAATTGCGAAGGTAAATTTAGGATAATGAATGGAACCTAATTTTCATTTTGAGGGGGCAATAATGGCCTATATTTAACCAAAGTCATGTGTAAGGATAAGAATAGGAATAGGATTCCAAATTAACTCATATCAGTAATTAAGTTGGTTTTAAGGTTAGATCACTAATAGCTGATCTAGCTACCATATGTGATATAATCTTCACCACATACTAGAGAAGAATACTTCCCGTCTATCTACATTTCCAGCCTCATCCTGTTTTTAGATCCAATGCAATATTCCATGTCAGAGTTTAACTAGAACACAATGATCTCTATTTGACATCAATGGTAGAAACAACGTTCCCAAGGGGGAAAATACACAGGGGAGGGGGGAGGGGGTAATTCAGCCCCAATGAGGCTAAAAAAGAACCCCACCCACCAATCATTACCACTGAAAATGTACACATGGCGTATATTTCTGGAAAACAATATCAACACTCTTTTAAAGGGATACAGTAACTTTCAAAAACAAGAGCAATTAGATCAAGATGAATAAAATTATATTGCTCTAATAGTAAAAACAAACTACTGAAAATTTCAGATCAAATGGAAGTCATTTACTACCACAAAACAGTGTAACAGCCAAAAGCGAGTGAATTTTCAACCCCTTTGCAGCAAACCCTCCAGCCCGCTAGGGTCGGGGGGAACACGACAGGAAGTGGGGTGTCTTGAAAAGCACATGGCAATTTGTTTTCCACCACGAGATGGTTTACTAAATTTGAGTATGAAATCATTGATATCTTGAAAGTAAAGCAAGCAATTAACTTGTAATTTTGAAGAGATACCAGACTGACCTATAAGTTTATAATTATGTTGACAAAATGAGCTAAATCAAGAAATTGTGATTTGAATATCATTCAATGTTACTGCATCCCTTTAAGGAACTCTGCCCAGTGCCCTGCAACATTAAAGAGATACGATCAATGGCAAATCGATAGTAAACCAATCAGGATCCCTGTTATGGGCACTCCTTGCAAAGAGTCTCACTGTGAACCAATCAGAATGGTTGCTTCAAATCGATCTTAACTCTTTCTGCTACAGGGCATGGGTCTGCTCATTTGACAGTTGATATAAAAACAAATTTCCTAATCTTTTAATAAAAGTCAAAGAAAACAACCCTTGACTCAAACCACAAAATGAATGCCTGTTCTTACCTACGTCATTCACTGAAAGAAGATCCTAAGAGTTTACATAGATGCACCCTCACAGGGAAAAGATGCACGGGAGAGGACAAGAGACAAGAAGAGACTTTGGATGAAGTGGGGAGATGGGGAGGTAATGGAGGAGGTAAAAGAGAAGAGATGCCCAGCATGATAGGGTCAGAACCTCAGCAGGTTGCCATCATACCATGAGATGAAGTTTCATCATAGGGATGGGCTGCCATCCATATACCAAGCTAAGGTACCAACTTCCTGAACCATATACACCTTCCATCATTATGATCAGTATCCATACTCAACCGTATTCTACACAAATATTTGTATCTATCAAGTTTGAGCAGCTGTGAAAGGCAGAGGGCTATTTAGTAAAAAATATCAAAGTTCGAAAAAATTCTTGTGGGCGTTTCACAAAGATTCGAGTAGACTTAAAGTAGCACTTAAATTCCTAGTTAAATGCAGTATATTACACATTATGATTACCTCAATGACTAGAACATGCTCAGTGACTCACACTATTGAGAAATCTATTAATGAGATTGTGCGTAAAATACATGATAAGTTAGAATTTAACTGCGACTTAAATCTACTTAGGAGCTTTGTGAAACAACCCGTGGTTTCATTAGAAAAATAAAGATATTAAAAATTTTAATCTCTCACAAATAACAATTGTCTCCAAATTTCATATTTCTCGGGGATTAAAATTGTATTTTCTCGGAGCGAACGGCTGATCAAATACTAAAGCTCATTCATGGTACACATGATGTAGTAGGCCAAGTTTGGGACTGACATTGACTGATCAGTGGATTTAGCAAAGTAACAGTACAATTACCTGGTGGTTATGAGGCAAGAGAAGAGAGAAAAGAAGAGGTGTGATGAGGGAGAAGAAAGGGAAAGAGGTGGGGGAGGCAGGCAGGAGAGGGAAGGCGGAGGAAGGGAGGAAGGACAGATAAAGGGAGGAAGAAGAGGGAGGAAAGGAGAAGGGAGGAAAGGAGAAGGGTGGATGGGGGAAGGAGTGGGTGGGGAGGAAATTGGCGTGGTTTGAACTGAGGTGGAGTCAGATTAGAAGACACAGAGTGAGTAAATGTTTTAGACTGAAAGTGATACACATCACTGTACATTTGCTGATTTATTCTTATGGATACCACCCCTACAATTAGAGGTGGGCTATAAATGGGTCATGTTTCAGAACCAAGTTTGTGCTATCTTATTGTGAGCAGCTCATTGTCCTGATCGATATGCCACCAATTTTAAGAAAATCGGATAAAAATTGAGACAGTGCGGGCCAAAAAACGATTTTGAGGGGGCGTGGCCAAAAAATGCTGAGTCATCGCTTTTCAAAATTTGAAAAAGCTGTAATTCTTTTATTAAAAGGGCTATAAAGATGATTCTGGTGTCTATTTATATGTATTTCAGCCTGGTAAATCCAATGACAGTGTCCAAATTGCAATTAGGGGTGAAGAAAGTACTGAAAAGGGGGATTATAGTTTTAACCCTTTAATTACCGTTAGGGTCTGTGAGGGCACCCCTAGACAAATTGTGTTGCTCAATCAAAACCACCGCGTTTTCAGTAATGTCGTTTCATGTCTCTTTTCTTTACATTCTTACGGATCTTTTGACACCAAGTTCATTGAAATCGGACATTCCACGAGAGAGTTACTTGACTTTTCGTGGTCAAAGGTCAAACCGCAATTTGAGATTTTTGTCATTTTGTGTACAAAACCAATGGCAAAGTCAGGTTTCCTATTTTACTCTATAAATCACCGTTAAATCATTCTTTTGACTGCTTTTATTGGTCATTGAGAATAAAACTAAATCTAAATGAAGGCCTGAATTAATGAAATTCCAAAAATAATGGAAAACATAGATATATACATGTAAGAATAAAAACAATAGAATACATAAAAAATTCATAAAACAATGAAATACATAAGAATTATTATAGTTGTAGACCTTCTGATACTTCAAATCATTATCTGGATCAATTTTAATTCTGAATGAATACTAAAACCAGCCTAAAGATGATTTACCTGTGATTTATAGAGTAAAATAGGAAACCTGACTTTGCCATTGGTTTTGTACACAAAATGACAAAAATCTCAAATTGCAGTTTGCCCTTTGACCACGAAAAGTCAAGTAACTCTCTCGTGGAATGTCCAATTTCAATGAACTTGGTGTCAAAATATCCGTAAGAATGTAAAGAAAAGAGACATGAAACGACATTACTGAAAACGCGGTGGTTTTGATTGAGCAACACAATTTGTCTAGGGGTGCCCTCACAGACCCTAACGGTAATTAAAGGGTTAAAACTATAATTCCCCCTTTTCAGTACTTTCTTCACCCCTAATTGCAATTTGGACACTGCCATTGGATTTATCAGGCTGAAATACATAGAAATAGACACCAGAATCATCTTTATAGCCCTTTTGATAAAAGAATTACAGCTTTTCAAATTAAAAAAAAAACGATGACTCAGCACTTTTTGGCCACATCCCCTCAGAATCGATTTTTGGCCCGCACTGTCTCAATTTTTATCCGATTTTCTTAAAATTGGTGGCATATCGATCAGGACAATGAGCTGCTCACAATAAGATAGCACAAACTTGGTTCTGAAACATGACCCTTATTTTACCCCTCTATAGCCCACCTCTACTACAATACAATGTAATCGATCGGACAAACTGTTCATTCTGTTTCACACAATTTATGATCTATTTATCCCTGTTACTTTAACATCACAACAAAATGTTATCCTGTCTACTCCATAATAATATGCTTGGCTATGACCAGGAGTTTGAAGAGTGGCAGGAACTCTGGAAGACATTTCATATTTTGCGGTTTGGGGTCACGCCCCTCAGACAGCGGGAGCACCGAGTCTGTTTGCTTCCTCCTAACCCACATCACAGTGAATGAGGTGGGACTAGGGATCGGGAGAGGGTCACATTCCTCACATTGTATCACAAAAATATTGTCTCACTTCTGTGGGGAAAGCAAGAATATTTATATCCCTGAATAATTACTTGTCAGTCTTGTTCAATGTCAAAAGTTTGTTTTCCAAAATCCTAATAAAAAAACACCTCTGCACAGAATATGGTAACCATAATCTGGTTTGTGTAGGTAAATCACAGTTTTGCAAAGAGATCTTTATTCATACAACAATATCTGTATACATGTAGCTCTGAGAACTCCAAGTATAAAATACAAAGGACAAATTTATGAGTTGTGTTTCAATAACTGGTAAGAATTATGATGTCATAATGGTGAAGGTTCCCATCTGATAAAGCTTAGCAATTATCTATGTTTGTATAAGGTGTGATAAACCATACTGAACACAGTTTTAATCACTTTTCCATGAACACACAACAATTCTTTTGAAATCAACTCATTTTGCCCCATGCATCAACAAACATTGAACATCCTACAAGTATACGTGTAGGCCTAACTATCAATAGGATGACTTAAATGTTGTGCAGTATTTAGTTAAGTTTGTGGTGGAAGATAAGAAATTGACTAGTTTTAGAATGTAAACTATCTATGTTTGCATCATTCTGTTTTCAAACTTTAAAAACAACAATAAACTATTAAAACCGCCTGTATTCCAGTCCCAACCAGGTTATAATGAACAAGCTTCTAGGCACCGTCCTATCAAGGTTGCTTTAATTGAACATTACCACGTAAATGGTAAAAAAAAATATATTACTGGATTTCTAGGTCCTTTCATCTATTGTTGTACCACCATGGGGTAATTATGATAAGCTTGATTCTATTATGATGTATGATTGACCTAAAAGAAGTCAAGCGTATAGGAATTCAACCAATACTATGCAATATTAAGATCTGACATTACCCTTTACACTGAATTTGGAGCGAGGTTCATTGCTGTTTTATGGAGGTTTTAAGCTTAATCTTTCACACTTTAAATGTAACAAGGTTGAAGCCTGCACCAGTTTGATATAATTAAACATAAGTTTGTCCCTATAAAACTTCATAACTATTGTTTGACCAATTTGAACAACCTAGTATCAATGACAACAGGATTTATTTTCAGACCTGTAATAAGATAATAATTTACACTGTATAGTTTGTCCTTAAAGGGGAAGAAAACCCTAGGAATTCATTAAATTGTACAAAAACAGGAAAATCAAAGAAGCTGATCAATGAAAATTTGAGAAAAAATGATTGAATAATAAGAAAGTTATGAGCACTTGAATGTTGCGATCACTACTGCTATGGGGATCCTCAAATTGGCAACGGGCCCAAGATGTGTGATGTCATACATGAACAACTTCCCCATTACTTTTGTACATATTTCACTCAAATTGTCTTTTTTTTTATTAATTCCGTTAAAAGATCTGAGATTCTTTTCATGGGAGGACATGTAATACAAGTTCACAAAATATAATCATGTGTGAAGAGTCTGTACTACATTTGTAGGGCAGTTCCAAGCAAAACAGGACATGGAGCTGAAATTTCAATGTGCCCCTGTGCCTTTGAAAATGCAAATTAGGATCTGAAATTACCACAAAGGCTTCTTTACAATACAACCAATCATTTAAGTTAAAAAAATATGCGATTCAGTACTCTTGCGCTGAATAATCGATCAAACCCAAATTTGCACGTATGGGACTATGGGGCTTTAAATGCCTCTAATTCTTATATCTCGTCACTTTTTGCCAATTTTTTTGGCTAAATGTAATTGTCATGGTCTACTCGAACAAACTTTGGTATAAATATTTCTTTATAATGCATTTCTCCTCATGAAAAAGACCGGGAAACCACACGTCACTCCGTAACCGTCACTCCGTAACCGGACAAGGGTTCAAGTTTTAAGCCATAATTCACAAAATATTCAACCAATTTTGTTATGCAAGGTGGCATAGTATACCTAGAATAACATAGAATCCAATCAATAACTCAAAATTGTGATAGCCACTTAAATTTCACAGAGTTTAAGCAAAATGTTTTCTGCTCAAATATGCATGTCCATTTTGCGTCACTCCGTAACCATGATTATGAATATTCATATCTCATTAATAAAGAGGATCGCTGTAAAAAAAATTATCATTTTGAAAAGAGGGTACCATCAGCTTTTGTCATGAACCATTTCTTTGTAAATAAAGATTAAAGCTTTGATGATAAACTTGTTTGAATGCTGAAATGTTGCTTCTGAATGTCACTCCGTTACCTTGGAACTGCCCACTACCATTAGAATGAGGAAAAAGAAGATTTTTTGGTATTTTTTTGTATGTCATAAGGGAGAGTTGTTCATGTGTGATATCACACCTCTTGGGCCTGTTGCCAGTGTGAGGATCTCCATAGCGTTAGTGATCACAACATTCGATTGCACATAACTTTCTTATTATTTATTCAATTATTCTCAAACTTTCTTTAATCTGTTTCTTTGATTTTTTTTTGTTTAATACAATTCAACTGAATCCTAGGGTTTCATTCTCCTTTAATACTTGCCAGATATAGCCTACTCTCAGCATCAAACCAAGGAGATACAATGTGCATATAACAGTGATCTCTTTGATCAAATTAGGGAAGTGTTCCCTGATCAAATCATAGTATGGTAAAAGGGGAACCAATTGCACCTGCCAATCACAGTAGTACAGTTTGGTGTTGGTGTTGACCTCACCTAGGGTCAGACTTCTTGACCCCCAGGGGGGTTTATGTCCAGTCTGACCTTGTCCTTAATGAGGCCATAGATCCTCTTGTTTTATGGTTCCTTGGGGTGTCTGGGTAGCTCAAGGGGATTAGGACAGCTTTCCAGGCTAGACCAGTTTGAGCACTGATACATACAAGTACTTATGATCCTTTACATGTTACTGTATAGGAAACAAATTGGAAGACTGAATTCCTAGATCAAAATAGGGTATTACCATTTTTTCAATATTTTAGGAGGAGAAGGTATCTTGCTCAAAAGGGCATGTCCAATACCAAAGAACGATATTTTATTTGGGTAAATACAGAGCAATGTGCAATGATGTTCATGGATTGATATCCTTTTCAGTATTTGCAAAGCAATAAAGACCTGTCATCTCTAAATTTTTAAGATAATAACCCAAGGTCTACTTTCAAAAATGGCCCACTATCATAGATAATCACCATTTTCCACAGGATTTTTAGTGTTGGAACAGTTTCAGGGAAGTATTCACGATTCAAACTTCACTGATACATGTACTTTTTTCATGTAGGCCTAATTAGGAAAATGTCCCAACCCCTCCAAACTTCATATTCCGTCAATTATGTGCAATTGTCAGAGATGAGATATTCTGAGATACTTCCACTAATCCAGGTATCTCTTCTGATAGATCAGAGCTACATGTACTTAGAATTCTGCGGGCCCTTCAATTAATTATCACAGATTTGTGAGTTAATACTTGGCTAGACAGACACTCTCTCCTTCAGGCCATGCAGAACACAGATAGCCATGGGGGAATACCTGAAATGATAGCAGCTATAGGGGAGATCACGTATAGAGCATGGTGATGTAGTCCTCTTCTAATTGGAAGAGAAATCTGGAAGTCTAAGTGCTTAGTATCACACCAGGCTATGACGACTGCATCCATGCAAAGGTCTTTCAGTCAGGTGCTTCAAACATTTTATATCAAGAAGAGCTTTACCTGCAATAGCCATATTACATGTAGGCCCTGTTACGACCGGTAATGTCGTACAACACATAATGTTGCAATCTGGTCACAAAAAAAGCATTATTTATGTCTGGGACCAACAGTTGACGTCATCATCCATAAGTCGTGACTGGGATTCGCACCTCGGTCCCATTCTTATCAGTTTGTGGGCCTTTTTAGAGAACATACCTGAAATCACTTGAATTGTTTACATTGAGGTAAAAGAAAATCAGCCTACAAACTGATGGGGATCGGACCGAGGTTTGAATCCCAGTCACATCTCTAGGATGGTGGTGTCATAGGTTGGTCCCAGACGTAAATAATGTGTTTTTGTGACCAGATTGTGACATTAAGCGATTACCGGACATTACAGGCCCTAGTAATCCGTCCGATCCACAAAAATTTATCTTTTGCAGACACACAGACAATTTTGTGTTAAAAATAACTATTGCAAAAGCTGGGTAAGCAAATGCCATACATGTATATTGGACAATTACATCTCCATAATTATCATTAGGTTCCACAGGAATGCTAATAGCCTTATCAGATCAATTTTCACCACAACCCTCTCTACATGAACAGCAAATCTCTTTAAATGGATAATGACCAATTCACCCTCAATCTATTTAAATGTCAATAAAAATCTCTCCTCAATGCACTAGCAAATATTTGATTTATTTCCCTACCTTCATTGACCAGCCTTTATACAATCTAATACTTTCTGAAAAGCTAAAATCACTCAACCATTCCTTGTGGGACATGTATAATCATATCTTACAACCGGGATGCGAATCTCCCAGGTACTTTGCTTGAAGTCTCTCATATTTTCACGCTGGATGATTTCAAAATCAATCTCATTTTGAGAGGTCAGTTCTTCTCTGTGATATCCCAGCATGGCATGGTCAATGAGCAATGTTCCCTCTGTGATGCTCAATATGATGGCCAATCGTGAGCGCCAAAAGGGCAGTAATTCCATAAAGTGAAGTTAATAAAGTTAAGGCCCTTCTAGCTCTAAAAAGGCAGTGGATCTTGAAGGACACCATGCTAAAAGGGCCTGTCCAGTGTCCCTAATGTCATTAGAGTTTATTATCTACTGAACCATATTATGGACTCTAAACATTGCAGGATACCCAAGCACCATAATGCAGCTGTTCAAAGCTTGATTTGTTGCTATGGCATCCATGCCCATACCTGAAGGTTAGAAGCACTCCTTGAATTGTGTTATGTAATAGTTTGTTAACAACACATGTTTCTATTATGATAAGATTACATTAGGCAAACAAGAATATCATATTTTGGTAACGGTCACTGTATGACACAAAATACTGCCCAATACTATAAATAGTTCTTAACTATTTGAATATGCCAAAAGCTAGAACCGATGCCATACAAACTGAAACTCTTTGAATAAACTGGTCCAATTTGATTGCTGACTTGTGAAGGACTCCGCCCTTTCTAACCCATAAAATTAGGCTACATATTTGGTGCCTAACCATAAAGTTTTGACTACTTTGAATGTACCAATCTCTCTTCCAAGAACAGCTCTTCTCAAGAACAAACATTTATGATTTACAATTATGCTTTCATAGCATTTGCTGAAGGATCTTGAATTTACATTTAGGCACTACTCCTGCCTGTCCGATACCTACAATGTGGAAATGCAGGGCAAGGGATGACCCATGCTACCTCACAAAGAAGCGAAAGGGGAGATGGGGTGAAGGGGAGATAGTCTTCCAAGACATTTACTGATGTCTTCACCATATGCAAGACACTGTCAACAATCCTCATCTCCATCATGCCTCTTCACACAATGTTAACCCATCTCCTGGGGACATAGACCTTCTATTTTTAACAAAAAGTCATAACCATAGTTACCCGCCATTAATTTTCTTAATCCGAGCTTTCTCGTTTCTCCCTCTAGTGGTAGGGCTATTGATGGCATATCAAAGCTTCATTTAGGAACAGGCCTTGCTGTACATTAACTGTTCAAGAACAATAACCCCCGGAACAATAAGCCACACCTAAAATCTACCACTTAACCCTATTACTGAGGGGTAGTTGTTCTGGGGGGGTTGTCGTGATGTGACATGAACTTACATGTACATGTAGACCTACCATTTTAGTCTATAATTAGGCCAACTACTGTACTCCAGACCACTACAGAATCAAACGCTGCAAAAAATTACCAATGCTACACAGTACAACCAGCAAACCCCCCCCCCCCCCACCCCATGGCCCCGGGACCCACCCCACCCTCATTCATATCTGGAGGTACCATTTCTAATTGAGTGTCCGAAGGGTTACAAAACATCTTGGAGAAAAGTGAAGCGAATTAGGCAACGCTCTTCATCCTGTAATATGCAGTGTCAGTGCAAGGTATTATAAAGAGAGAGTGTTAAACCAATCAAGTTCAACACGATTACAGCTGAAGCGAGAGAGAGAGAGGTACCCTGACAAGATTACACTCCATGCAGGGATATACATGTATCCTGTAGCATTGCCTGGATGCACATTAGGGCCTATACATATGCTGTGGCACAATTGTGTATGACATTATCAGTTTATTGAGAAAATAATTGTAAATTTCTAATTGTGAATTGGAGAATTTGGTGTGTTTTAAGCACTATAAAATAAATGTATCACTATAAAAAGTAAATGAAACTTGCAAGCATTAAATTCTGGTGCACACTTTCAGATTGAAAATATTTCTTAATTAGGCCCACATTTTTCATTTATGCTAATAGTCAGTTACTTAAAGTCAGTTTGGGAAAATCTTTCCAAATCCAATTCAATCCAATGAGTATTATGGCACCTTCCTTGAAGAACTTTACAAAGCATTTTTTTGGGGGAAAGTAAAATTGCCTTTTTTAAAACGGAACTTGTTCTAATATCTAGTAGCTTGCTGAACATAACTTCATATAAACTTGCGGGACTAGTTTTGAGCTAGCGGTAATCTTCAAAAGTTCTCAAATTTTCTTCTTCATACTAAGCTTTAGATTTAATCTTGTTTGTGATCAAAGTACCTTCCTAACTACCCTGGTATGTCACCATGCAAATGATACTGGACTTTGCCCCTCGTCTTTCTTCTCTTTTAATAGACATTTATAATTGAAATCGGTGAAGTCAGGGGCTGACATAGCCTTGGGCTCTGTATCACAATAGACTGTATTCAGGCCCAACCCCACTCCCAAAATACTCTTTGAGGGAAGTTTAACAAAATAACATTTATTTTTGTTCAATTTAAATAGCGTTGCTGTGAATGTATTGTTTGCTGTGCCCATGGCTAGACTGAAATTGGATGGTTTAGGCAACATTATACATGCACATGTACGTGTATGTGGGAGTTTCTTTTGCAAGTAACAGAGTAGGCAAACCTTTTGTGTTGCTCCTAAAATTATTTTTTTCCGGGATGATTTTATTTAACTGTAATTGCAACAACAAAAAAATTACTTAAAGAAAGAAAAGAGTGTTGTTGGTTGCTACTTACTCCATTTTGTACATGTACATGTAGGTGTGTGAAAACTAAAATTCATAACTAACTTCCTGTATTATTTATCACTACTGTATAAGCTGTAGGCCTATAATATTTAGTTATAACATTTTCTTGCACTTCACAGTTTTAATCTAGTTAATTCAAGAACCAATAATCTTTCACAATTTTTAGTGATGTGTTCATTACTATGAATAGCCATATCTTAAAAGTGGAAATTTTCGTGAGGATGGTCTCGCAAAATTGGCAAAAATAAAACCAGGTATGAAAATAACTACTAAATACAGTATGTGGAATAGTTTTGTGCGTCATTTGATGATCTATTAATACTCGTTTATTCACTTTCATCATCCTATTACATAGGGTCTTTAAATGTTACATCAGAGTCCAATTATCTTAGTGCTTTGATACCGTATGTAGTTTCAGTCTCGGATAGGAAGCAGGTGGGTGGCTCCATCCAATCAATTATATTCTAGTCTGTGGTTTGTACTGTGAGGTCAACCTTTGGTTTCAAATCAAAATTAAAAACCTTCCAACTTGTGCAAATAAATGTTGTGCCAGAATTCATGAATACTAGAATGACATGAACAGCCAGATGTACACATATTGCACAAAATGCATCATCAACATAATTATGTAAATTTGGTTGGGAGGTTTGTAATGTGAGGTCAAATGTTAGTTTCAAATCAAAATTAAAAAACTTCCAACTTGTGCAAATAAATGTTATGCCAGAATTCATGACTACTATATTGACATTTGAATGAGTAATAGTGAGACAGATGTATGCATATTGCACAAAATGTATTGCTGATTTAGATGGGATATATTGTGGGTAAACATCGTAAAATGTGAAACCATATATTTTACAGTACAAGTTGCTAGATTGTACCCTTTACCACATTCGAGGTGTTTTCAATCATTTAGCAAGGAAGCCTACGTTTACTGTTTATGGAAAATAAGTGTGAAGATAATTTTAGATAGTACTTTATTTCAAATGGTAATATACACTGTAGAGAGAGATACCCAACTCTCAGCTTTAATGCAAACTTATTTTCATTCACATAATTTTCATTTGTGTATCATTAATGTTAACCTTCCTGCTACATAGTACAGTCCCCCGTTTACCACATTAGCAGTGTCCTATGTCTCGGAGGGTAAACTGGGATTAATCATATTTCTAGCTCCTTATGTTATGACAAAGGATTACTCAGGAGATTATTTTTAATATTTTTGTCCCAGGCAGCTCTGATCTCCCCAGGTGTTTCAGATTTTTGGTCTGGGGGCTCCCATCTATGATTAGGGATGTCTTGATTTGCGGCTTCGAGATCATAGGTGATTAAGATGTACACAACTACATATGAGGGAGGGTTGGCTTCATTTGTAACTTCCATCCCTTTCCAATGGATAGGGGTGGCTTGTGTTGCGAATTGGAAACAAAGTTTCTATTCTAGCGTATATATTGAACAGGTACATGAATCAGGACAACTACCCCTTGGACAATTACCCCCAGGACAACTACCTCCCCCCTTGAAATGGGGTTAGGTAGATTCCTTGCGGGGGTAGTTGTCCTATAATCTACTGAATGAATTACTTTTAAAAGTATGTATAATCGTCTTTCTTGTTGTTTGCTAATGGTGATAATTTCAAACCGTCTCCAAATACTAGTCCTACCTCTGTCTCCACAAAGTGATATACCACCATAAGTTCAGAAACGATGATCTATTTTTTCGCATAAGACCTTAGATCAAGACGATTGTTGCATGTGCTTTTTGTTCAAAAGACTAACCAATAGCCAATCAAAATTCTTCTCTCAAATTTTTAAGACAAACCTTGAAGCATGCTCCTGTAGGCAGTGTCTGTGATGGCGTAGACGTGAGGGGGCACTTCATGGCGCTTCTTTCCCTTGTAAAGGTCAATGACCTTTTCATGATAGATGGGTAGCCTCTTGTAGGGGTTGACAACCACGCAGAACAGTCCAGAGTAGGTCTGCAGGAAAGGAGGGAAGGCAAAGGGGAAAAGAGTGATTAGATCAAGTACAAAGTTAAACGGAAATAAACTGGTAAGAAGCTACATTACAGTTCATTCCCCTTCACGACTATCCTTGCATATTTTTATGCCTCCGCCACCGAAGGTGGAGCCGGAGGCATCATGTTTTCGGGTTGTCCATCCGTCCGTCCGTACGTCCCGCTTGCTCGTTATCGCGATATCTCACGAACCACTTGAGATATCAACTTCAAACTTGGGGATAGTATGTACCGTCATAGGAAGATGATCTGATTAGATTTTGGAGTATGTATGTCAAAGGTCAAGGTCATGGAGGTAAAAAATAATGAAATTCTATGTATTAAGTTCGTTATCGCAATATCTCAAGAACTATTTGAGATATGAGCTTCAAGCTTAGGTGTAGTATGTACCGCAATAGGAAGATGATCTGATTAGATTTTTGAGTATGTAGGTCAAAGGTCAAGGTC
>CALNVZ010003430.1:25764528-25841725 GCA_940671915.1 Paracentrotus lividus | reverse complement strand
ACAAGTACCCCCGTCAAAAATCTACCCCAACTCCACACCCAACCTAATTTCTGGGGGTAGTTGTCCTAGGGTAATTGTCCAGGGAGTAGTTGTCCTTATAGGCTCTTGGAACAATTGTTTTAGGCTTCATTTTGTCTAAGATTAAGGGGTTAAGGTTGCAATTTAAGGTTTTATGTTTGGGTTCAGGGTTAATGTTTAGTCCAGGGCTGAAATTATCCATTTGTTTAGTATTAGGGTTTGATCGTTGAGCAATTGTTGCCTCAGAAAATGGCATCAAACTCCATAAGCCATTCCCCTCGGTCCTAAATTCAAACTCATACCGTTGCTAGCCCTCATCAAATGAATTTTATTTTCAATAGTCACATTCTTTCCTCTTCCCTTTTTACCAATCTTTCACTATTGTCCCACCACTTTCATAACTAATTTCATAGGTCAAGATTCTTCATATTGTCCAACTTTCTATCATAATCTAATCATCACCCCCTACCTGAAAAAAAAATAGATACATGAAACATGTAAATAAATAATAACTCCCCCTATTCTTCTCTCAACATGATAATCATGTGGTCACTGACTTTAGTACAACCATTAAGAAATGGAAATGAGACAATTATAGTAGACCTCTCAAGAGTCACTATCAGAACAAAGGTTGCACACAATGTATCATCCTATTACACAATAACACTCAAATCATCACCCAAAACGCAAGTTGAACTTCGGCAATCTCTCGATCACACACACATGCACGAAACTGAATGAAAGAGGGAAATCAGCACATTTGGTTTGATATTAGAATCGGCAGTCACGTCATGATGACTTAGTCATCAAAGAGTTTGAAAGAGTCATGGTAATTATTATAATCAGTTGATTCGTAATCAACTCTATGCCCAGCTCTTATGCATCATGGACTAAGGACACCCATTGGAAGAATTGAACCAAGATGTGTACACTTGCATACTCCTACGCTTGATAAGAAAATCAAATCTTCTCCAGTTCTAAGCAAAACTTAAATTTATGTAGGCATTTTGGAATTTGGTATTCCAAGAGACAATCCTGTCAGGGTTTTTTTTTTTCTTCATATTTTCCCTGTAAGATCCATACTTTGCATTTCTTATCACAGAGTTTACAGATATACTCCATGAATTTCATGAATGTACAAAGCTACAAAATGTAGGATTACATTTGTAGTGGCTACCTGCAAGTAATAATCTAAAATACATTTACCAATATAAATTATAATCCTTCACCAGCTTTAATTCTGTAACGACCTATCTATCCTTGAAAGATTCTACAGGAGCTTCTCAGCTGTCATTCCTTGTGTTTCATCTACATGTAAAGTTACTACCTCACCAGACCAAAGTTCTGAAATAAACCACTACTTCTGATAACATGAATGTGTTAGATCAGAGGAAATCATGCTTTTTCTCTCAATTACATGTCAGTCAGATCACATCATACCATGCCATTTTACAGACTTTAAGCTCAAAGAACTACAAAATAGTATACTAAGTTGAGCGCAGGTTTACCCACCCGAAGCTGCCTAAAGTTTGATGTCATCTCGCGTGCACGCATATGCACCATATTGGTCCGCAGCTCAAACAACATACAATGTACACATGTATTATGTAGGCCAACATGTAGGCTATAAAACTCTAGCTCGAGCGGGTGAAGCAGCCAATTCTGACTTTGGGCTCAAATCAGGTAGCCTTTCGGTCTACTTGTACAATAGGTTTATTTCATAACTTCGGTCTAATGGAGCACCACCAACATACTGCAAACTATTCTTTAGAGCAAATTACTACCTAAATAGCATTAGCAGATTGGTTATGGTTAAACCAAACGCTGGCTTGACTGCAATGCTAAAGCAGTTCCCAATCATGAAAGCGTATAGGGCAATTACCAATCTGACCAATATTAGTGTATAGCCATCATTATCTCGTTGGAGAGACAAAAAATAGGCTGATTTATTCCTCGATGACCGGCTATTAGTAGCAGGATGACCCAAGGAGTCCATTCTCACTTATCTGACCAAAGAAAGGGTGAAGATGCCAAGATACCAAACATGACTCACAAGACTTAAATTGAGATATTTTCAATAACCTACGATATGTAGGGAAACCATAATGACAGGCATTGTACCGAGTGCCTACTGGCAGGATTTTTGAAATGTTGACCTGCTTTTTATCACAATTTACATCATTTGATACTGCCATTTCAAAAAATTCAAAGACGCAGGCCTACTCTATAAATTAACCAACAGTCTGTGCAACTTGTACATTACAGTGTAGGCCTACATTGAATGTCTCTAAAAAGATCATTTGACGATTTTGATGTGCATTTGCTCTCATTTTGCATGAAATTGTAACACACATCCTTCCACAGGAAGGGTGGTATAATAACCTGCATGTATTGAGCTATTACATTGTAACTCACCACATTCAGTAGCATGAATGTACCGAATGTGCATACTGCATCCTACATGTACGTGAATATGAACATATTCACAAGCATGTGAACATAATCGCAAGCATGTCTTGGTGCAATAAGCAAGATGCCGATGATGTAAGTTTATTTCAATTAGGTGCATTTCTTCACACATGCTAACGTTTAACACCTCAATGGGTATCGAGCCCAAGGGGGCCGACGATCCTTGCCATTTCCAGTCTCAGACAAACCCGTTTATATTGCATCCCTATCTGTGTGTCTCTATGGGAGACAGAGAGAGAGAAGAAGACACAAGCTGCGCCCTTTCACAGCAATTAGCTGCAACCATGCTGCAGAAAAGAAAAGTACTTTCACCTGACACGATTTGTTATGAAGACGCCGCCTTAAAGGTAGTATCAGCCTTTTTCACAAATTGCGAAAACTAATGCAACTTGGCATAACTGTAGAATATGATCGACCTATACTGTCTATTCAATCTTACTGTCACAGGTTGCCTAGATCAGTAATACGAAACGAAAATCTGACTACCAATCTTGACCAGCTCTCCATCAACATCGTTGATATTACAGCGTGTGCGGCACGGACCGCACACAGCAATATGCACACGGCGCATCAGCGTGCATTATTCTCTGCGCTAGCGGTCAGCGGTTTGCACCGTACGGTATATTTTTCGAGGTTCGAAAAAATAGGAATGAATTTTGATAATCGCAATATAATGACAAACATACACATTTGAGCTTAATCATGTTGTGGGAAGATATAGTCATTGGTATACTACTATATCCTCTCAAAAACTAGAAATTTAATATTTTTGCCTGCAAAAGGCTGACACTACCTTTAAGATAACTACATGTGCATTCGATAGGTACACGAACAGTTGTATCTAAGCCTTGGTCTTTCAGCCAAGAACTAAAGATAGATATGGAACTGATGATATCATATGGAAAGGCAACCTTGTGGGCATGTCTTCAAGTGAACTATACCCTACAGGAAATGGGCATTACTCATTATATTATCAATTAAAAATACAAAAGATGAAGCTACAAATCCACTTCTCACACCTTCAATCTCTTGAATGGTTATTTATAAATGGTTATTTATAAAAACATAAAATTTAAATAACATTATTAAATATTTAAAGCATTAATTAGAAACAAATTCTTAGTTACTATTACATGTAGTATAAACGATATTATTTCCTTTCAGTTAAGGCCATTTACTTATCATTTTCTATTCCTTTTCAGGCTTCTTTCTTTACCTACGCTTCTACATCTTTGAAAATAAAACCTGGGTTCTAGGACATCTCCCCCGGAGGACAACTCCCCCGGGGACAATTTCCGGAGGACAGCTCCCCCGGAGGACAACTCCCCCGTAGGACAACCTTAACCCTAACCCTAACCCTAACCCTAACCCTATGTCCTCCGGGGGAGCTGTCCTCCGGAAATTGTCCCCGGGGGAGTTGTCCTCCGGGGGAGATGTCCTGATACGAAAACCTGATATGATTGAAAATAATCATGAAAAGCTCAGCATTATTTATTTATCTTCCAAAAGCTAACAAAGCATTCATGGCCCTGACTCCAATACCATTCACCATAGAAATGAATCAATCAGGCTCTAGCCTTAAGCCATATCTTTGAATAATACAGATTTTGGCATTGAGAATGTAACAAATCGCTGATACGCTCAATGCTACAATCAGGCATTCGAAGGGAAGGTATAATTTCACAGGCATAACCTTTTGAAGAAACACCCTGGTTGAGTGCATGTACCAATCGTTGGGACCAATTGGTAAGAACATGGGGTAACATTAGACGTCTTCTATTTTATCCTGTCATTCCTCATTTATTGCAAACCATTTTGTCTTTCATATTGCGTAAACAACAGCGTATGAAAGACATGAACTTTTATATACAGGTAGTAGAATTAGAATAAAGACTCTTGCTAAGTTTGTGAATTAGGGCTCAAGATTTATTACACTACTGTACATGTATGTAAGCCCTATACAGTACATTTGGATCTGACATTATGATATCCCGGCATGTTCGATACAGGTGCAACTACAAGACTATGGAAAAAACACACAAGTTCCTCTACTTCCTCTACTTCCTTACTTTACCCAAGATTGCTGTATACATCTAACCATGGATACTACATGATCTAACCTATAAAACGACATGTACCAGAGCCAGTCTACCATAACAAGTGTATGCCACTCCCATCCTTCAATGCCTGTGTTGTATTGCAAGCCTACTGTCATGCAAATGAGGTGTTCCCTGGGTCCAATAACAAGAAAAGGACTTCCTCACCCAAATTTCTACTCTGCACGCTATGACCTTATTCACAGTGGGCGCATGGCTGGTTTTTTCATTGCAGGTGGTTTGTATTAGAAGCTGAATATAAATTCTGATGCGCTTAACATTTTCCTTGGGATTGCATCAGAATGTCCTCCGTATTTGACTTTTTGAGGCAATTATCACAAGATTATACAGTCTAATGACGAGTTGAACATTCCAGGGAGGATCAAAAACCACTGATACACAAATGTGACCTCTTTAATTTTTGTTAAACTTTCATTGAAATATTGAATATTAGAGAGTTATAAGTGTATCACTTATTTTTGCACTTTATACATACCAGTACATTTGATAAATTGGACAAGTTTCTCTAATCTATTTTGAGAGATTTTGTTGCTTCCAAAGCCTAACAATACTCCATAACATCAAACAAGGATTCTTTTGATGGATACCAAAGGTTATTTGTTATACATGACAGAATAACTTTATCTTCCAATACTGGCAGGGAAAAGGGACTTATCAGATAAAGAATCCTGATATATTCAATGCTAAATAACAATTTATACATATCAGACGATGATAAAGTACGTCCTGAAATCAAAGGTTGTATTTTATTTCAACAAAATTTACTTGTGGCCTTTCAGCTTTTACCTTCCATCGTCTTTCCATTGCTGTACATTGTACTTGCATTCAAATTTTATATTCAATGCTAAATAACAATTTATACATATCAGACGATGATAAAGTACGTCCTGAAATCAAAGGTTGTATTTTATTTCAACAAAATTTACTTGTGGCCTTTCAGCTTTTACCTTCCATCGTCTTTCCATTGCTGCACATTGTACTTGCATTCAAATTTTACATGTGGGCCTACCCCTTTCTTTTCTTATTTTTCAACTTTCTTTTATGAAATTATGTTACAGTACATTACCAGATGGACAATAGATACCCTCAATCGATTGCATAACATACTAGAAATGTACATGCAAATTATTAACAGTTGAATACCTTTTATCTAACTTTAACCCACTTACAAAACACTTAAAATCCCAAGGCATTAGCATAATGTACCACTCCTCTATTTCCTTCTTTTTCTTTTTTGAAAACTTGCAGAATTGTTTATTTCTTACCCATTCCATTCCTGGGTTGAAGATCTAATTGTAGGAATACAGTCAAACTGCAACCATATTAAACCCCCACTGCCTAAGAAGAACTACCCAGAATGAGTTTACCCAAAAGCTTACTGAAAACCATCTACAAATAAGTGCCCCTTGTCCCCAGAATAAATTCAACAACTTCTTCAGAATGCTAGCACAATAGTTATTTCAGAGCTTTTTCTTGAATAAATCTGTCTACTCACTTCCCTGAACATGTGCCCCACCTACCCTGCACCTGCATCTGTGACTGTATGTATTCATGTTTCTATGGAAAGGAAGCATTATTTTGATACTAGAATATTAAAATTCACTCTTTTGCCATATTTGGAGCTCTTACATTGACAAAATTGTTTCCTCTCTTATCTTGTACAAATTGATGAAAGTGAAAGATATTGCATTTTAATCTACTATTCATTCATCATTACATTATTTGCTATTATTAAAGGCAACTCAATGACATAAAATGTACATGAACAATCCTGATTTTGATCACATCTATCGTTCAAAGTGGACCTGTCTCTCTTTGAATTATAAAGCCTTCAGTTTTCAGGTTTCACACATTGTAAGGCACAAGAGCTGTGGAATTCAATGAAACTGTCTGTGAAAGAACGACCTTCCCTACAACTATTCATGTTTTTCATTTGCATTCAGATCGAAAGAAAAAATAGCCTTGGTGCCTACCCACACAATATTACAGCTCTGTGCAGTTTGGTTCAAAGTATAGGCCAACCCTAAAAGAATAAATATGCCATCAAAAGGCAACATTTATGATGTGTTTCTTTTATTTTCTGTTTTTCACAGAATCAGGGTCATACAATGTACTTTTGGTACAATGGAAACATCATTGTGTTCCTGCACTACAACTTGTGCTCAATTTGTTTGGTTTGATTGTTCTTGTTATTGTACACTCTTTTTAGACAGGCTTTCTGCAAGCTATGATTCCAAAAGGAATATCATGCATTATTGTGAGAAAAAAATATCTTGAATGTCACATTTTGCAGACATCGCAATCAGGCTAAGCATGATAATTAAATCACAAATGTTAAGTTGCGAACATGTCCCTAGAACTCTAAGCCCATTTACGCCGGCGAGCAGCGGAACATGTAGGACGGCGGATTACCATTGTGGCGGAGAGGAGTCTTAAGGATTACGTGGAACTTCAAATATTGCGCACAGGTCATTTCCTTCTTCTATGATGAAGACGTATTATCTCATTAGCCGTTACAGCTCCTGCAAAATAGGATGCAACGCAACGCCAGCATGAACTTTACAGTCAGTCATCATTAATTAAACCCCTGCGCTGTGCAGATATCTGTGTTATTCCGCTTTTATATATGTACGCTCTTTTGCCTAACAGCACTTGCTTTGTGGATAGCCTCTGTCACAGGCAAATGCGATAAAATGTTATGATTACAGCCAACAATCTTTGGATTTTCTATAATTATCAATTATTCTTTGGTACTCAATTTAAAAGTATTACATACAATTGTATACTTTGGAAGTTGTACAATGCAATACCTACATTTGTACATGTACTTGTAGTACTACAACATAAAGTGATATTTTTATTTCCTGCTGAACATGAATGTACCGTAGGTTCCAAGAAATTAAAACAAGTAATGTCGAAGACCTACATAGGCCTACAATGTACAATGTAAAACTTCAAAATGTCAATTTGAGTATCAAGGTCTTGAAGCAATAAACCTGCTTTTAAACACAAGCATGTAAACTGCGTATGCCAATTACCATACATACAAATGTAGGCCTTCATGTGTATGCCTACATAAATTATAAGACACAAGAGCTGGTTACTGAACATGGAATGAACATGGACTTCAAACATTTTCCCCCAAACGGTTCACATTCCTACTTGCTTCCAGCTTGAAATGTTCTCTCTTGTAATATGAGGCAAGAGTTATGCCCTCCCAGCCAGGCTGTCAGGCAAGCCAGGCAAGGCAGGCAAGGCAGGCCAGTGTGTGTGAGTCATTTGTATGGAGCTGCTGGTGAGGACGTGACCCATGCCTGCTAGTATAAACACAGACTGGGTTCACAGTCACTCATGCCGAACATCATCAATCTCCCGACCCAAGTACACAGCATTGGTGAAAGGGGGATGGGGCAGGCTATTCGACTCACCAAAAAACAATGTAAGCCTACATTTTATCAGGAGAACCTACAATTACCATATATGTAATTACGCTAGAGACAATTGATAACAATGATTCAAGGACATTATAGAATTACATGTACATGTATTACTACGTCATCTCCGATATATAGGCCTATTTAAACAGTGGTACATCGTACTTAAAATATAATGAGAAGTAAACCACGTTAATAAAGTGGAGCCTACATGTACATTCTATTATTATTACATAAAAATGCAAGGGTGGGATACTTTCATGAATTTTGAAGGTCAGTCATTACATGTGTTAAAGCCATTTATATATGAGGGAATGAACTCAGAGTCGAACAATTAATAGGTATTTCCTACTCCCTCACATATAGAAATAAAAACCTTACCAAAAATCATAGAATTTTACCCTTATATATTTCTTAAAATATACATGGTGTAGGCCTATATTATGTAGAGTGCATTGTGCTCAGCAGAACATGGAGCAGGCATGCAGTCAAGGGTCAAGGATTTCTTCAAAGGAAACACAAAGCCTAATCAATAAACCAAGCCCCTCAAAACTTAAGCAACCATGTCAAATCCTTCCTTGATGTAACTTCCGAGTCAAATGTCACTATTCAATCAAAAGCATGAATATAGGCCTATGATGCTTCAAACAAAAACAAAAAATCTGAGAAATTATAAAACTGTAACAAAAGGGTCAGTGAACTGTAATGATTGTTTTCAGTTTTTTGGGGGAAAAGCTAAAAAATTTTGATTTAATTCTATTTCCAAATAATTGATTTGAACCTAAATTAATTTATTTGAACTTCCTCATTGATACACCCAATCTTGGATTCTCCAAGCTGTTTTATGTACATATTATACTTGCATCTTGAAGGGAAAGTTCACTCTGGAACTTATTTGGTTTTAAAAATGCAGAAATTATTTTATTTAATATGTAGTATAAATACATCTGTACATCAACACTACGAGAATTATCAATTTCAGATTTCTTAAAACTACAGTAGAAGCAATCAAACTAAAGTTCTACATGTTGTGCACATCCATAGTTCAAAGTTCAAAGTACATTGTAAATTCTTATTAAAAATCCCAGTACCTAATGGGCACTTGTCCTGGAAAATTTTTCTCAGGATAGTTGGTTGTCCTATAATCCTGAAAGTAGATCCCCTTCCACATAGGGCCAACTCAACCTTCATTATAAATTTGACCAGCTTCAATGCCATCTTTATTGTGAAAAATCGACCACAATAAGATGGTTTAATCACAGTGAAACACTTTTGTGTGAATAAAAAACTAGTTTGAATCAACTTGCTACATTCGGGGACTATCATTGTAAGTCAGTTCTTGGCAATATTACAGACACACCAACACACACCACCCCACCTGCAAACACCCATGTCCTTTATTCCTCACAAGTAGGCCTACACATGAAATACAAAATCAATAGTTTTCTCTACTGTATGCCCACCTCGACATTCATGCAAACGCATTACATGTACCAACAATTATTACAAGTATCATTGATTGAAATGGCATAAGAAAAGTTCAAGAATTTGTAGATTTAAATAAAACATTCACCCTGTGGCTGTGCAGGTGGTGCAGGGGTTGCATTCAAAATGTAACACTGTCTAAATCAATGTAGGCCTAGCTTTAATCTTTAATTGTCATCGAGGTTAATGAACAGGGTCTCAACGAATGTTTCTGTATCATGCTAATTAAGCGCCATGTAAAGCACAGCGTACGCGGGATAGATTTGAATTTTTTTTAACGTTGAGTCGCTGTCTTTTATTTGAGCGACAATCTCAATCGTTAACTTGGATTTTCTTTGACATTTCTGGTTTTGACATCCATGAAATACTTACGTAGATGAGACTAGAATAATATCTGTCTTTGAGATTATGGAGGACCGATGCTTCATTGAGACAAGTCAGATCTGCCATGTCTTCAACTTTGGAGAATTTGGGTGGGTTCATCCTTTGGATATCATCCTTGTTGACTGTCCTCTTTTTATTGGTGTCAGCAACCTCCACCACAGTAACATCGCCTTTTTCCTCCTTGATGCTAGCAGCCACAAAACCGTTGACTTCGTCAGGAACCCAGACGAGTTTCTTCGACGACCAGGCTGCATGGGAGGCGGGGTCGTTGACCATGTTTTTGTCAACGACCAGGTATTTCAATTCGGCGTCCGCCATGTTGAATCAAGCGGCGATATGCTTCTGAGTAAAATCCGTAACTGATTGGCAGTGTAATGTAAAATGCACTTCCTGGACCAAGACAAGTGTGCGAGCGAGCGAACCTTCGCGATCGCAAAACTTGTCAAACCACCACTCTTGATTCCAAATCGACCTGCACAGTGTTTTCTCTCACCGATCTACTTTCAAAATGTGTCCTAAGAGCAAATAACCTCTTGAAATCACATCAAAACTTTCCTATTTAGGGTCCAAGTACTCCATGTGTGAGCTAGAATACTCCGACTGAACTCATGAGTAGTAGTCCGATCTCGCTGACGCGTTCGTACGCAATGCAATATCAATGTGACCTCGCCTATACAGTTTGCATTGCTCTCTGCGGTACCCGTTCGGCGCGGCGCGACAGTACAGCGAGCCCATACAATGCACACAACTCATTGATCAGTGAGGTCACGTGATATAATACCGGTACTCCCGAAAATGGGACACTCCCCTCTTTTCGGTCTTTCGGAGTCAAACAAAGTTTTGATAATCGAAACTAGTTACAATAATAACGGCATATAAGTGCCTGTGCAGGCTGTGGTCACTAGGTATCAGATGATGATCTTCAGATTAGATTAAGACAATTAACACCTTAATCTTCTTGTGAATAACGGATCAATTATGCAAATTAGGATAACGGTGTGGCTTCAATTTAAACGGACACATGAGCAGTATAGGCCTTAAAGAGTTAAACCGCCTTTGTTTCTATACACATCAATCGGATTTTACTAAAAGACAAATACAGTTAGCCGCGAAATAATTTAATATGAGTAGTCCCAGTATAAATGTAATTCCGTTTTCATGAGAAAAAAAAAATGAGTAAGCATGAAACAAGTTTTACGTCACAAAAATAAAATATTTCGATGCGGTTTACCACAAAACAATCACGGGAGGCATTCTTAGTTCCAAATATGGAAATTGATAGAAGAAAAAAAGAGGGGTATGTAGATTTAATCTTGATTTTCCAAGGCTTGATCACACCACAGGTGGTGGAGTCAAATGGTAACTGGAGTGAAACTAAAACGTGACAAAACAAGAAGTAGACGAATTTAGATGCACTCATCTCAAAGAACTCCGGATCGGTTACACTTTGAGCAAAGACAGACGACTGGAGAGGATGATTTCTATAACTGAATTAAGTTTTATTTGCTTAGAACTTATGAAATACTATACAGGGGCCGCGGAGCGTTTTTGAAAGTGGAGGGGCTGAGCCGAAAGTGGGAGGGGGGGGGCTGAACAGGCTAAAAATCACAAATGTATGGTCATTTTTGCGTTTTTGTACACCTTAGCTGAAAAAAGTGTGGGCTGCAGCCCCCCCCCCCCCCCCCCCCCCCCGACTCCGCGGCCCCTGCTATAGGGTGGGTAAAAAAAAAAGTCATGATTGGCCGACGGGGACACCTTCTCCTTCATTGCATCCTTTGAGGTGTGAAGACTGCATTGCAGATTGGTGTGCGCTTTTACAGGAGCGACAAAAATAATCATAATTAAATTTATTTCAGAACAATAATAATAAATTTTGAAATATAACATTTGAATAATAGGCCTACCATTTATAAACTTGTTTACAAAACAAAAACATCAACAACAAACAAAAAATCTGCTGTTGCTTTGTGCGACACGATTTATTTTCCTTTTTCCCCCTGTTTTTAGGATTTATGTTCCCTTCTTGTTTTGTTCTTAGCCTATTTCTTGTTTTTGTGTTTTTATGTTTTTGTTTTTGATTTTTTTTTAAATCTATTTTTATTTATTTATTTTACTATATTTTTTGGAAGGGGGTATTGTCACTATTGTTGGATGCCTTTGTGTTAGGTGGCAGCCGCTCTTTCAAGACGTCAACATGACCAAGAAACAAGATGTCTAAAGGTCCATCTTATTCTCTCTCTCTCTACCTCACTCTCTCTCCGATTCTCTCTTCTGGCGAACTTCGGGTAGGGGTGCTTGGCTTCCTGGATCCGCGGGTGAAGTAAAGCTCTAAATGAACGGACAGAAATTAGGAGAATTGTTAAACCAAATTAATTTGAGCACATTTCTTTTGAAATTGGATTAGATTGCGTGCTATTAAAATCATGGAGACAACGCTGAAAAATCCCGGGAGGATGCGCCATCAAATATTTTATCTATCAAAGATAATATTCAAAGTCGACCAGTAAAACAAATGAGTATTGATCTTTTATTGATTAGATTTTTAATTATTAGTAAGCCCCCCCCCCCCCGACGGTCAACCATACACGTATGCTTGTTCCCGATTTCTCCGGGAAAGAGGTATATTTTAGGGGCTCAGGATAGGGGTAAAAACCCCGAGAAATATGTACTTTGTGTAATAGGGGTCTTTCATCAATTTTTCCCCGACCTACTAAGTATATTAAAATTAGGGGTAGTTTTCAATTCTTTGAGGATAAATCCTGAAATAGGGTCCCAAATATGGTACAAAAGCCTGTGAAAAGGAGTTAATTGGCTGCCCCCCCCCCTCCCAAAATCCTGTAATAGGAAGATAATTTTGATGCAGCTTCCCCTCCAAAAGCCTGAAATACGGGGTATTTTGACACGGATTCCCCACAATAGGGGATATTTCTAAAAATTCGGAGCGAGCATACGTGTTTGGTTGACCCTTGAGTGGGGGGGGGGGGCGGGATTGTAAGATAGCTTTTTATACTGATAAAATTCCTAGAAATTCATCTTCCAAATTATTTGAACAGCAGATAAACAACAAATGTATGCATCTGCGTCATGATCGTTATTAAAAAAAAATACATTACGCGTTTGTTTTCTTGAATAAGTCAGAAATAAGGGTTTACTTAGGTTTGTAACTATGCAAGAAGACATGTTGGTTTCAATTGGGTTTGGTATAAGGTCTAGGTTAGACTGTGGGTTAAAGTTAATCATTCGATGAGTGTATATGATTTACAGCAGGAGCAATGGTCTCTGGAACACATGCCATGGAGTCGATGACGTTTCAGACCAAATTGCAGTTTTTAGCTGATGATGGAGTTCCCTTTATTTTGTTACATTGAGGCGTTTTTGGTAAAAATCTGTTTGCTACGTTTGAAAAGATATAACGCAATATTATATTTTAGTTTTATACGAGTTTTTAAAATTAGAACACTCTCATCGCAGAAAATTATGCATGTGGCAGTCTTTGTAGGATCGAAATCATTGTATAGCGCCATCTTTTGGCTTAGACATCCAGAGTGACACTCGGTATGCTTGTTTGCGTGTTTAGGGGAATCCAACCCTAGGAGAGAATCAACCTTACAGAAAGAGGAAAATGAGAGGAGGCAATCTAAAAAAAGTTTCATCAAAATCGTTATAAAATAAGAGAGTTATGGAAGTTTGAAAAGTCTAGTTGTTCCTTCTATGGGATCCTCAAATTGGCATCATCGGCTTCAAAATGGCCGATCTCATGGACAACTCTCCATTCACTTTGTACACAAATTTTCAGATTTTCCCCATTTTCTTTCGAAATATATCTTACCTCCTTCTGAGCTCATATATGTTGTGTGAAATATATTTTCCCATGACTATTTTGAGCTCAGAAGGAGGTAAGATATATTTCGAAAGAAAATGGGGAAAATCTGAAAATTTGTGTACAAAGTGAATGGAGAGTTGTACATGAGATCGGCCATTTTTGAAGCCGATGATGCCAATTTGAGGATCCCCATAAAAGGAACAACTAGACTTTTCAAACTTCCATACTTTCTTATTTTATAACCGATTTTGATGAAACTTTTTTAGATTGCTCCTCTCATTTCCTCTTTCCTGTAAGGTTGATCTTCTCCTTGGGTTGGATTCCCCTTAATTGATTCTGTAACAAACAAAGTGCATAGCGCCATCTTTCGTTTTAAACATTATAGTTTTGCATTCTGACCTTTTTATGAAATGTTATGTACTTACGTGTTCTTAATAGCCCTACTATTGAAAATTGTATTGACACAATCCACTCACGCCGGCCAGCAGGGAGGGGGGGGGGCAGACTTTGTATTGAATTTTTATGAAACAATGTTACAATGTCAAGAGGGCCCCAATGAATTATGTACTTGAAGAGAGAGAGAGAGAGAGAAAGAGGAGGGGAAAAAAGAAGGGGGGGGGGAAGGGAGAGAAAAAAGAGGAAAAGTGGAATACAAGGAGAACGAAAAAGAACAAAGTAAAGGAGAGAAAGGGGGGGGGGGGAAGAAAGATGACGGGGAAGCAAAAACAGAAATCAGCCCAAATTCTCGGACTGTAAAAATACCACAGTAAATGAGTAAGGGAGTTCCAAATGATCACGGCTGTTAATGTCATTATTTAAAAGTAAAATTTAGTACAGAGCCATTCCACATTTATATGTAAAAATTAAATCAAAACACATTACGAACCTGTAAATATAAACGTCTGAACGAACTATTATAATGTTTTTATTGAAAGATGGAGCTATACAATATTTTCGATCGACAACATTTACAAAAAATCAACATTGTGTCATCGAGAGCTTACAGGAGGGGTTCTTTTTTTGAAAATAGAAAAATTCGTATAAAATCAGAATGAAAATCTTATGGAGCTTATTTAGGTGTAATGGAAGAACAAAAAGTCTGTATTCTATTTGCAAATTTAGGAAAATGACTGCTAGAAGGCCCATAATAATCCCATGACGGCCTCAAGACATTTTGAAAATAAAGTGGTAGGCCTATAGCTCCCCTTAAAGCATTAATTTTTATTTTTTTTAATTCAAATCTGAAAATAGAACGCTATACCGAAAGCATACCATAGGCCTGCAATATACGTATGTATGTGTGTATGCATGCATGTTTTTTGTTTTGTTTTGTTTTTTGTTTTTGATATACAGGAATTTGCTTTTATATAGGCATATTGACATCATTTTAATGCATGTGAACGGTTTGGAACTTCTTTACCTTTTTTAAAAGAAAAATTTTGACCGTTTTTTTTTTCTTGCTTCACCCTCTTCTTTTTCTTTTGGTCATTTCGGGGGTTAGGGGCCTATCCATCAGGAATGAAAACAAATATTTTCAGGTATATCATATTCGTTGATCATATTTCTCGTGATTTTCACTCGATAGTTTTGGGAGGATCATGTAAATGTGGAATTTTAAAAGAAATGTATGCTCAAGATTTTTTATCTTTTTGTATTTGTTTGTTTGTTTGTTTTTGTTTCATTTATTATTTTTTTTTTATGTGGGGGGGGGGGGATAAGGTATCTTATTTGCAGATAGCATTTGACTATTTCAAGAAAATAAAAAAGATGTAGACATCGCTTAAGTTTGCCATTTTTCCCATTCATCCCTTCATGAGGAAAAAGACTGTTGGCTCATCAAAAGTCCTTTGGCTTATTAAAATCCTCATCCAGTTGCTGAACAGGCTTTGGTATCATCGTATCAACACAGAACTCAGAAGTAGATAGTCATGATAGTAGTAGGGATGGCCAAACAAAAGCAAAAAGCCACTAGAACGGTTTCCACTTCACTGTATGGATGTAGTCACCCATGCATTTACAATGCAAACAATAACCCATGCACTGCCTACTCAATAATACACAGGCAGAGAAACAGCAAAATTTTCAATAAAAAACAGCTTTCGAAATTGTCGTTTGGCCAGTGGTAAATATCAATCATTTTTATTCCTAATTAGTCAGTTTCTTCCTTAGACAATACCTCAGCAGAAGATCAACTTCTCCTGTTGGAAAAATTGATATAAAAAAAAACTACAGCGTGTTCAAAGTGATGCTTCTGTGTGATGTGTGTTATGACTGGAATTTCTCATCATTGGAATAGATTCAGATAAGGAGAAGTAGATATTTATAAAATTTCACTATTTTTGAACAAAAAATGTATTGGGGTGAAAAACAAAGAACAATGTTTACCACTGGCCATTTAAGTTTTAAAATTACTCTACCCTGAGTGTCTAACACTCAGCTCTGAGCCACACCACCATGAAACAGCCCATTGTCTAGGGTGTTCCTATTGAAACGTACATGCCCTATGGAGTATTTTTCCACGGTGGTCATATTGGATCACATACGGTAACATACATGTCAAACCATCAGTTTTGTACTGCCATAAATTGTATCTTTGTATAATCTACTCAATTGTGTTACTATAATCTCATTTCATGTTGATACACACATAGAAAATGTTTGGTATGATTTGGTTTAATAAATCAAAGACAAAAGAACCATAAACTTGAGCTTTATTGCATTTTCTGGCTTTGTCTGAAACTTGTAAAAGTGTTCTAGCAGCTCATGGTAATCTGAGACACTCTTTGGGTCATATCTTTGAAACGGAACATCCAATTGTGATAATTCAAGTACCAAAATGTTTCTTTTAAAATGCTCTATCAAATAAGCCTAGCAAAAACAACTTAAAAATAACTTAAAATTTTAGTGGACATCCCTAATAGTAGAATACAGAGGCCAGCTAGCTGGAACCCCTGCCTCGATGACGTAACATCAGTGATTGAGACTGTCGACTGCGCCAACTTCCTGTGTCCAGTGACAACTGACGGTACGTAAATTGCATTTTGTGATTGTTTTATGTTTTATGTAGTTTAAAACGTATTATCTTTACATTGTTATCTAACCGAAATTTCAGAAATTAACTGAAAAATGTCAGGCTTTCATAAATGATCGACGATGTGTCTGATAGTTGATCAAATATTTAATGTACAGTCCCAATCATTAATATTGATGTAGGGGAATCAAACATTTTCATTTAGTGGGGTGGATTTTTTCACGAGTCGTATCTTAATTTGCTGAATTAAACGATATATCTGTAGATGAGATATGCGGTGCCCAAGCTGAACTAAAGTGTTTTAAATTATTTTGTAAGTTTAAGTGTTCAGATATTCTTTCAAGGATTCTTGTTATAAAGCCGACTTTAACGTAACTCGCTGATCTTATGAGTTTTGGCAAAAAGTTTTGGGCTTTAAAAAAATTCATGTTAATCATGTCTCATCATGATTGGATTTAATTTTCAATTTATTTGTGATCATAAATAATGTAACACTTCTCAAATCATACTGAAATCACCCCCCACAATCGATCAAATTAAAGGGGAAGTTCACCCTGGAATTTTATTGGTCTTTAAAAATGCAGAAAAATAAAAGAAAAATATGAGTGAAGGTTTGGGGAAAATCGACCAAAATATGATGAAGTTTTGAATATTCAAAGTTTTGATTCTGTGACGTCACATGCGAGCAGATCTCCTATGTGTTATGTAGTGTAAATTCCATAAAATTTCATTTTTTTCAGAAGAAAATAATTATGTGACCTGTGCGGTCAATATACCATCAAACATATGTTCATATACATGACTATATTAAATTGACCCATTCCTTTATCAAGAATCATGACAAAAAGACAAATTTATGGAATTTACATACACAACCAATGGGAGAGCTGCTCGCACGTGACGTCACAGAATCAAAACTTTACATATTCATAACTTCGCTACTTTTTGGTCAATTTTCTTCAAACTTTCACTAATATTTTTCTATTATTTTTCTTCATTTTTTAAGACCAATAAAATTCCAGGGTGAACTTCCCCTTTAAGCAACTAACTCAGCGAAAATAACAGAAAGCAATTGCACCAAATCAATCAGAAGACCAGCCTAAAATAATGTGATCAGAAGTACTCAAAATAATTAGACGTGTATACAAGATGAAGTCCAGAAGTGCTCTGATTTATTATCTCTCTCTTACAGACTTCACTCCTCAAGATTTTCATGATTATACAAATATATTTAAATGATATGGAAGGTGACCAATGAATGAACAGATAATGGAAGAGTGAAGAGAAAGTAGAGTAACCCAGAGGGGAAAGAGAACCAATAGGAATGATATGGGGTGAACATGAATCAGGACCAATGCCCTGAATGACAATGAAGGAAGAATACAAAAGAGACATGTTGCTGGGTGGAGATGATGAATGGAATATGGAAATGAGAAAGAAAGGCATGTACATGTACAGCTGGAAATAGTACAACAATTTTTTCAATAATTAGACTGTACAAATTTAACCCTTACAATAATTTTAACATGTGGTTAAATCTTGAACATTGAGTTTTATGAGTGGGCATGGACTCAAACAGCAGGTAGGGCCTATAAACAATGATGTAGAATCTAGCGCGTATTTTTCAGTTTGCATAAAATTTGAATGTGAGTTCTAGCTTTATCCAACATGTATTTTGCTAGTAAAAGTGATAAAAAAAAAAAAGAACATAAAGGCTAGGGCACACTTAATAGAAAGTTTTGTGATCAAGTGCAGTTTTATTTGGTTACTGATATTGGTGAGTCATTAAAAAAAAACAAAAACAAAAAAAAACAAAACAAAAACAACACTTCTACTACCAGATATTGAACTCACGCAAGAAAACAAAAAAAAAAATCCCTAAACACCCTCAGCCTAAACACAACCTGGCTCAACCTCTTACCAACAATCTTCACAAATTAACCCCTCAAGATAGAAACCTACAGAAGTCTACGCAACATCTGTTGCTAATCTCCATCAACACTGGAGGAAGAAGAAGAGGAAGAAGAAGAAAACTTGTTTTGATTGGCCATTATCATTTTGCAATAGATTCTAAACCTTGTATGAAGCACTGATTTTCCAAATCAAAGCTACAACAAACATTTTACATCTTTTTGACATGAAAACAAAGAAATATTTTCTTGATTGATGGTGATTCTCATTTAGTACCAGAAGGGGCACAAGAACCAAGACTTAACTTGACTTGATTACACATCCTTTACAATTGAAATGAAAAATAGTAGCTTGTTGTACGGAACACAGAGATAACAGAAAAAACAAATACTAGTAACATGCTACAAAATCATGGAATCCCTCACATATGTATTTAGGAGTCTTTGGATTTTATGATTATAATATGATTATAATATATGATTATACTATTTTTATGAAAATCAATGCTTTTTCCTTTTTTCTGTCCAGCAGATTTCCTTCTGCATTCATCCATCTGAGATTCATCATGATTCTCCACATCCAGTTGCCATCCATCTCTGTCCTACCGTCAATCATCTTTCTCCTTGCGACCTTTGACCTTTCACTGGCCGACCAATGGAACCCCAGAAGCTTTGTAGCAGCTTGTGAGAATGGTGTACCTTCAACATGGCTATGTGATCCAGAACATCTTCTCGGCCAAGGTTGGTATATCAAATACAGAGATTTAAAAAAAATCTCTTAAAAGAATATGTCTCCTTGCTCTTAAAGGGATGCAGTAACATTGAATGATATTCAAATCACATTTATTCGATTTAGCTTATTTTGCCAACATAATCATAAACACTTAGGTCAGTCTGGTATCTCTTCAAAATTGCAAGCTAATTGCTTGCTTTACCTTCGAGATATCAATGATTTCATACTCAAAATTTTTAAACCAACACCGGATGGTTTATAAAACCATGTGCTTTTCCACACACCCATTTCCTGTTGTAAAGTCCCCCGTCTCTAGCGGCCTGGTGGGCTATTAGCAGAGGGCACTGGTATTCGAATGTATGCTTGGCATTGTTTGTTACACTGTTTTAAGGTAGTAAATGATTTTCATTTGATCTGAAACTTTCAGTAGTTTGTTTTTACTGTTGGAACAATATCATTTTATTAATCTTGATATAATTGCTCTTGTTTTTGAAAGCTACTTAATCCCTTTAAAAGAATATGTCTCCTTGCGTATTGATCAGGACAACTACCCTCCGGTCAATTACCCCCCAGGACAAGGTGGGGGGGGGGGTAGTTGTCTTAGAACTGTCTCCATGAAATAGGAATCAATAATTGATCTAGCGGTAAAATACATTGTCATCTGGCTGCATCGGCCTACAAACTGAGGCTCTTCAGACCCAGAATCTTAATAATGTCTTTCGGATAGTGATGTTAAATTATGATACTATTGCTTGATTAAATTGAAGACACTTTTTTGTTGGTGCACATTGAAGTTCACTGTAAACCAGTGCTTATTTTTTTATCCCTTTTTATAGATATTCGTGTGACTGAACAGCTAGCATTCGTGAACAACAACACTCAAGATAAAGGGGAGATATTTTATTCAGACTTTGTCTACTATTATGGCTATGTAATAGCAGCAGCTGTAGTAGAATCAGTGGTTGAGGGCAGTACAGAGTAAGTGAGATTCTAGAGTTCAATGACGAGGTTTACCATTCACCATGTGGTTAGTCCTGAAAAGGACTGTTAGAGAGAGTAGAAGAGGAAATGGAGAGTTATAGAAAGTAGATAATTGATAGGTGAGATAGAGAGTAGAGAGTAGAATTAGAAGTATTCTTTCTGTAACTCTCCATTTCCTCTTCTACTCTCTCAAACAGTCCTTTTTAGGACTAACCACATGGTGAACCGTAAACCTCGTCATAGTATTTGAATCCACCATGCAAGCCTCTACCTTTAAAGAGAATCTAGTGTAAAAGGTGAACCATGGGTCAAGAAAATAATTGTGAGCTTTCAAATTATTTTCAAGGTATTTAGGAAGAATTATATTGTAGAAAGTTCCACTGAAAAGGATTGCTCTTCAAATGCCCTCATAATGAAAATATGACCCAAAAAGCTGATATGTTCGGGTCCTGAACATGTGAGCACATGTACATGTAGTTCCATAGGCCTACTTGCATTTTTGAGTGCAGTGCATGTTACTCTTAGAAGAATTTGGTAAATTTCTAATAATTTTCTTTATTCTAAAACCTCACATCAATAAACAATTCTTAGATGCATTGTTATCCACCTTTCCAATCACTTTGAAACAGTTTCTTTCATGATTCAATCTCATGACTACAACACTAGATTAGCTTTAAAGAACAAACTTAGATTTTCTTTGTAGAGAGTTGCGACATGACATGCTACTCTGTCTATAAAGAGACTCTAAGTAATTTCACACACCTTGTATCAGTTTACTTTTACAGTCCACTCTCATTATCATGAGATGCTTGGGACCAAGCCAATTACCTCCTTATAACAAAACCATGTTTTACTGAAGAAACAGGCATCTCAAATATGTACACATGTTTGAAATTTTGAGCAGGAGGATTGTCTCGTTGTGGCGTCCATGCTCATTATAATGGGAGGAAACTGTAATTTGTCTGTGCCCTAAGAGCAACAGAAAAATATTGCTTCCTTTCTAAAATGTCAAATCACCAACTTTACATAATTCATGAACTCTCCTACCAAGTTGTATCATTTTTTTCCCCTATCATTTTGTAGTCATTGTCAATGAATTGCAAACATTGCAAACAATTTTAAAAGTATATTGCGGTTGCCGAAAAATAATTGTAATATTAATTTTTGTTTTATAAAGCCTGTGATTGCAATGAAATGTGTGACATTATTAAAATGGACATGTACTCGTCTTTTCTAACTTCTTCAGAGAGATATCATCGAGTGTGACTCAGTTTGGGAATGCTGTACAGAAAAGTTGGTTTGGAGGAAAGGTCTGTGATAACTCAACATTGGTGCTTGCTTCTCTCAACACATCCAGAGTAAGTATACATGAATTGAACTGAATATATTTATTGTCCATCAGGGAAAATCATTTCACAGACAACAGATTCACACAAATACAAATTAAAAAATTTTCAGTGGAGACACAAAAGTAAATACAAATTTGTCAGTCACCAAGGACTGAATGTTTGAATATCATATTTATATGACATGATTCCTGTAAACTTCCTTCATTGAAGTAGAAAATGAAGTAGACTGAAATATGAGGAAGAAAGATTGAAGTTGAGATGAAAAACGCAACTGGAGAAGCAATAAGGGAAAATTTAGAATGACGAAGGTGAAAGAAATTTCAGAGCAATTGAAAAGTTAACAAAAGGTTTTTGTTGGATTGTGCCTGCGGCATCCTATTCATTAGGCAAGGTGTATAATATAATGGGCATTCTAACAAATTGAGCCAAAATGTACACAAGTATGTATTTAAACTCATTGGCCCGTATTCTGGGCGAAGACTGAGTTTTTATGAGTTGCAAGATATTGACTGAATCATCAGACAAAAAGATAGCATATTAGCTAATTTGCACGAACATGCAACTCATATAAACTCAGTCTTCGGTCCAGAATATGAACAAGTTCCTTGATTTGACAGTAACAAATTATTATAATTCTACCTTCTCTTCTAGGTGTTGCTTTTCCCAGGTGACGGCATTGAAAGAAGATTACGAACCAATCACAGAGGAGTCTGTGACGACATACGTATCAACAGAACCAATGTTACCGAGGGAGTGATAACGTGTATCAGCGCACTAGATGAAATGCTACAAGACGCACTCAAGCCTTATTCCAATGCACCATGGGGCTATGCAGGCATGGTTGTCATCATGACCATGCTTATCTTTCATTATTGGATTAAGTATTGAAGAACTTTCTATCTATTTTCCCTTCTCCACAGATTTGCATGTTTGTACAGGGAGTGATGATCGCCTTGGGCCCTGTTTCACAAAGATTTGTGATCTATTGCAACTTTGACAGAACAATTCTAATTGGCTTTGTGTCATTCTTTCGAAGAAAAATTGCATGCAACACTGTTTCTTCTTTAAGCCTGCATTATGCTGCAGTCACATCTCCCCTACGTTGGCGGTATGATAGATCAAAAACTGCTTTAAAGGTAGTGTCATCCTTTTGCAGGCAAAAATATTCTAGTTTTTGAGAGGAAATAGTAGTATACCAATGACTATATCTTCCCACAACATGATTAAGCTCAAATGTGTATGTTTGCCATTATATTGCGATTATCAAAATTCATTCCTATTTTTTCGAACCTCGAAAAATATACCGTACGTTGCGAACCGCTGACCGTAATCGCAGAGAATAATGCACGCTGATGCGCCATGTGTATATTGCTGTGTATGGTCCGTGTTGCACGCACTGTAATATCAACGATGTTGATGGAGAGCTGGTCAAGATTGGTAGTCAGATTTTCGTGTCATATTATTGATCTAGGCAACCTATGACGGTAAGATTGAATAGACAGTATAGGTTGATCATATTCTAAAGTTATGCCAAGTTGCATTAGTTTTCGCAATTTGTGAAAAAGGATGACACTTCCTTTAACCATTTTTGTATGGTTCGGTTTGTACAACACTACATAACACGGCTGTATTCAACTTGTTGTACGGGCATCATAGGGGAAATGTTACTGCAGCATTACTTTTGTAACAAACTAACATTGAAAATGATTTCCTTAAAACTAAAGATGCAATAAAACGCTGCCAAAGGATGTGAAATGGTTGTTGTTGTAATAATAGATTGTGTATTCTGATGAATAAATTTGTAAAGATTCTACCTGTTTATTTTCATGCTCTTGCAACACCTTGGACTTTTTTTTGTTGTTGCATTTGTAGCTTATAAGTCAAAGTTAAAAGAAATTAGAAAATTTTCTTTATTTAGTTATCTGAAAATACCTGAATAGATATACAGTGAGGATAAAAAATGAAATCAATTTCGTCTATTTTAGCTATTTACATGTAATATTGAAGACAAACTCCTTACCTTTGCAATACCTTTCTTGAATCATAGATGTAGTGCATAACTGAGTACCTAAAATGAAGGTGACTGGTACAAGATGCATTTTTTTGCAAGTTTTAAGAAGATGAAACCAGGCTGTGTGTATGCTTTCACTAATGTCCGTGGCATTGAATATGATTGTGTGATAATGTGTGTGACCAGTGAAAGCATACACTCTGTCTTTTATTATTTGAGACAAACGTTCAAAAGATGATTATTTTTTTTCCACAAGTCATCTTTTTTTGCAATTTACTTGGTCAGGTTATGCCTTGTGATTCAAGAAAGTGTCTTTGCAAAGGAGAGGAGTTTGTCTGTAATTATATGTTGCATATAAATAACCAAAATAAATGAGATTGAATTTTATATACACACTGTACATGTACATGTGTATGTTTTACTTTGAAACAACCATAGATTAGAATGAAATATCATCTATTTTTTTTTTTTTTTTTGCATTCCATACTTATGTAATCCATGAGTATATTCATTTATGTTGTAAATATTGGGAACCAATAATATAAATCCCCATTTTACGATGAAAATGATTGTGATTGCAATAATATTGCTTTCTCTAATAATTTAATCAAGTTATCAAGATTGTATCAAAATATTGAATTAGAACATGTGATAATATCAAGATATCAATCGGTAAGGTTAATGAATTTCAGAACAACATCATCTGTCTTTATGTTTATTTTTAAATTATTATGTTTAAGTTATTATGTTTTATGTTAGTTAAACAAGGGTTATTGTTATTTATTAAGCATACCAGGAAGTATGTAACATTGTTTAAGCTCTAAAGCATAGCCACAGAAATGGATCACATAAAGATCTTGGGGAAAAACTCCCTCATTTTGATTGTTACATGTAGTCAACTCTAATGTTGTTTACAAATAACTCAGTGCCTTAAGAGACTAAATAATACAAAATCTGTTGTTGAGCATGCCACTAGTTTAGTGAGTTTAGAGAAGGGAGTTCAATTTAAACCAAGTCAGTGAATTTCTTATTTATACAGTGAATTATGAAATATAATTACAGTGAATTATGAAAGCCATTCTTTCGTCACATTCTAAAAAATGGTCTTTGATACCGCTTTAGCCCAAATTCATGAATCACACATTCAGCAGTCTATATCCACTTGGTCTAAAAGCAGTTGGTACAATTCTTTGTTTGTCTAAAACTACATGGACTAAAACCAGTTGGTCTACAAACAATTTAGTCTCGGTGTTCCTTGGTCTAATACATACTTGGTCTATTTCTCAGTTGGTCTAATTGCCAATTTGTCTATTAGCCAAATTTTCTAATAGGTCTATTACCATTTTGTTACAGGAAGTGACCAAGTGGTATTAGACCAAGTGGACATTTGACGAAATGGGAATGAGACGAAATAGTAAAAAGGCTAAGCTGCAATTAGAACAATAGGTAATTAGACAAACTGGTTGTAGATGAAATGGAATTAGACCTTGTGGAATGAGACCAAACGGGCATTAGTAAAAGTGGGTTTAGACCAATTGGCCTTGGTTAACAGTGTCTACTGTTCTCCACACAGTGCGGAGCTCAGCCTAAAATCATGGCTGTTTTGCCTATTTTTGGTTAGTTTGGTTTGTACTACCATGGGTATAATGGCTGTTGTATGAGTCACCAGAGTTGTATTTGACAGGAGCCTGAAACAGCGGAGAATCAGAAATTATGGTTTGTTTAAATCTGGAATAAATTGTGTATTTATGCATTTCAAACAAAGTTTTTCTAAACCCTTCGAACCCGATAGGCCGAATTAACGGCCAGCAGAGATAATAAATTATCCCAAAAGGCCACTTTCCACCCCTTTCCAGTTTCCTTTGAGAATTTTTAGTACGCCATTTAATAAAACATACCTGTTTCAACCTAGTGAATAAAACTTGTACATTATGGATTTCACAAAAAGTGCAAATAATTCAGGGTTCAAAGGGTTAATCCAAGCTTCATACATTCGGGGCAAAGGCTGAAAATGAATAAGTCTTATAATTAGTTTGTTTATCTAATCAAGAAATCATATACATGTATGGTTATGTACAGTTCATGTAGTTGATTGATGTTAAAGATTTTATACCTGTGGATTGCAATACAGAATATATTATACGGATTTATATTTTTCATGTGTACATTATGTATAGGTGCTTGATATAAAATAAAATATATGCAAAAGTCAGTAATTGTTATTGTTTCTTTGTTTAACTTTTGGTAAGTACATGAAATTATCATGTTGTCTTTGTATAGCTGGAAAGGTACAATATTTTCTTTTCCATTATAACGATGCACAGTCAGCCTTACCCAAGTCCAACTTGCATATTTAAAAGATAAAATAATCGCCAAAGTTAATTGTTTATAACCCTTCATATTTAAAACGAAGTCACAGCCATTACTTCAGTGAGTCCGAGCAGAATTGACTTGGGCAAGGTCAACTCTACTTGGAACTCGGCCAATTACTCGAAACAATACCTTGTCACAGTATGCAGAGCACAATACATTGCACATAGGAAATTAAGACAAGAATATCCTCATAAAGTCTTATATCTGTGCTTATTATATCAAAAATGGATTGTAAGTTATGTGTGGTCACAACATGTAAGTGCAACTTGCAACTCTCTATGCTGTAAAGAATTGCACATTCCACTTAAACATGTTGTGACCACCGCATTAATGTCAGTATGTGCTATACATATTTATTCCAAGATATTTTCAATCTACCTACACACCCCTTTGCTCTATGTCATTTTGTGTGCCTGTGTGAATGCTTGGGTGATAGATATTGCTCTATGTTGAGTCATCAGTTAACAGGTGAATAGAAGGGGCCCCTAGCTTACTACCCGCAGCTCTTAATTTTACTTCTAGGAGTGAGTCCTTAATAATAGTGTGTTACTGTACTATGCTGTCCTACATATTATATTCATGTTTTAATTGAATCAGAATTTCACAATATCGAGCCTCTATTTTAATTTCCTCATACATGTGTATTTGTTACTTAAGATAAACTAATTTAGGATTTTACCAACACTATGAACAATCTTCAAACAGAATACACAACAAGAATTCAGACAGACAAATAAGTTTAATTTTCAGCTCAAATATTTTACTGCAAATGCAAAAGTACAAAATATAACAATTTTAACAACTTGTGTATATAAACATATACATTTATAAAAAAGTCCATACTTCTTGTTTTTACATATTTTTAGACCATGATTATATTTCTTTTTATCTACAATTTTATCAAAATCTCCTTTTTTCCTTCTTCAATTACAGTAATTGTGACTCAAAAAGTTCAGTCACAAGATTTGTATAAAGCTAATAATTAGAATACACATTATAATTTGCAATTTGTATTTACAGAATCATATTCTGATTGATATTACCATGTTAATTATTATGCTAGAAAATTTGTGGGACAAAATAGTGCCTTAATATTTGTTTTATGTCCTTGCACTATTCCATTTATGATAATTTTCACAATAAAATGTGAACACTATTATAATCTAAATTACTAATTACAAAAGAGGAATGATTAAAAATATGGTGAGATCACCTTATGTTACCATGAGTGGGGATACAAAAAGCCCCTTAACTGATATTAACCAGTGGCGGATTCAGGACTTCAAAATGGAGGAGGGGGGGGGGGGGTGGGGTATAGCCTCAAATTGTCTGATTTTAACATGTACAGTCAATGAGTGGTTTTCAAAAAATGGAGGGGGAGGAGGGGGCATGCGCCTGTTGCGCCCTGCTGTATCTACCACTGATGAACTGAAGATAGCTCCACTGAACTTTATATCCAGATTCGCATCACGGTTGAGCACAAGAGAACAGTAATGTAATGTGCGCCATGTTGTTCCCTCTAAGAAGCACAAATTGCATGCAAAAATAAGCAGCTGGGGATTTGCTGTCCAGTGGCCTTATGACCTTGTGCAAGGAAGAGTCATAAGTGATCTGAAAGAATGCAAATTAGTTTTACATACTCTGTTTTCAAACAATTTCATATCATGTCTTTGATACAGCATTGAAAATTTAAGTGCTATGCCTTTTACTCATGATATTAAAAGTGCATAATTTATTTTTCCAAAATCAGCTACACTTAAATATATGATATCATGCAAAGAAACACGATACAAGTAAATGGAAAAAAATGTGTAAATGAACAGTAAGATATGAGTTTATGTCAAGGTGATATAACTTCTATCTGGCGTGCAAGGAGCTTCCATGAATTTTAATCAATCAATACAGTAAAAAATTTTTTTGCCATTCACAAAAGTTTCATGCGGCAAATTGACATTCTTCACAATTCACGAAAGAGTCTAGTTTTACCATAGGTGGTTAATAAAAAAAGGAACATACCTGAATAAGTTCAAATGAACAAAACACTCGGAATACTGTAATAATAATTGATATATTGGTGCAAAGTATATTGCCAATAGTGGAATAACTTATATTTTAAGTGCTGATTCGCTCAAGAAAAGACAGACAATTCACATCTCCGATTCAATCAGCATCAAAGTGAAAACATACAATTGTAAGATAATTCAAAAGATACAAACACCAACATACTAACAGCTTTAATCACCTCTAATAATGCTTGTGGTACATCTAGGTCCTTTGGTTGTTTCACCAAGTCGTTCATAAGTTACGAAAAATCTTACGAAAGACTTGAAGTATGAAATCCAAATGGGATGCCCAAAATTCTTAGGCTCGTTATATTTCAAGTCGTTCATAAATTTGTTCCTAACTTACATATGGCTTTGTGAAACACCCCTAGACCTAAAAAAGCTGTTTTCAATAGAATAATAAGACTGAATTCACGTGTAGATCATAAACAGGATCAAATACTATGAATAAACATTTGTGAACAATGCCTAAGGATAATAAGGTAATATCAAGAATACAGTCCATCCCATTATAATGAGACAAATACAACAAGAATTCATAACAATTAGACAATTGTTTCTGGCCATGAAACAGGTACGGTAGTATTGATCTTAACATGCACAGTTGATTTGAATTTGTGTAGAACTATGAGTTTCCAGTCTAATATCACAAGATTTCATTACAGTGAGGTAATTCGCTTCATCCAAATTGCTTCATTATAACAGGAGAGGACTGTATTAGCAAAGATAAGTGAGTCTATTGTCATAGGACAAAAATAAACACAAACCAATTGACAATCAATAGTGCTACATTCTAAATCTATACTCAATAGCTTGTAGGGTTAGGGTTTGTTCTTCTATTGTACTGGTTTAAAATAGAAAGCTTATAAATGTAGCTGAAGATTTTAGGTTAGATTTCAACTAATAATGAGACTACTAGTATTAAGGAACCATTGGTTTCCCATTGAAACCCTGGATTGAGCAACTGATCCAAAATTTGAAAGGGGGGGGGGGGGGACATGCAGCCAAAAATGTTCTGATTTTTAACATGTAAAATCAATGAGTGATTTTTTTTTTTTAAATAAGGAGGGGGTGCAAACCTGTTGCACCCCTTAGAATCTGCCACTGAGTATTGGATTCATGTAATTAGCTTCAAACACAATGTTTACAACATTGGACATTGGGGTTTGTCAGATAAAGAATTCTAAACATCAAGTTGCTTCAAAGAGATTGCTTCATACTGGCATGTTGGCTGGGATTCAGAATACTGGCTAGACTTGTGTGTGTTACTGCTCTCAAACAGAATGATATGCTGTCCAAATAGTGGAAGAATCTGCAAAGAAAATGATAAAAGGATAAAAGATTAAAAGTTTAATTCATACAAACATTCAAATAATGTTTTCTGCCCACTATCTAATTGCCACTTCACGTTTTTACTATTTAGTCTAATGTCCATTTCATCAAACGTCTATTTGGTCTAACACCATTTGATCAATTACGTGTAACAAGCAAGGTTATAGACCAAATTCATCTGGGAATTAGATGATAATGTAATAAGACAAACAATTTGAAATTAGACAAAGTGATCATTAGTCCGAGTGAGAATCACACCAAGCATGTATTAGACCAAGGAAGAAATTTGCACAAAGGGGTTTAGAATTGGACTTAATTGGACCAAGTGGATATAATCAGAGAGTTCAGCTCTGAAAGTTAATAGAAAATGGTTGACCTACCTTCTCTTGAGGTTAGCCTCTCTCCTGAGTTCCTCATAACGACATATCCCTCTCAGGGTAGGCAGGTAGTCTAGTGTCAAGGCTGAATGGTGGGTGAATAGATAGTCTGGAAGTCTACGTACAACAGCAGAGCTTGTTTCTCTGTTCAAAATAAAAGGGAAATAATATTAAAAAGTCAATTCATTTGATTTATTTATTACACAGGTAGGCTTCCTTCAGTATCTGATAAATATTGCCAGTAAAGACATTTGGGCCTGGATACAATTGTCCAACACTTTTGTACATTTTCTTACAAAGCTGTATGTTGTCATGCAAGCAAGTTTAGTAATAAGTCTACTTTGGCTTTATTTCTTTAACTACATGTATGTATTATACATTTTTCATACCTATTTTCTTTCACAAAGGTAACATCAGAACAAGCAATACATAGCATAAATTCATTCATTACTTCATTAAAAAACCTTTAATTGATTTCATTCATTATATTATACTGATCTTAATTGACTGTCAAGAACAGAAAAAGTAGAAATTGAACACAGGAATTTCACTAGAAACACAAGTAGAAAATTACAGCTATTCTAAGTCATCTCCTCTAAATATGCAAATGTTTATGATTCAAATACACATACCTCAATGTTATATCAGACTTGATAGACTGAATCCTAAGAAGGCTTTCATCATTTGATGGTAAGACGGTGCGTTGAATCTCATCCCATCTGGAATCATCCTGCATTGCTCCAACTTTTCTCCTACATCTCCTCAAACAATCCCTCAAACTCATGGCCTCTAGGCAGCAGTTCATGTCCACAATGTTCAGTTCGGCTCTAGAGTCACAAGGCCTTACATCGATCAGCTCATAATCTTCCCCTATCCATCCCTCCTTGTCGTTCAACCCAGGTAGGAGGAGCGGATGCCACCATTCATGGTTACCATAGCGATTAAGATGACTGTCTTGTCTCTGACCAAGAGGGCGTAATGTATCCATCTCAGACATTCTATCCGCGTGTTCTGACATAACGTCTATAAGATCACCACCGAGTTTAGAAGCTTTCTGTTTCTCGTCTTCTGTAAGTTCATGGTCAGGTGACTTGATGGGTGATTTATGATTGGACGAAAGGGAGGCAGTTTTTGATTTGGTTTCTTCGGAGGTAGAGAGTGAAGCTAGAATCTGAGGTAGATTACAGTGGACTGCATCAATGCTAACATCATGGAATGCTCGTAAAATACCTGCTAAAATGATGGGATCGTGTAGATGCTGCAAAAAAACAAAAACAAACAAACAAATAAATTTATTAAGAATGCATGCATTTACTGGAATTAAAGAACAAAAAAGGTTTAAAAGAAGTAAAATAGTTAACACTTGAAATAATGACAAGAAAATACCATCAACCATAAGTGTTTACTGACGTCAGAAGTGCAATGGTGAATTGTGCTAGAAATTACGAGCTGGTGTATTGTACAAAGGTACTAAAGGCAAAATCATATTTGTATAATATATTTATGGTTGATGTATAACCACACTTATTATACTCATTGCTTCTTCATACTCAATACTTGTGACATACTGTAATAACTTGCCAGACCTGCGGATCCTGCGACAGCTCTGAAAAAAGATTTAGTCTCCCAATTGTCTGGGGACAAAAGTGGCTCCATTATGTTTGGGCATGGGCCAATACAATCCTTTGTCAGAACCAATGATGGATCCCCTACTGTAACTTGCTAACAAAGCCAGTTTAACAAGGGAAATCCTATTCCACTCACCTTCAAAAGATTTAACGAATCTATAACAGGATTGGCTATGTTCCCTATTCCTGCAATACTCTCTAACAGTCCACAATAGTTCCCTAGACCAGTCCTATAGCTGCATCCCATGATACCTTGAATACTGTTGGTTTCATTGCAAGTGTCTTTGGTGGTATTGTCCGTAAGTCCCATGCTGTCTATGATCTTGAGGACATCCTGGGGTTTGTACCCCTTCATGGAGTAGTATTCCCCAACTGCTATAATCCTTGTCTCGAGGTCTATCAGTTCTTGCGTGAGCTCATCTGCAACCCCATTAACTTGGTTCTTGCTTCCACCTTCATCACTGGTGTCCATATCGTCAGAGACCGATTGTGAGTTCGGCATACTGTCAGAAGGGTTTTTCTTGAGTCCTTTCTCATCACAATTTTCAGATGATCCTTGTTGAATCGCAGAACTCTTTGGCATTGCTCCGGAACCCACCCAGAACTGAAGATGATGCAGACAGCGTCTGATGTCACGGTCAAAGAACTCTGCAACCAACCTCAGGTCATGATGGGAGATGGGAAGATCTTCAGCAAGACACATCAGCTTCAGATGGCTCACCAAAGGGTTCTAACAAGACAAAAACAAGAACCAGTCATTGATGGTTTCACTGAATAAGCACTACAGAAATCAAGCGAAATATCAACGCTGAGATAAATCATGAAAGTACTAAATATCAATTAGGTTTTTTATAGTCTCTTTGAAAACAAAAAATAAACAAGGAAAAAAAAATGGTTTGACATGTCATATTGAAGCTTTTGCCACAGAATCATTTTCTCATACTGTATAAGTGTTATTTTCGATATTATATTTTGAGTTCATCTTTGTGAAAATTTCCACCTCAACATAAAGTTATTTTATTATAATAATGAAAACATTACAAAAACCATGAAATTATCGACTTGCGAATGTCCCAAACTATTCACTGCAAAATCATGTAACATATTGGCTTATACAGGCTGGAATGCTCTCCAGGGGGAGTGGAAATTGTGCACACATTGGCCCGAATTCACAAAGGTGGATTCTGCAAAATCCATGGATCCGTGGGTTATGTAAATTTTGTGTAATAATTACGCTTAATTTTAGCCGCGTTACTGTGAGAAAGGTCCAATACGAATGCGCGATTTGTCACAAAGCGCTACATTTAGCTTGTTGCTATGGTTAAGTCTGCTGTTTATTCAAATTAATTTAAATAAACCGTGACTCAACAGTGGACTCGTTAATTCAAAACAATGGGCCCATTATGTCAAAACCATAGCAACTGGCGTAAATCTAGCGCGTTATGACAAAATCGCGCATTCATATTGGACCTTTCTCATTATGACGCGCTAAAATTAAGCGTAATTATTACGCAAAATTTACATAACCCACGGATCCGTGGATTTTGCAGAATCCACCTTTGTGAATTCGGGCCATTGTGTCCGGGCAAGCCTGAATCCGATGACCAAGGTAATACTAGTTGTGTGTCTAAAATTCAACCTACATTGTATATGGTTGCAATAACCGAACCATTACTACTTACCAAGGGTGGTGGTTTAAATGTAAGCTCATCATATCTAGCAGATAAACTGAATGAAAATCTTGGATCTGTAGAGAAAGAAGGAAATAGGCATGATGTAATACGTTTAGCACTGTACTTAAAGGCAGCACAGTACATATGGATATTTTTGTTTTTAAATTAAACAAAGTGGTTTGCGAACCACGAGTCTCGCCTGATTTCGCTATCAATAAACATGCAATATGACCTCTGACCTCATCATCCATATCAACACACAAGTGGTATTAACCAGGGATAATATATACCAGGGGTGAACAAAACTGATGCTATAAAGTTAAACAAAAAGTTTAAGAAAAGTCAACCTTTAAGTTGACCTTTTGACCCCTATATGACCTTTGATCTCATCATCCTCATCAACACAAATGGGATATTACCCAATAATGATTTGTACCAAGTGTGAACACAACTGAAGGAGAAATAAAGAAATGAGAGCAAGTTAAACAAAAACTTTAACATTTTTGTAACAGATGGCCTCATATCATTTGATCTTTTGACCCCTAGATGACCTTCGACCCCATCATCCTTATCAACACGTATTTGGTATTACCCAAGTATCATTTGTACTAAGTGTGAACAAAAACGATGCAGAAATAAAGAAATGAGAGCAAGTTAAACAAAAACTAAAAAGTTTAACATTTTCGTAACAGACTAACAGACCAACAGGAAAAGTGATTACTAGGTCTCTGCTGAACTTCGTTCAGGCGAGACAATTTTTTTAAATCATACCAAGAGTGCTACTGTCATTGAAAGGACGTTTACATTTACAGGGGTGATATTCACTCTTGAAAAAAAAAATAGACATACTAAAGCGAGGGAGCGAAGCGACAAAGTAGGGACTTTTTGCATTTTGGGACTTTAAATTGTGCAATTTTGTGCATACCTGGAGTAAAAAAAAATATGACAGGAATACTGTCCATGTTGTGCACATGAATGAAATCTGGTTTCAAGGGGGTTATATCTAAAAGTAAAAAAGTCAGTACTACTGGTGAGATGTTTAAAATAACAATTATGCATTGTAATCAATATCGTTTTTAGATATTATAAGGTTTGATTAACAACACCCCAACTGAATATGTCTTTCATATTTCTGACAGAATGTCATAGCATTTTAGCAGCACTCATCAGAATACATAGCTAGTGCAATATTAACAGCTGGTAATAGAATCAATTACCTGATGTTGTGAGTACTATTGGTCTCTTACTGCTCTCCATAAATGAAATTACAGTGGATAGAAATCCCTTGTCTTCTTCAAATATTATATCCACCTGAAAGAAAAAGAAGTATGATATGATATGATATTAGTTATGGTAAGGTGACAGTATTTCACCTGTAATGTGATAAGATAGTACTATCAGAGATACTTCAAATATCCATAGACACGTTGGCAAGTTAATTCCTTAATCCTTCATTTATCATTTCAATATCTTAATATATCAAGAGTGGAATGTTTTGGTATAGTCCATGAATCTAGCTTTGATGTTTTTTTTTTTTTTTGTAATCAACTAATTTCTTAAATAAGAGGGATATTGACCTCTTTGTTCAAATTTATATTAAACTAGATGAATCTTCAACCGCGCACGGTCGGAAGGCATGCCTCCGTATTGCCACATCGGAAAAAAAGGATGCGCATGTTGAGTATTTTACATCCATTTATATACCATGACATCTTTGAGATATTGACCCCAAATCTATTAAAGTTGTATCATCAGAATTATTTCCAACTCAGGAAGGATGGCTACTGATGTAATAAAAGGATAAACATGTTTAAGTTGATCTGTCAAAGGTCCTTCAGAAATTGCACAAACGAGTCATTTACATAAATAACCAGTGACCTTTGATGTCCTGACCTCAAAAATCTAATCAGTTCATCTTTCCTCCCACATGACCCAAGTTGAAGTTGATCCATAAACGGGTCAGAAGTTACAGCAAGAACGTGCCATTTTCATGTATACAATGACGTCTGTGACCCTTGACCTTTGACTTCATGACCTCAAAATATAATAAATTCATTGTCCCTACCATATGCACACATGACCCAAGTTTGATGTTCATCCATCAAACTGTCTCAAGTTATCGCAAGAACAAGCCATTTTCACGTACACAATGTCTCTGTGGCCTTTGAGCTTTGACCTCATAACTCTAAATTCTAATCAGTTTATTGTCCGTCCCATACGCACATATGATCCAAGTTTGAAATTGATCCGTCAAACGGTTTTTAAGTTTATTGCGAGAACAAGCCATTTTCATGTACACAATGACCTCTGTGACCTTTGACTCATGACCCCAAAATCTAATAAGTTTATTGACCCTCATATCTGCACATATGACCCAAGTTTCAAGTTTCTCCCTCAAACGGTTCTTAAGTTATCGCAAGAACGAGCCATTTTCATGTACACAATGACCTCTGTGACCTTTGACCTCATGACCCCAAATTCTAATCAGTTCATTGCTCCTCCCATATGCACATATTACCAAGTTTGAAGATGATCCGTTACACAGTTCTTAAGTTATCACGAGAACAAACTATTTTTATGTATACAATGACCTCTGTGACCTTTGACCTTTGACCCCAAAATCTAATCAGTTCATTGCCCCTCCCATATGCACACATTACTCAAGTTTGAAGTTGACCGTCACACAGTGCTTAAGTTATTGCGAGAACGAACCATTTTCATGTATACAATGACATCTGTGACCTTTGACCTTATGACCCTAAAATCTAATCAGTTCATTGCCCCTCCCATAGGCCACAATACCCAAGTTTGAAGTTGACCGTCAAACGGTTTTTAAGTTATGGCGAGAACGAGCCATTTTCATGCATACAATGACCTCTGTGACCTTTGACCTAATGACCCCAAAGTCTAATCAGATCATCGTCCCTACCATATGCATACATGATCCAAGTTTGAAAGTGATCCGTCAAACGGTTCTTAAGTTACGCACGTCGGAGAACGAAAACGGGACGGACGTACGGACGGACAACCCGAAAACATAATGCCTCCGGCACCACCTTCGGTGGCGGAGGCATAAAAATGCTGTGCATCACTTCACTGTGCTCCCTTACATATCCCTAAGTTAATTTCTATCCTTCAGGTTCATGTCAGGTTCTATTGCTTCTCAAGCATTGAAACTTAAAGGGTGTTCTGGACGAAAAATTGACATGAGTTTTCCAAAGCTCAGTCGGTAGAGCACCTGTCTAGCAATCAGGAAGTCTCAGGTTTGAATCCTGATGAAATCCCATATTCTTTGCTAATTTTCAATAAATTTCTTACAAACTATTGAACGAATTTACAAACCTCATCAAACAGTATGAGAGATGTTGAAGTGACTTTAGGTTTGTTGATTGATCCTGACGTCTGGGATGACGAGATCTTCTTGATGGGGGACTGCTTGACAGCTTTCTTGGGAGACTTCTTGACACTATTACAACAAGAAACGACAGAGACATAATCACAATCAAATAATACAGAAAAATCTTGAACGGTTGGGGATGATAGCTCAGTCGGTAGAGAAGGTGAGATCCCTGGTCCGAAACCAAGTCAAATTAAAGCGCTAGTGCCCTTTGGAAAGGCATTAATAACTATCACCAAGTCCCTGGGATAGGACTTAAAGCCATAGGCCCCTGGTTGCAACTAAGCATCTAATTGCTTCCTTAGCAGTCGGGTGACATAAACCAACCAACCAACTAAATAATACAATGTTCAAGCTTCAAATAACCTATTTCATTAGAAGCCAAGTTTCTAAAGCAGTCACATGTTTCCCTTGTGCTGCTTGCTGTCTTGCGATCACTGGACCAGAGATTAATGACAATAAATTTCCATCCAGATTTTTTATTTAGGTTTGGATTAATCCACTTTATTCATATAGACTCTTTAACCTTTCATTTCCTTTAACCTATTGGAGGAGGGGATTTCACAGGGTCACAAACGTTTTGCGAATAACGAATTGCGATTTGAGAAAGTCCAATAGTTGATTTTTATGCAGCATAAAAAAGCTATTAAAAAAGCTATTAAACACGACAGATTTTCCCAAATCACAATTCGCAATACATTTGTGTGCCTCATAAACCTCCCCCTTCAACATAAATAAATAGAGACGTCATGGATGACAAAACATGTAATCTTATACATTAATTTGATATTACTAATACCTTGGTTTCTTGACTGGAGATCTTTTGCTATTCAGACTAGTAGAACTCCCAACTTTGACGAAACCAGCAAATGCTTTTGGAAGCTCAGGCTTCTTTTTCTTCTTGGGAGAGGCCGTCTTAGGGACCAACTTGCTTGGAGATGCATTGAAGAATCTTGCAGAGGATAGGCCCGGTTGTCTAGCAACCTGATGTGACTGGGTACCTTCTCCAAGCTGCGCAATAATCTGCCGGCCATTGCGTCGGGATGAAGCATTTACCTCAAACACCTGATAAAGTGGAATAGAAATACCATGAGCATGTTTCTGTAGTCACATTATAAAGAAATCTGGAGCATATTTCACCTATGTGGAAAAATAGATTTATTTTACTTCCCCTTATTATACAATCACACATTAAACCCAATCATACTTTTAAGTTATGCTTCATGGTTCCTCATGAATACCTTCCACCTAACAGTGGATTTAAATGTATACAGAATACTTGGAACTATTCAACGTTGATTTCTAAAATATCACACTGGTCAGAGTAAACTTAAAATCATGAATATTGTCATGCTCTCTATAACAATGTATAATAATAATGCTACAACAACACACAAATAATAATTATTGGTTTAGGTGATGGGATGAATTATCTCTTTTGAGGGGATCTGGATGAAGCTATCTTTCTGAAGTGGAACTGAGGAAGGATGGAGTGACCTTTAGCTTGGCTAGGACTTTAGGCCAATGGTATAACAAGATTCTTAGTATGTGGAAGATAAAATGGATCATTAATACAAAATTAATAAAATATGTCAGGTTTTTTTTCCATTATCATTATTCATTTGTTTCACAAATTATGAATTACCTCAAATCCTAGTTCCTGAGCACAAGCAAAGACCAGTGATGTCTTCCCAACTCCATGTGGTCCAGAGAGAAGAACGGTGTTGCATAATCCATCTTCATCCTCACTATCATCGCTATCATTGTAGCAGAAATCATCATCACTTTCATCATCACTATCAATCCTCTTTGAACCTACAGAGAAGGTACATAACAAAATATATAGGGAACGTGATATTCTGTTTCTGAAAACCTCTAATTCCGTTTCAAATTTGATCAGGGCCTCCTTGTAAAACAGTGCTTGAATACTGATGGAGCTACCCTGTTTAAAGAAGACGAAATAAATAAATAAATAAATAAAATAAATAAATAAAATAAAAAGGAAATTCTGTTTTGTCTTAGAAAATGTACACAGCAAAAACATGAATTCCATTTCACAAAAGTAAATTCAATGAATTTTCACATGAAAAGTAATCTGTTTGATTTACCGGTAAACGAAAAATCCCTGTCCCTAAATATTTACAGTTAGGCACAAATAGCCTATGGGAAAATCCCAGAACAGACTGGAGAGCAACATGCACCACCTACATGTACTATCAAACTGCTGATATATAATAGCATAGGCAGAATTCAGGGACTATAGAGCCAGATGATTTCAGGTCCATTATGGATTATTCATGTAGGCAACAATTGATAACTTTTCTAAGGAATATATGCGAACTTGGTAAATTAATTGAAGCAATTATTGTTGGCTTTGAGGTGTGTCACAATTGGACTCTTTCAAACATCTTATCCTTACCTTTCGATTTGCTTTTATTCTTTCCTTTTGTCTTTTCTTTCATCCTCTGTGTCTTCTTCTTCCATTCTGCCATCCAAGAACTGAACTTCCTACAGATGGTTGCATTACCAATCATCTCAGACACAGCGCTAGGCTGGTACCTCTCCGTCCACAGCATACCAGCTCGTCTCTTCTCTTCTTGACTCTCTAAATGAAACAATCATCAAGAAATATAAGCTGAAATTATCATGAGAGTTTTTTTTGTGTGAAATCGTTGAGTCAGTCCTCATGCAATTTCTATTTCCATATAAGACGTAGCATAGAAATAAAAACATCACAAATAATCATGAAATTAAGCCCTTACAAATTTGTTTACTATATGTTTGTCCTAATCCTGAAAATTTTGGCATAGTACTCAAGAGAAATCTCTCCTTCATCAAGCCTTTCTAATTAGCCTGAAACCAATTATGGAACTATTTACAACTTGAGTTTTGGATGAAAAAATATATAGAGCTTATTCATTGAATACTGTCTGGTAAATAAAAACGGGTGTGATTCATATGTTACTTAACTTGATTAATTCACACATTCTTTTTTATTTATCTTGCAAAAAACAGTCCCCTCTTGTCACTACGTGTACTCACAATTATTGTTCAAACCAGCAAAGATGTTTAAAACTTCATTACAATCCTATGCTACCTTCTAATATGACTTCTTTCTTTCCATCCTTCTCTTCTTTCTGCCCCTCTGATTCTTTCCTATCTCCATCCTTCTTCTCCCCATCTTCCTCCGTCGTTGATATCCTCCTACTACTTCTTCTGGATGACCTCCTCAAAGACCTCTCCTCTGTATCACCTACATCACCCCGTGAAGATGGCTCACCATCCAGGCTGGTTTCAAGGGATCTTCTGGCAGACGCTCTCCCGCTACGCCGGGCCATCTTTCTTCTTGTGTTGCTATCTTCATCAGTCACATCTTCAGCTTTCCGCTTCCCTCGTGATAGCCTTGAGGTATTCCCAGATGGCCCACCTTTAGAACTTGCAGCAGATTCTTGAGAGGTCTGCTCAGTTACTTTGGTATCTATATACATATAGAAAGCAAGGAAACTGATACTATTTGTCCTAACAAATACATTTTTTTTCCGGCATCATGCTTAATGGTACCTCATGTATTACAATTTGCATATTAAAATGAATATCATTATCTAATTCAAATACTTTTTTAATTTTAAGTCACAAAAATACTGTTAAAAAAAGTTTCTCTCTTTTACGCTTTATTGGATTATAAGTAACTCCTCCCCCAACCAAACCCAAACAAAAGAAAACAGAAGAAAACAAAACAAACAAAAAACCCTGCAACAATTATCAACAAAGTGAAGCACCATGTTGACAATTGCAAACACTGATTTTGGAATGCAGCATTATGAGTGTAAAAGAGATACTTACCTAATTTATCTTCCCCTCTCTTCTGTGTTTCTCCATTTTTCTTTGCCTGGTATATCTTGAAGACTTTTTGGACAGGAAACTTAGGATTGGCTTTGAGAATTTCATCCATGACAGCTTTCTTATTAGATTCACTCACTGGTGTAGGCTTGTTATAGAGCTGAAAGAAAAACAAAATTCAATAAATGACGTAATCTGACTTAAACTATTTGTCACTTATGGAAACACTTTATCTCTTTGTTTAAATCTCAATCCATGTTGTGTGCTAAACTATCTTTTTCTTTATTATTATTTTTTTGCACAGTTTTCCAATAGTTTTAGCTAAACATGAAAATGAAAATTAGTTTATTAGTAGTTATAAATACAAATACACTTAGGAAATTACATTGTTACATATATATCACATCTTTTTATAATGAGTTTCCATTGTATAAATATTGGAAAGCTTTTGATATAAGCTCAAGGTATGAACAGTAATATAATCAATAAGTAAAAACACTATTTAAAATTCCCTGTTTGCTTGCAAGAAATCAATCCTAAATCTTAAACAGGTTTCATAGAATGGTGTATTGACTTGTCTGACCAATGAACCAGGATGTGACATGCAGGGTAACTGATAAAGACTTTTCATAAAAAGTAAAGCTTTGGGTACAATGAAGATCTGTGCCTAATCCCTCCTACTTAATGTAGAACATTAAGTGTCTGAGGTAAGACCCTATGATAGCCCCTTTGGACATGCATGGCTCTAGCATATGCAACCCAGTAAATTTTCAACCCATAAGTTTTCATATGAACAACCGGTATTCAGTGCTATCAACACTTGTTCTTCAGGGTACATCATAGTCCATTGCCCTTCAATCTTGGAGATTATCACAGGAGTTTAGTGTGTCTGGTCCTAGTGTAGTTACACAGAAATAAGATCACAAGAACAAGTGAAAATCACTAACCTTAAAATGACGAGTGCTTGATGACGATGAAATAGATGATGATGATGGGGTTGATTTGAAGCTGCTTGGACAAATGTTTGGTTTCGATTCATCTCTCAGCTTCCATTGGCCAAGTTCAGGTATGGGTAGCTTCCACAATGGATTAGCATCATCTAATGAGATAAAAACATCACACACAAATAGAAATTACAGAATAGGTGCGAGAGTACAAAACCCCAAAACTGTATTACTAAAAAAAAAAAAAAGAATAAAAAACCGACAACAAACATTGATTCAAATGGAATACCCACTACTTATTCATTTTTAATATTTATTTCTTTTCAATACTTCAGAGGAAAAGAAAATTTAAGTAAAAGTGTATTCATTGAGTACATTGAATTTACCATTAAATTAAAAGTACACTTGTTTAATAGTATTGACACAAATATGCTTTGATTTTAGAATGTAACGTCCTTTGTCATTTTTTTTTTCTTTCAAATTATGAGAATTTAGCCAATGCAAACAATACCCAAAACAATGTTTATTTCCATAATTCTTGATAAAATAGGAAGAAACTTTTTAGTAAAACAAACAAATAAAACAGCAGAAATAAAACTCCCAAGGAATAATGCCTGGTTACCTTTCTGCAGGACATGGCAAGCTTTAGTAAGCTGTGTTCCGCTATCCCTCTGTGGTAGCGTGGTCTCCAGTTTGAGTTGCTCCAGCATGTTGAACCCTAATCCCTGTCCACTTGGATCATTCACGATATCTCTAGAGTCTGTAAGACTATCTCTGCTTGCTTCGTCTAGAGCCATGATGCTCTCTTGCTTAAACTTCTTGGCAGCGGCTAGCTGGCCTTGCTTTGTGAAGATCGGAGCTAGTTTGGCAGCAGCTATAAAACAATGGCATATTTGTAGTAATCACAGTAATATAAAATCAAATTAGCATGTTACTAAACAGCAAATTTCTCAATAGGCCTTTCCTCCTTTGTTATCCCCAAATAGGCATACAGGTGGACCATAGAACTTTCTCTATTTCTATCTTAATAATAATAAAATTGAGATATATTAATATTTTTGAATTCATATTATTTCATATTTTTAGTTTCATATTTCAATATATTAAAATGTATTATATTTTGAATTCGTATTTAAATCAGACTTAAATTGACCTCACATCTAAATGCTGGTCACATTCGCTTTGAAGATTGAGAAATTAGAAAGAAATAAACTCACGTTTCGGTGGTGTCTTTGGTTTATTCCTTGAGCTAGATCTCCTCCGAGGGGTGTCCTTCTGTGCACCATCTCCACCTTTCTTCTCTACCTTTCCCTTCGTTTCTTTCTGCTTCCTTTTCCTCTCCTCTGTGCTAGCTTTCTTATCTTTAGATGGGACCTCCATCGACTTGGAGGAAGGAAAGGTCCATTGGGTATTTTTCTTCTTTAGGAGCTGTTTGGAGGCTTGTCCTTTAGATCCTAATGTTGTCTGATGTCCCTTCTTAGCTTTCTGAAGAAGCTGTTGGGCTTTGGCGACTTTGCTGTTCTTCTGCAGATTCAAACAAGATACTAGGTTACATTCACAAAGTCAAGGAAATCTGAACAGATTCAAGTTGTTTTAAATACAGATATATAGATTGGCATATAGGCAGTTCATTAGTAATACGAAACAAAAACAAATCACCCGAAGCCAAAAATTTGGCGACCACATAATATAAAAACATTACACTCTGGTAAATTCACAATATATATAACATTTGGAAATTGAATTCCTTCCATGATTAACAAAATAAAAATCAAGTTTTTTATCTCGTAATTTCTTTCCCGTTACGATAAATCGTTACAATTAGGAATTGATATTGATGGAAGCAATTGAGAAACTAGAGGGCATCTAAAATGGATATCTGGGCTTATGATATGAGCTTTCTTCTCATGTTTGAAGGTAATGTAAACACTCTTAGTAATACCATCATCATACCTTAGGAGATGCTTTGATGGCAGTCAGCTTCAACTTGATTGACCCTTGACCTTTGACCCCTGTCATCAAGGAGGACTTGAACTTCTGAGGCTCAGAAGCCTTTGACCTGTCTGATCCTTTCTTTCCAACTTTGACCTCAGCCTTTGCATGTGTTTTCTCGGAACATTGTGAAGCTTTCTTGGTTTGTTTATGAGGTTTGGTGTTCAGTGGTTTAACATCATCAAATTCATCCATACTTGAGTCAGCATCTGTGGACCTCTTAGTGACTCTGGCCCTCAGAACACGTCGGGTAGGGACTGATGAGTCTTCATCCTGTTTTTTCTTTTTCACCGAGGATTTTGATTTGGTGCTAGGCTTCGAGGCAAGAGATGAACTGTCATTTCTAGCTGCTGCTCCCTTTTTGCTCTTTTTTGCCTTTTCGTCTTTTCCAGTCAATGAACTTTGCTTTGCATTCACTTTCTTTTTCTTCTCCTTCACATTGCTTTCACCGATCTGCTCATTCACAGTTTCTGTATTGTCCTTTGATTCTTCTTGAATCTCTTTTGCTTGTTTGTCTTTACTAACTGCATCATTGAACTTGACTTCTTTTTTGGGCAAGTCTTTCACAGGAACAGCTTCTGCTTCTTTATTATCCTTGACAGGTTCTTTCTTAGTGACCTCTTTCTTAGGACCAATAGGTCTGGGTTTGAAAATGCTGTATACCGGTCCCGTTTTCTTGGGTTCTTCTTTTGCCTCTACAGATATCAGTGAGAGCTCCGGACTGGAGTCGAGGACACTGACATTAGAGATGAGCCTTCGAGGTCCTAACCCTCCCTTTCGGGAAATGTCAGTTTGAAGCATTGGAGAGGCACTTGGAGACGAGTCCTTGTCTCTGCCATCAATGGGGCTGTGCACCTGAGCTTTGACAGTGATTACTTTACGAAGACATGCATCGCTGTCATTGGCTTCCTCCTCCTTCCTTGCATCCTGATTGGCTGGTGACGTTGCTGGCTGGTATTCTTTGGGGCTTTCTTGAGAGCACCTTGAGTCAGGTGGTGTCAGCATGACCGAGTCTGGTGCGGCATCATCTTCTGCGGGAGGAACTGCATCACCTGTCTTCGTCTCCGCATCATCTTTATTCTCGAATGTTTCTTGGATCTCAACATCACTTTCTCCATCAACCCCATCTGCCATCGAGTTCTTCAAGAAGTCTTCATAGGAGACCACTGTACTGTTGTTCAATGCATCCTGCCCATTGCAAGATGTCTCCACAGCATCCACCTCAGAGACTTCCATCTCATCCTGTCCCACCTTAGACTCCAAGCCAGCAGTTTCTGAGGGATCTTGAATTTGCTTCCTATCCTCGGTATCAATAAAATCAGTAATGGAATCAGAATCCAGTCTTGATTTTCTCTTTCTTCTATTAGGTGGTGGTGGCTCAAAATCCTCATCATCACTTTTATGTTGTGAATCCTCTTTCTGTTTCTTGGGTTTCTTGCATACCCGCTTAGTCTCCCCCTTCCGCTTACCCGTCTTCACTTTATCCTTAGTTGAAGACTGAATGCCATCTCCATCTTCAGTAACACTTGCTTTTTCAACTTTCGATTTGTCTTGATTGTTTTTAGCAGAAGATATTTTCGGATGATCTGGGACGTCTCCTGTCTTGGTCACCTGAAAGTATTTCCTAAGATCCGTTGCCTTGGTCTCCTGAGCCTGTGGAGAGGGTTTGGAGGGTGGTTTGAAGAAGCTTGTTATGGATGGTGTCCTGATGTCAGCTTTCTTTTGTTTTGGAGCCACAGCCTCCTCCTGTCACATGAATGGTATAAGATACAAAGTTAAATTTCCAAGTTTTTACTTTCATACATGTTTTGGCATGTTTGGCAATTTTCTTTCAAATTGGTATTATCTTCACACATTACAATGGAGAAAAAAGTTCCCTGTAAAACGTCTTGCCATAATAATGTTAATGTAATATCTCATGTCTAACATGTAACTAGTGCCTGAGTAAGGCAAAAGAGAAACCTACATTAATCATACACTTTGATTTTCCCATTATTTTTCCTGATCATATTTGATATGAAATGTTTTCCAGAGTAGGCTTTCTAATGAAATTAAGTAAAAGTTGACCATTTTATTTAAGCATTGATTTTTTAACATAAAACACAAACACAAAATAAGATTATTTTTCATTCCAGATTATACTTTTTGTTGCTTTCCCATGAGATTAGCAACATATTTCTTTGTAAACTCAACACAAATTGATTATTCCTTATTGTGATCAAGAATCAAATTCTGTTTCACAAAACCAATTACCTTCTCAGAAGGGGCAGCCTCCGGTGTCTTCTCCATTACACCGATCATGTGTAACAATTCAGTGTGCCATAGCTCATTTCAAGAATAAACACATCTCAAACTCACAGGTCTGTAAGAAAGTAAAATAGGAAACAAATTATTCCTCTAGCCCTGGTATCGATAACTCCATACAAGTATTTGTAGCATTAACTTTCAACATTAATTCAACAAAATGAGGCCTTTACCTTTAAGCCTACCTGAGGCCACACATGCACCTAAACCATATGGGACTAATGACAAGATTCAATAAGAAAACATTCAGAAAACAAACTTAATTTTCACTTTTCAAATAACATTTTCATTTCACTTTCTTCAATAACTGAATGTTTGGATGTTCCTTTCACTATCCCTGATGTTTTCGATTTTCTTTCTCTCTTCTTGGATAAAAAATAATTTTTTTTAGAGTCCAATTCCTGACAATTTCCCAACAAGTTTTCTAGTGGGGAAGGGAAAAAATCAGTGATGTTTTTAATTTTTTTTCTTCATGATTTTGATTTGAATTCGATCCAAAACCTATTCATTGTCTTATAATAAAATAGAAATATGCTGCTACATGTACTTAATTTTGGAGCTGAAAGCTATTGCAAAAAGGAGAAAAACCTTAGAAAAAATAAACATTGACCAGGTTGCAAAACTTCCCCAAAAATATGGCAGTTTGGTCCATGAGGTATTGACATTGTGCTATGAGTGCCTGAGGCTGAGATTCTGGAAGAAAACTTAAGTCTCATGTAACGTTAGATCAAACGTTACAACTGTCTAAAAAACTTACCAATACTTCAGTCTCATGTAACGTTAGATCTAACGTTACAACCGTCTTAAAAACTTACCAATACTTCAGTCTCATGTAACGTTAGATCTAACGTTACAACCGTCTTAAAAACTTACCAATACTTCAGTCTCATGTAACGTTAGATCTAACGTTACAACTGTCTAAAAAACTTACCAAAAATTCCAAGGGATTGTTCCCTTGGAATTTTTGGTTAGCAGCTCAAGATCTACATTGTGGCCATCCATCAAGAAAGTAAATAAGTCTTTGCTTCGAAAATACAGCATCACATGTGACGCGTTTTGACCAACCACGATGAGTAAAATCACAGAGCCATAGATAAAGGACATTATCGTGGTTTTAGGAAACCATCGGGATTGCCAACATGTCTTTGCATTATTACTATTGACCGGCAATTTTTTGCAATCCAATTTCAGAATTTATTTTATGTTATGATTTCTTCTTACGACAATATTGTATTGGCTTATCGCCCTCCAATTTATCCTCAAAATACACACTTAATGTGCTGCCATTAATCAAGCCAGATAGTGGAGGATCTCCAACAACAAGTGGAGGAAGAACAACAAGACGAAGAACTAGGAACTGTTACTTGTTAGTGTTACAACAAGATGATTTGGAATTGGATTTTGGTTCACAATAATCACATTCATTCCCCGATTCATTTATATTCAATTGAATTTGTTCGATCAATCATCAAACTCAAACAAGTCAGACAAGGCAAAGCCAAAACCAAGGCTAGCCTTAACGCCACGGCATTATCCTGTTATAAAATAAGTCACCAGTCCATTCCCTCCCGTTCATTTAATACGTCAGTGGCGGAGACATCATTCAACTCCCATTGACTTTGTACACAGACACTGAGACAGTGAGCGAACAGAGAGGAGACAAATTGGAGGAGGCTATGTACATTCTTAGAACCCTATGCAAAGCAACCTTTAAATTTCCTGTCTCTTACCTCCACGCCACGGCTTGGATGACTTCTCACTTTCACAATTGTTGAAACTTGGCAGACTCTTCTGCATTATTACTGTTAATAACAAAAGATTGTTTCCCTTTCCGTTCAATTCAGAATGAGTTCATCTCCCGCGGATTTATGAGTGCGGGAACTAATGGTAGTTGCCCAGCTGTTTGTACAAATCTGATGTCAAAGCCCCGCTATGCAGCAGATGCAGAGTATAGACCATATTGACGCATTAGCCACAAACGACTAAGAAAAGGCTATTATCGGTGAAATTTGACAGTCTAGCTTCAGCATAGACAAAAGCCGAAATAGCTGAGGAAAGCGAGCGAGAGAAGGAGAAAGGTTTTATAAACTGGGAGGGGGGGGGGGGGGGGACTGCCCCACTTTTTCACCAACGTGTACAAAAAGGGGAAAAGACCGATAGATTTGTATTTTTGGCCTGTTAGCCCCCACTCTCGGCTCAGATAGCCTCGGGGATAGCCCTAGCTCCACTTGAAAAGCTCCGCGGCCCAATTGTAAAAGCATATAGGAATGAATATATGGAATTTTAAGCACTTCGAAGTTTCATTTCTTTTTAAGTTCCTCATCAGAAATCATATGAAGGGGAGCTGCAATTTGTCCGTCAAAACAATTTGAAAGCAATCCATTGTTAACTGCTATCTTAGGTCTAATATGACTAGGCGAGCGCAGACGCGGATCCAGCCCCCCCACCTAGCCAAAAAAAAAAAAAATAAATAAAACTGAAGGAAAATGGACGAGCGGGACGATTAACCATCTAGCTGATACCTGATGATGTCTTTGATAGCCGAGGGCCAAGAAAAATGAACTCCTACCCCCTCCCCCCCCCTACCCGCTTATCGCTCGACCAGCGATATGTAAAAACAAAATTGAGAGTACCTTTTGGCTCGCTCGATGTATAATACCGGAAAAAAATTGGGTGTACCAAAATCTGCATGAATTTCCAATTTTGGCCCCTCCCCCCCCCTGTAATGAAATCCTGGATCCGTCAATGGAAAATTCTTTTTACAAAGAACCTAAAAACATGAGCTTTCTTTTTTAACGTTTTAGAAATAATAATACTTCTCAGGAATATATTAACCTCTCTGACTCAGAAATGATGCGAGCGCGAAATGCTACAAGGAATTGAACTTAAAGTTAAAAGCTCTTTTGGTGTTTTTAATTAATTCTCCTCATGCATATAAAATAATTAAAAATTTGTCCAAGTAATGTGAAATCAAACCAATGGATATATTCGAATGATCTGAAAACGGACATTTTTATGCGATCTTTGGGAACACAATGTAATAACTTTCATTATGGTTTCATGTCAATTCGGCGCGCCCTTATTACTATAGCCTACTCTCTTAATGAAAGACGAATGAAAAAAAGAGTGAAGGGAGTGAAATGGTGGACAACACGTTTTCGAGAATTCGAAATTTCAATCTAAACGAGTGTGGAAGTGAATTGTTAGCTCTGTTTTAGAGTAGAAACTAGTTATCCATATAACAACTGAACATTTACTCCTCTTAGAATGGTTTTCCACTCAAAAAACGTGTTAGAATCCCAATAATGTGTATTCTGGTAACAAGGAGGGGGGGGGGGGAATAGAGGAGCGCTAAGCGCGGGCGGAAATTTTGATGTATTCGAATGATCAGAAAACATGACATCTTATGTAAGTTCCTCATGAACACAATTAATAACTCCATATAGTTGGAGACCAGAAGACAATGGAAGTTTAACATTTTGATCTCATGTATAGAGACCATAATTTAAAGACCAATTCGTTGCCCCTTAATTAGTTTCAGGTAAATTCAGGGCCCCTCCCTAAGTTTAGGATGTGTTTGGCGCCCCTATAGGTGCTGCTCAGTGGCTGCCGGGCCCACGATTAATTGGGCAAAATAAATTTCCGTTTCACCTTTCAGGAGTTTGTTTCGGACAATAAAATTTGGAGCATTTTTTTTTTTTATTTTGGCGCCCCTTTCCCTTTTCTTTCTTTTTTTCTTCCCCTTTCTTTTTATTTTTCTTTAAAAAGGCCTCCCTCTCTTTTTCCTTTTTTTTCTTTTTCCCCTTTCTTGCATTTTTCCCCTTTTCTTTTTTTTTCTTTTCTTTTCCCCCCTTAATTCTTTCCTTTTTCTTTCCCTTTCGCCCAGTTTATTTTTTCCTCTTTTCGGTGCGACCCCTGCTCGCCTAGTCGGGTGATGGGGCAACCGAATACGCGCATGGTGGTTGGGGGGGGGGAACTGAGTGGCCAGGGGAAATTTTTTAAACTTGGCGCCCAGTTACACATCAATTGGACTCACGTGATCTCCCCCCCCTTTCCCTAATTTATAGTCTTTCTTTAATATTTTCTTCTTTTCGCCCGCTCTTCACTTCCTTTTCCAATTTTTTCCTTTTACAGCTCTCTCTCTCTAAATCTCCTCATTTTCTCTTAATTTTCATATTTCTTTCTCTTTGCCTTCGTTTTTTCTTCTCTTCAAACTTTCCCTTTAATTTCCTTCTTTTTCCTTCCCATTTTGGTGCCCCTTTGCTTCCAAAATCAAGCATGGATTTTTATGCCCTTCCAACTCTAATTTTTGCAGTCCCCCTTTGAGTAGATGTAGTAAATAATTGTTTTAAACAAGCCGACTGAAGGAAGCAACCCCTCAAAAAAATAATGAAAAAGAAAAAAAATAGAGAACAAGCTAACTGCAAATTCATGTTTAAGATTCTTTTGACATTCCTCTCACTTTTGAGAGGATTCGCGCACCTATATAAAATATTGGTTGAAAAAAAAAAAAAAAAAAAAAAAAAAAAAAAAAAAAAAAAACCAATAGATCTATGCCCTATAGTAATAATAATGGATGTTTGGTTTCACTCGAAGTATTTTCACTAATAACTCTGATGACCATTTCCACCCTGCAATCCGCAAAGAGCGGTATCGTAATAACGTGGATAAGTTTTAAATGTAGGACGCACAGGCTCGCGCGCTAATTTGCAGCTGTAATAAACTGGCGCGGATGAAATGATCGAGCCTGTGGGACCAAGACTGACACTGACAGTGAGAGAGGCCCGAACTTTGTAACTTTTAGGTTTAATCTCTGAAATTATTGTGAGTATAATAGTTTGATGTAGATTCTAGATCATTTGGCAAAGTAGATCTATGATCAAGTCAAGGCCAGGGAATGAGGGATTCGTATTTCTTAACGTAGAATTTAAATTCAATTTCAGCCAAGGTTTTTGCCCGGGTTGTGGGGGGGGGGGGGGGGAGGGAGGTCACTCACCATATGATGTGCTACGCATGCATGTCCCCAAAAAGCGTCGAAAAGGGTCTGTTTTAGGCCTTTCGACAGCGCCAACGCTTTCCTTAAAATAGGGGTGTTATCAGTCGTCATTTTCATAAAAATAGGGGTGTTTTCAGCGGAAATTGCCGTTTTTGGGGGAAAATTTCACGGTGTTTATGCCATTTAACGTTAGGGGGTGTTTTTTCCAGTCTGACGTCGAAAATGGGTGCAATTTTGACTTCATGCAATGTCGACGTTTAGGGTCCAGGTAGCCCCGGGACGCCGCCACGTGTGCGGGCTAATCGTAGTAAGGGTCCAGGGTGCGGGGACACGCATGGGTAGCACTTTTTTCTTTGAGTGACCCCCCCAGGGGTTTTTGAATCTGTCAAAGAAGTGTCAATTGTCATGTTTAACGTTAATAATATGAAAGTGAAATGATGAGACGAATGATTGACACTGAGTGACAGGTGAATGAGTGAGATTCTCTCTGTGAGAGACTGAGACTGTGTATGACTCTTGGGGGCACACAATAGATCTAGATCTAAGTTAGATGCCCATTCGCTCACATGTTAATTGTTAAATTAACGCTCTTCAAAATCACACATTCCAAAATTCTGTCGATGGAAATCGTTTTAATTATCAAATTCAAAGCTAGGCCTAAGTTAAACCGACCAGCCCCCGTCGCGAAGCGACATATTGGGGGTCGCGAAGCGACGGGAACTGACGAACCAGTAGACATATTTGGCGAAGTTTTGAAAATATCTATACATGACCACAAATTTCGTGGTCAAAAATACCTGAATCGAATTCATACTTACATTGAATCAAATCTTTGAAGTTTTTCCTCGAATTGGTGACATCTGCGAATGTTTCACATGAAGTAATCAACTAATAATGTAGAAAAATACAGGAAAATTGAGTCCATCAACGTATATCTCTCCGTGCGTGCGTTGTCTTCGCCATACGTCTTTGCACAGTAAAATGACGTCATAGAAAATGGCAGCGATGGCACCAACACTATGAGAAGAGACAAGGCCAACGGAAAATTCAATTTGGTAAGTCAAGAAGCTCTTATATACTTTCATTTTTAGTCGTTGTTACGCGTGAAACATCATAGAAACCTTACAACAACATTTTAACATTAGATTGATTAAATTGACCAGTATAATCCTCTGATCGCTCATCATCGCTGATTATTTCACTGTAAATGGAGGTGGTGGAAGTACAGCCCCGTCGCCTTCGGCAACGGGGCTGTGTATAGTTAGGCCTAAGTCAAAATTTAAATTACTCTTGGTTAACTTAAGCCAGGGACTTATTGAAAATTTAAACAAAAATCATGAATCCTTGAGCGAGACTATGACACAGCCAACTTGCATGTGCATGATTTAGTTGAATTTGAATTTGAAGTACAAAATAACGAAAAAAAAGATTCCTAAAAAATACACCAAAGTGTCTAACCTTCAATTAAATCTGGTAGACCTCTCTAAATTATGACAGAGTATGACTTACAGCACATATTTATTCATTAAACAGCAACATTTTTAAATTAAATAATTTCATGAGCATTTTTTGTCAATAAAAATTTAGCATAAATTATTTTTACTACGCCTTCCTGAAATACACTGCATGCATATCACTTTGTGTACCCTGTATTATACTATATTGGGGGTCATATTTAAAAAATATTTCATATTTTGTTTTTCATTTAAAGAGTTGAATCAACTGATAATACTGGTACCAAACATTCATTGTATAACCCAAAAATTTGCAAACGGGGTGAAAAACAGACCCCGTGTCAACCCTAATAAATGCGCAATTATTAGGAATCCTAAAAGGCTGTAGAAATAATGCATGGGGTCGGGGCGTAATCCCTGATGCAACAGGGTGACAAACTGGCAAGGTAGTTATTGGTTTACGTGCAGGTCGATCAAAATCAGTGGGTTTTTTTTTTCTCAAAAGAGTTAACACTCCCCCCCCCCCCGTCTATCCTGTTAGAAATGATTATTACAATGTAAATTCACTGAGTGTAGCAAATATCCAAGTTTCTAGTCTGTAAAACGCTCTTCGAGTAGGGAGAGGCGGGGTTATATGGAACATTTTTCACAAAAATGGCCGTAAAACAAAAGCAGATTTATTTCAAGAAACAATAAATGATCAGCTTGAGTGTATACGGCCACATGTCATGAGTTGGGTGGAAAATGCGTTACATGTCCAAAAATTGTAGAAATGTACATTGTCACAATCAAACATCTCTAGTTTCTTAGTAGTAAGTCAGACATGTATAAAAGTATATATATATTGAAAGCAGATATTGAAAGGAGGATGATTAACATATTTTTGTGCCTGTATAAGGTGTGTCATAAAAGCTATACAGAGTGTTACAGGAAAAAATGGTTTGGAAAACTTCACAATTTTACCGGCGATTAATTTTTCATCTTTTCACCAAATGAAATGAATCATCATGGATTGTGTAAATAAGACGATATGCTTCTAAAAAATATAAACTTGTAATACAAAATTATTTTTTCTAACAGCGCTACAGGGTGTCAAAAAAGAAGAAAAAAAGTGCAAAAAGGGCAGAAATCCTGTCTTTTACACTTGGATAACAACTCAAACAATGTTCATTGCAAGTAATATGTTTCCACTTAATTGTGTTTTTACATGCATGCAAAAAAATGGAGAAAAAATGACAATTATTGTTATAAAATTGCATGTGACAATTTTTGATGCCTGCAATGCATTGTCTATGAGGATGTGTGCATTAAGTTTGTTTTAATTGATTAATTAATTGATTAAATTACTTTTGAAAAATCTTATTCACATTTATAGAACCACATAAATTCCCAAGAGAATGATATATCACTCAACCTATAAGACCAATTGGCTGCAAAGATATAACGCAGCAAACAATAAGAATGTAACAAAATTGGGAATTCCCTATGCTTTAACACGTGCCTCCACCGTAGGATCCTCCACCGTAGGATCCTCCACCCCTTACCCTACTCCACTAAAAGTATCTTTGTATTAAAACTATGAGCATAACGAAGCTGAAACTTCACAGACAAGTAGCCTGATAAATTATCTACAATATGAATTATTGCACAGCTTATTACTGTACATCATTTTCATGCTATGCGAAAAAATGTGATAATTTTCCCTCCAAAATGTAACGCCTCCACCCTTTTACAATACCCCAACTTGTGACACATGGCCATATCTGTATGCTACAAATGTACTCCATAAAATTCTTAAACTTAGTGATGGTTCCGGGAAAAATCAATCTTCAACAAGACCATGTCAAGTGTTCCAACTAACCCCATAACACAGGGTTAGTTGGAACATGGTATGGGGTAAGTTGAAACATTGTGCATGGTATCTTAAAAGTTATATTTAAACTATTGTTAGGTTCTCTCTCTCAACCTATTCTAGACTTCAAAGAAGACTAAAGGAAGACTATAAACAAGACGCGATGTAGTTCATTGTTATTTTATTTATAAGCCAGCCAGCCAACATGCTGCTGCTTCGTAGACAGGTTCTTACTTAACGGTATAGTCTATATCTCCAAACTAATCTAGGTACTCCATACTAGTACTCAACTAAGAACTCAACTCTATCCCAAATATAGGGGCTTACATGTATATACACTTTCTTTGAGGGGGAGTCTTTGTTATAAAACTATATCTCTCATTGTTTACAAGTCAATACCAGGGTGTGACTGGTCAACTTACTTAGAATCAAAAGTAAAGAACATAAAGGGAAAAAAAGGACTTTCATGGTAAACTAGTGACGTCATGACCATGAGTCATGCATACTACAAGGAAGACCTCTGGTCTTACTCCAAACTTGACCAACAGGTGTATAAAGTTTGTTATGGTAACATAAGGAGAAAGTGGAAAAGTGAATACGTCACACTACCCATGTACTACGAAAGTGAGGAGAGATGACCCTGAGTGGACTACAGCAATTAAGCTGGAGAGTGTTTTATTACCAATAGACTGAACTTAAAGGGACATTCCTTTCTACCAAGAGAATAAAAGGTTTACTTTCTTGGAGGGTTCAGGGTTACAGGAAGTGGAGTGCCTAACTCTATGGGCAAGAATATAACATGCCTAACTCTTTGAGTTAGATCGTAACACTATTTACAACATCATTGCATGGGTTCAGCTAACTTGCTTAATTGATTCCAATTAAAATATTAAAGATTGGTGTTCAATTTTTTTTTTTACTTCATGTTTTATTACACTTGATAGCATCCACTCACATACAGATATTCTTAAGTCCTGTGAAGTAGCATTCTGCATAAAAATTGTCCAATTTGCACTAATATACATGTATAAGAATATTTCGGAACACGTCACTGAATTATATGATTTTTATTTTTTTGTTCAGCTGAAACCTATTTACTTAGTATGTGTTCCAACTAACCCCGTTCAAAATGTTCCAACTAACCCCAGAGGCCCATTTGACATTTGTAAGCTTAAAAAAGAGGGACAACAACATGCCATATATTTAACCTTGTTTTGTAGCTTGGTATAACTGTTTGTTATACTAAAAAACAGGCCAACTTAATTTGTGATCTTCTTTGAAATAATAAAATATTTGTAAAAGTGACAAAATTTACTCAGAAGGTGAAAAAACAAACATTGCTTTCTAACTTCACGAGGCTTGAAGCATGTGTGCTGTCTAAAATGTGGTGGATGGCAGTTGCTAATAGCAACAACCTGAGGGTAGATTTGCATAAATATATTTATAGCCGTTAAAGAAAATTATAATGTTTCAACTGACCGCGTGTTCCAACTAACCCCACTCTCCCCTAAGTCTTAACGATTCCAAAGACAGATGACTCTAGCCTCATTAAAGGGGGCTCACAAGTAAATAGACGCCCATTCGCTCACATGTTAAATCAACGCTCTTCAAAGTCACACATTCCAAAATTCTGTCGATGGAAATCGTTTTATTTATCATAGCAAAGTCGAAATTTAAATTACTCTTTGTTTATTGAAAATTTTGTCGGCTCAAACAAAAATCATGAATCCTTGAGCGAGACTATGACACAAAAGCCCACTTTTGTAGACGTGATTTAGTTGAAGTACAAAAATAAAATAACGAAAAAGATTACTAAAACATACACCAAAGTGTCTAATCTTCAACTATATTGTGAATAGTAAATTATGAAATAGTATGACTTACAGCACATATTTTTATTCATTAAACAGCAACATCAGACAATTAAATAATTCTATATGAGCATTTTCTGTCAATAAAATTAGCATATATCTTTACTACGCCTTCCCAAAATACATTGCGTGTATATCATTTACTCGTGTGTACTCTAGTCTGAGTCGATTAAAATGGAAATTGGAAACCCATGGCGGCAGGTAATTCTGTCGTTTCAGAGCTTAGAGACCACTGGCACTGCCACTAAGTTTACACAACGCGCGTGCCCGCAATTACCTGTCGTCCTGTGTTTTAGAAATGGAGGTGGAAAGAAGGGACCACAGGCCTTGTTATGCATGAATAAAGCCCACCATGTGTTTTGAATGGGTGGTCTGTGATACCACGATTGAATGGTGTGCTGTCAAACATTTTTCAAAATTTTGATAAAGTTTAGAAAATAGAGTAGCTCCTAGGCCTAAAGAAAAAATATTAAAGTGCCCGAAATTCGACCGCTGCAGAGATTCGACAGGATTATCATAAATATTCAAAATATGACCTCCCACCATGCCTCCCACACACTTAGACACACTCTAATCAACTCATAATCACACACACACACACACACACACACACACACACACACACACACACACACACACACATCGTCACTGAAGAAAACCCTAAAAAAAGATCGTTCTAACTACCTTATTAATTCTGTTTCCAAAATTCTGGATTTTGTGCAAAAACATAAAGCACATGCGGGCTCATCGTGAAGTTAATGCAATGCCCGTGTGAAGACTGCAATCTTGAGACTGGCTGATGTTTTTTCCCCTTGTTATAACAATAAGTCTTTAGAAAGTTCGAAAGAGGATTTTTGCTATTCATGTAGGTCTATAAATTCAGAATTGAATTCATAGCTATTTACATGTACAAAGATGCATTGGAATCGGGGGGGGGGGGGGCACAGTGCTCCCCACTTTTCATGCAAGGTTAAAAGTGCCCCTTTTCTTAGATAAAAAAGGTCTTATTTATATTGAAAAAAGATACTGTTACTTTTTAGACTTCTTGAAAGTCCCATGGACAACATCTTTTTTTTATGAAAGTTGCACTCTTGGTATTAAGAAGTACCTTATTTTGTTTTCATGATTTATTTTCTAACCCCCTACAACACAGATCAGAAGAGGAAGATCTTGGCATTCAGGTTGAGGATGAGCTGAAGTTCCATAATAGAAATTCCTGGATCTGCCACTGGTCAAATACATGAAACAAAAACAAAGTTGTCTTCAGTATAAATGACTTACCAATTAGCATTCAATGATTCCACAAGAAACTTAGATAAAGAATGAAATCTTAGCTTCAAAATGCAGTGAAGTATCATTGACTTTTCATACCAGTAAGGAGCTAGCAAAATATAGGGCATGTCCAAATCATCCTTTATAAAACGTTAATGCTGCTTTTTGATTGGCTGCTGGAATCAAGGTTTGGGTGTGAGCGGGGATTTTGGAACACAAATTAGAGTAGTCAAAAGTCTCACAAGGAGAGTAATTAAAAAAAAAGGGACTATGTAGTGAAGAAATCTTCTTTTCTTTATAAAGGTTAAGGCCAAAATTTTGAGTTCCCTTCACTCCATACATATTTTATCACCAAATATGTGCATCTCCTTCTTTTTTACAGTTAAACTTGACAAATGTAAGCAGAGTCGAACTTACCTCCGAAGATGGCCAAGTACGATGTAGATCGGTTTGAGACACCTCCGGACGAGGATCTGATCTGTTGCATCTGTCAGTGTGTCCTGGACAATCCCCTGGAGAGCCCTTGCCGTCATGTCTTCTGCAAGGTCTGCATCGAGACCTGGCTCACCAACCGCAGCAACTGCCCGAATTGCCGCAAACGAGTCCGCATCTCCAAGCTGAAACCGGTTCTCCCGATCGTGAGGAACATGATTAATCGTCTCTTGATCGTCTGCGAGAACAGGGAACACGGCTGCACCAGTGGGATCAAACTGGAAATGTACGATAAACATGTCCAGAACTGTGACTACGCTCCTATCAAGTGCTTGAATACTGGGTGTGGACAGACTGTCCTGCGTCAGAACATGCTGGTCCATGAACAGAATTGCAAATATCGTCTTATCATGTGTAAGAAGGGTTGTGGCCTACCTATCTCCATGGAGAAATTGAAGAAACACAACTGTCTGGATGAGCTCAAGAAAAGTATGACAGGTGAGACATTTTATCTGAGAAAAATGAGATGTCCTCTACAGAGTTACACATAACCTAAGGGTTAGATTAGTATGTGCCTACACAGAAGGAAAGTTCTGATCTTGTAATTATGATTGAAAATTATTCAAAAAGTTAAAAATTCATGCATATTCATTGTTACCATTTTATTTAACATGTTCAGAACCAGTTGAATTGATTTAAATATGAATATCTTTGAATGTATAATGATCCCTGAAATTTTGACTGAAAATATGACCATATAAAAAAGATAATAAACTTTGATATAAACTAAAGTATTGATAAATATTAAGGAAAAAATTGCAATAATTTTGGTCTACTAGAATGTATCATGATATAATGTGCAGTTGAATAAAATGTTAGCATTTAGTTCTCATTGGACATGAAAATATTAGACAGACTTTAAAAATATGAATGTGAATTTCAAATATCACACTATCTAATGGAACATTTAATATTATTAAATTTTTATTTGTTTTTTATCTCAGCAATGGAGGAGCAGTACAAGCAACGTCTTCTTGACCTGGAAGGCAAGCTGAATACCAAGATCCAAGTTCTGGAGGATCGTATCAAAGCCATGGAAGAGAACTGTCAACAGGACTATGGATCAGGCTGGGGTTCTGCAAGGGACTCCTATTCGTCCATGGCTGGTTTTGATGAGAGTGACTCGCCCAGTAGAGACATGGAGTACACCGACCTTCAAGATTATGAAGAAGAGAATAACGACGATGACAGTAACTCTTTCTACTACTCTGGCAATGAGGACAATGACTTTCAAAGCACTCCAGAATACCAGGAAGCGCAGGATGATAGTATAGCGTATGACGTTTACTCTCCCGATGAACAGCATGCAGAAGATGAACAGCAGGAGCGAGAGATGGTGGAGGAGCAGGAGCGTGAAGAGGAGGAAGATGTAGAAGCTGCAGAGGAGGAGGAAGAGGAAGAAGATTCCGATGCTTTCTTTCTGAATTCCGATGTGGACAGCACCAACGGTTCAGAAGGTGATCTCAATGATTCTTTGCTGGACAGCAGCGATGCAGAATCCATTGCGGATGATCAAGAGCCTGTTCAGGTCTATGAAGTCAGTCCAACAAGCCCGACTTCAGATCATAGCACGCACCAAGAGGATTCTTCTTTCATAGAGAGTACAAGTTTTGATGAAGGACATGATGCAGCATCTGGGAATTCCCCCCATAGTAGTACTCACAGAGAGCGTGGTAGGCCATATACGGATTACACACGATTGCAGGAAGCATTAGATGGACTGAGAGCTGACAAAGAAAGGTCAACTAATGATGGAACATCTACTGATGGTTTTAATCCTCGTGACAACCAACATGATAATGAACACTCATCTCTGTGTAGCATGCGTGTTGAGTATGGGAGTACTGGCAGGACTAGCCCTCGTGAGCCTGAGCAGGGTTACACTACAGAACCTGAGGTGGAATCAGAGGTTGCGCCTAATGTTCTCTCACCAATTGTAATAAACTTAGACGATTCTACAAGTGGGGATGGGAGGAGACATACAGAAGAGGCTGGTGGAAGAAGACTAAGAAGCAGGGACACAACAAGAGGGCATCACAGAACCTCAAGGAATAGAAGAAGTCATCGTTCCCATCACAGAGACAGAACTGATTCAAACGGTGAGTCTCAGAGTGCGCCACCTTCCAGCAGCAATGAGCAAGGTGCCTCTCGTGCAGAGAGAAGAGACTGTACACAAAGAGAACGAGAATATCTGTATGGGGTACCAATAGATGAATCGGACTCCAGCGCTGATCCACCGTGGGAAAGGAATTCACAGGATCCGTCGTCGGACTATACCATCAGCGATGACTCGCTGATCATGTATGACTCTTTTGATGATGAGGATGCTAGTAGCGGCTCTGAAGTGTACGAAAGGTTTCTTTCCTCGTTACACAATGAGGATTCAACTGAGAGTGATAGGACATGGGTCCCAGGAGACCGGGACACACCCATCTGTGATGATGGTGTTCATGCTAACCTCGATGATAATGAAGTCGATCATTTTAACCCAGAGACTACTGAAAGGAGTGACTCTCAACAAGACTCTAGCCAAGCTGAATCTCGTCAGACTCGCCATAGCACTAGAACTAGATCATCAAGAAGGACCAGGTCTAGACCAAGTGACAGGTCAGCCTCTGACAGGGACCCGGTCAGTCGATCATCGGACAGTGAGAACGTCACTGTGTAAGTAGAAACTTGACTGGATTCTTGCCAAAACCGAATTTTTTTTTTTTAGAAATCAAACTCATTATGCCTGTACTCTTCTCATTGTAGTAACAATTGAATTTGACTATTAAATCAGATACCCAAACATGAAATTTGACCAAATATTTTCTGAAAATAGGAGATACTATACAGGTCTTCATGAAAATGTTTTTAATTTTCTGGAGAATTCACTATTGCACCTATTGACCATCTAATATCTTGTAAAAGATTCTTGTTATACCTGTACTACAGTCTGTGTCAAATAAAATGGTACAAGTGGAAATTTTTTTTTTAAAGCATGAAGATAAATCACAACCTGGTATTGTTTAGTACTTTCATAAAGCAGGGTAATTGGACTTTCATCTGCAATTTTTTTCATCACATTTTGAGCAGTATTTTTTGAGATATGACTAATTTTCTACAATCAAGAAAAATCCATTTTTCGCACGCCGTCCCATGCCTTTGTGTATGATTTCGCATAATGACCGTGAATTCAGCGCTCCAGAACAATAGAAGTGCGTATATTCAATCTGTTCCTTGTCGCACAAAACTTAGCATAACTTTTGTTCTACGAAAGCAAATTATAAGGGACAAAGCTCATCAACAAGAAAAATCTTTTGGCTTTAATTTAGCACCACAAACACACATAATATGAAAAGATTTCACACCTAAATTATTTTTTCCCCGACTGTACCATTTTTTTTTACACAGACTGTATATGTAAATTTGTATGTTTGACATTGGGACCCAGAGAATTGGTTTGTTATGATGGATTTTTTTCGTATTCAACAAAAGCGGACTACGTGTATTTCAAGTGATGTAAAATACTTGATATCTTGTATGTTGTTGTCTTCCTCAAATATCCCTTTTGTGTTGAGGCCCCCTACATGTAAATAACATTATTGCTTCAAGTATTGTAAACAACACATATTTGGAGAAAAGCAAGTTCCGTCCCCCCCCCCCCCCCCCAAACAAACAAATGTGGGGAAGTCATCAAATCCTGGGCCTACAAAAATGTATATTCTGAGAAAGTGTCATAAGTACTGTCAATCTCTGAGAGATATGATACCCTTATGATTGCCATAAATCGGTATTCCGAAGTTTGTCTTTTCTCTGTCATATCTCTGTAAGTACCCGCCCATCTTTTCTCAGACAAACCAATGAAAGAAACTTTTTGTTACTCGTTTAAGCCCTCTTAACCAATACGAAAGCCCGAGGACATGCAGGGGTGTGTCCATAATATAGTAGATCGCATTGCGTGACTGGGCATATTAATGCGCTTATTTAATTAGAGTTGAAGAAAGAGACAGAGAGAACTCAGAAGAACATTTGGAAGAGAAAAAAAAAGAGAGTGAAAAGAGAGGAATAATGGCAGTTGACATGGAGGGCTTAACTTCTGGCAGTATAAACGAATTTTGTTGAAAATTTTCAACAATGATAAGTAAAACTAATGAAACAATATAATCTAAAGAATATTGTTGTTTGCTTACAATAAAGGGGCCTATTGCACCTGGGTATCATGGTACTTGTAAAAGATTAGACAAAAGAAATTGACTGCTAGACCCAGTCATATCGTTTATCTTGTCTTTTCTCTGGTTTCGCATACTAAAAGTTGGCTTTTTCACATTTATTAAACAGCGTATTTCTTGTGTGCGGTAAGAAGTTATGACGATTATTTATGACAAAGAGATATGACAGCTCCCAGAATACCAATTTTGTCTTATCTCTGAGAGATATGACACTTCTGATATGACACTTCACAATTCTGCCCCTGGTTTTCCACTGGCTGAGACCAAAGCCCAGATAAGCAACTAGCTCCACATTAAGTATTAAAATCCACTCCCATTAAAATGAGAACCTGAAGACCATACCAAACTAAACAAATAAGCCCGGATACAAAAATGTGAGCATGTTTGAAATAGCCTCTTTTAAAGGAAATTTTGTACCCATGATCATTGTAATAGGAGTGGACTGTATTAATTGAGTCATAGGGCAGCAAGCCCATCAACCTTTGCTTATACTGTAGCCCTACCTTATAATTTCAGTTTGTGTATTGAATTAAATATCATTATGAAATGTTTTTTTTTTTTTTATCATACTTTTATTATATGGAAACCAATAAATCAATCAAGTCATTATTTCTTTAAAAAAAAAAAATCTCTTTTCTTATTTTTTAATTTTTTTTTGCCAAACAGGTCAAGGAAGAGGCCAGCAGCGGAGGATAGTAGTTCATCAGAGAGTGAGAATAATTCAGATGATAGACAACATCCAGCATGGAAGCGAAGAAGATGAAGGACAATAGGAGATGACTACATCTGATCAAAATCTGAAAGTAATGAATTGTAAAACTTTTACACATTGGCCTGTATTCACAAAGGTGTCCTAAAGTTAAGCCTAGCTTAAATCCTTGGTTTCACTATGAGTAGTGCATGTGACACCATCTTGAACGGTAGATATTCGATTTATCAGAATTGTTGGTACTGAAACTCTTAAAAGCCCCTAGGAATGGTACTTACAAAAAATTTCCTAACTATTAAAGTAGGATCAGAACCCAGTTAAGGTGTAAGGAACGTAACTACATTGACAGATTGTGTCACATTTTGCTATTCATAGTTAAACCACTGATTTAAGCTAGGCTTAACTTTAGGACACCTTTGTGAATACGGGCCAGTAAGTGTATATAAATTTTTGCGTCTGATAATGTTCAACGTGGTCCGAGAGAATTGAAGAGAGATGATACAGAATCGCAAATCAAGGCTGGGGCCGTGTTGCATAAAATTTTTAGTGTTACACTAACTGTAACTCAAAAAGTTCAAACGATTGAGCTTACTACCAATGTTTACTATATATTATCCATCAAGTTTGATGGCTGATATCAGTTACCACTGATAATGGAGTAGTTACCCTTGAAAGTTATCACTGGATGCTTCATGCAATGCATATTAGCCAATTATTTCAAGATTCCTACAATGTATTGATGGGGTTACTTACTGCTGATAAAGGCTAGTTACCACTAATTTGAATTGCTCTGAGAGTGTTATGCAACACCACATTGGGCCAATCCACTTTCTTTAATGCGGCGGTCACAACTCGCCGTACCTTTGACATGCAACTCCCTACGATGGATTTTGTAGAAAATTTGTGCAGCGGAGGTACCTTGCAGGTACAATGCATGTACGACGTCCAGGAAGTTTTTACAATACCCTTACTACAGAAACGCAGGTATCGCAGAACGACGAGTTGTGACCGCCGCATTACATGATAATCATAGCCTCTCAGATCAATGCACACTGATGTTGCTGCAATACCGCTATTGGTCATGTCTGCTAGAACTGAAAAATTTCACTGATAATTGTATGAAAAACAATTTCCCGACATTGGACGTTAGTTTAACAGGTGAATTCAACAAAAACTACTCTCCTGTTTAATTACACTCACATTTGCGTAGCTTTGCACATGAAGCTAGTGCCAAGCAATATTTCTCACTAAAGTTGTTTCCATTTTCAACTATGCCAATACAGGAGAGGGATAATAGATACATAATAATAAAAAAATTAAAAAAAAATAGAGAAAAGAAATCTTTACTTTGACCATGTCACTATATGCATCTCCTCTCTTTATGAATAAAAATGACTTTCAGATAGCATTGTTTCATAATGAAGTGTCCATATGCACTGATTCTGTCTATAAATGTATTAATTTGGAATTAACAGCAGGGTATGTTAACTTCCACCCTTACAAGGTTAGTCAGAGAGCATGCCTCTTTTCTCACAATGGTCATTTGGTTAGTCTTGAAAAGTTTTGTCGTGACTAAAATACTCTAGAAGGGTTATATTTTGTCTAGCAAGACCAACTCTAAACTAACACATATTGCTAGCACTGACAACATAAATTATGTTACTGCAGAAGCCAACTGGGACCAGAAGAATGACGTCACTTTCAAAATCTTGTACCCACACGCGTTTCTACGAGAGTGGATTGTACTGCAAAAGGCAAAGTAATGGCTTGTCCGAATTCTGTTTAGAGGCGTGACCAAGTTCTATGAACTTGCAAATGAACTGCAATCCACTGCTTTTGATAATTCAATTTTTGATGAACTGAATAACATTTCAAAGTCTCTTCAGAGATTTAAACAAATCAAATGACCAAGTTTGGTAGAATTAATTGATGACATGTAGTAAAACGACATTTGGCCTGTGAAGCAATTTTTGTTACATTGTACATGAATTATTACACATTGAAAAATATGCATGTAAGAATAGTAATGGTCTCTTTGCAGTTGCTTTATTTTACCTATATTCTGAACTCTGGTCTAACACCCAGTAGGAGTCTAGGATTAATCCAGAAGTCTTTTGAAATTGACTGGTCCTAGGGTGCAATTCTAAACCAAAGTTGTATTTAGACTCGAGTTTAAAGCGAAATCATTGTTGTGGTGATGAGATTGACTCTGTGCAAGAAACTGCCTCAAAGTGATTGGGAAAGTTTGATAATCATTCACAATTGTTGTGTGATGTAAGGTTTTGGAATCAATCAATAAAATGATAAGAAATTAACACAATTCTGCTGAGAGTAACATGCACTGCACAAAATAAAAAATATATAGGAGTACACACAAATGTTTGGCCCGAACATTGCTCTGATTTATGTCATATTAAGACTGACGGTGTTTAAAGAGCAATCCTTTGCAGTCTGTCTACCTGTGTAATATAATACTCTAACCTAAATACCATGAAAATAATATGAAAGATCTCAATAATATTGTTCATGAAACTTTCCCACTAGATTCTTTTTAAAACTGAACTTGAGTTTACCTCAAGACAGCAGTTCAAAATATGGGCCTTGTGGAAAACTAATGGGCTCAACTTTGACGAAGTACAAACATGAATACTGCCCTCATGTGGTGGTAGAAAACATGTCTAGTAACAATTTTCACAATATTGTAAATGGTAAACTCTGAAAATTAGACTCGAGGGGCCAACAGTCCGATTGCATAAGCCCTAATAACGCAATGTAAAATCTCAAGGGGATAATTAAGGGTTGTGTACACTCCTGAAAAGTAAATTTGATTCTGTCTTGTTTTGAAGTAGGTTTGGTTATATTTATGTCACTGTTTGTGATAATATGAAGACTTGTTAAGATTTGTAAGGTTTGCTTAGCCTTTTCTGCAGATTGCAGCCTATCTGGCTAGACATGAAAAAGTTTAACAAAGTAAGAAAAAAAATGAAGAGAGACGAAAGAAGAGTAATGCAGATAAATCTGTAGTAGGATCCATGGTAAATTCATAGATTTTGAAATAATTTTTAAGAGTGCAGTTGATACCCAAATTATGAAAAGATTTAACATCACATCTTGTGTCTCTTTTTCCTACATTATTTTTTTTCTCTGAAACCTTTTTGTTTCAGGCCCATTAAAATTAGTTATCCTAATAGCAATTAAATCAACAAAGGTTATGGTATAAACTTGTGAGGGATCAGCACTTCAGTATGTTGTTCTGTTTAATTTATCCTATGGTTATGTTATTGTTTTCATTCAGCAATATTAGTGTTTCAATTGCACAAAATTTAACAGGTTTTTAACATTGTTTATAGTATTTACACTCTCTTTTCATCCATCCTTACACATTCTATTTCCATTTATACTGGGTAAGCACGTGTTGTACATTATCCAAGCGATGTGTAGCCCAATTAGTAGAGTCTGTTATGTCCAAAAATTGAGTCCCGTGAGATTTTCGTGCCAAAAGCGATTTTATGAGCTAACTTTGTCAACTTGGGGGTGCTGAATCCAAAAAACTTTGGTACCAATTTTTTCGACAACGTCTTAGGCCGCCATTTTGAATTTCAAAATGGCCGCCGTAGAAAATTGTATTTTGACCTATATCTTGTGAGATATTTAAGCTATATTGGTTTTCCTGACCTTATTTTGTCAATTTTGGGGTGCTGAATCCAAAAAAATATTGGTCCCAATTTTTCGACCAAGTCTTAGGCCGCCATTTTGAATTTCAAAATGGCCGCCATAGAAATTGTATTACCTATATCTTGTGAGATATTCAAGCCAAATTGGTTTTCTTGACCTAATTTTGTTGAATTTGGGGGTCTGAATCCAAAACACTTTGGTACCATATTTCCGACCAGTCTTAGGGCCGCCATTTTGAATTTCAAAATGGCCGCCATAGAAACTTTATTACCTATATCTTGTGAGATATTCAAGCCAGAGGTTTTCTTGACCTAATTTGTCAGATTTGGGGGTCTGAATTAAAAAAAACTTTGGTACCAATATTTCCGACCACGTCTAGGCCGCCATTTTGAACTTCAAAATGGCCGCCACGAAATTGTACTACTATATCTTGTGAGATATTTAGCCAAAGTGGTTTTCTTCTCCTAATTTTGTCAATGTGGGGTGCTGGATCAAAAAAACTTTGGTTCCATTTTCGACCACGTCTTAGGCCGCCATTTGATTTTAAAATGGCCGCCATACAAAATTTGATTTAACTTATATTTTTTTTATAAGGGCATTTATGAAGGTTTGAATGTGGACAAAGAAACATAATTTTGATGTTCACATTATGATACATGTTCTTCGGTCATTATGATCTATTTCAATCTTGACTTTCATAATGACCACCATATCTAATCATTCAGCCTTGGGGTCGAATGACCTGTAATGGTTGGCACTTGTAAGATGGCCACCACATTGGAATTCAAAATGACAGACCTAGAAAAACATGAAATGCTAATTCAGTTGCAATTTATAAATGTAAATTTGGAGGATATCTTATAGCACCAAAGATGTTAACAATGTGCTATTTAGACAGGTAATGCAGATAGACGAGCATGAATAATATATAATTAAATCCACTGATAGCAGTACAGTGCTATTTATAAGCATATTGCATTTGATAAATGTAAATGTAATTATATAAAGCATTTGACGAGAGGCAAAGTTTCTAATAAGTTAGACCACCATGAAGACAGTGCAAGGTACGCCAGACCCATACAAGTACATTGCCTTCATCAACTGTTTAAATGTTACTAAAGACAGGGAACCGCCTGGTCTCCAAACTTGCATCCCTTAACAAACTTGTATGGAATAAACACTGGAACAACAGTTATCAGGGAACTTTATATTGTAATGTTTTACTCAATATAATGCATAATGAGGAACTGTTGTTTTCTTTTTTGTTTATGATTTGGTCACCTCATTTCAAGTTTCCAGGATCCCAATTAATAAACTACATTATCATTCTATCTGATAGAGATGATATACCGGAAATAGCCTGAGTGTGCAACATTAATGCCTTAGTAATTCCCATCCATGATTGATGTTCAGATTTGCTGCTCCGCAAAAGTTGAAGACCAACTTGTGGAATCAACATAATATCATATACTTGTTACAATGTGTTTCATTCAAAGGGCCCCATCTCCTCATAATAAGGAAAAAATAGCCACCCCTTATCTTCTTGTACCCTAGGAGCAACATTAGGAACATCAGAGATATGGGTGTTTGTTTCTCAGACACTGACAATGAAATATTCAATGGATCCTTCATCTACATGAAGTATCACAGGTTTTCTTTGCTTCATGCACTAGAAAATGATTTGCCAAATAATCGAAAGAGCTCAAAGATACATGTACAGTCATGTATCGTACACTCTGCAGTTGGTTGAAAGGAATACTTGAACCAGGATATTTTTGGCAACAACCCATGATATTATAGTACAAAGTTTATGACAAACAAAGCAAAGTCATCAAAATGAATAAACAAAGTTACTTAGGAAAAAGTGAATTATTTGGGCAGAAGGTTCCCTCCTACCCTTTGTCTGTAGTTCCAAACATCTAAAGAGCAAACTTTGTAGCTCAAAATCTACAAAATGTACAAATTTCAAAAGAGCCATTCTTTGTTTCTCAAACTTTGTCATAGACCTTCTTACATTAATTATTTCTTATGCTTTTTTTTTTCACCTGTCAAAGTCAGACACCAAATGAAAATCCTTGGCTTACACTTATTCCTTTCACATTGGGCTTAATTTTCCCATGTTCTCAGCATAATTGCTTTCCTTGTGATGTGTGCATCTAGATTTTCTACTTTTAAGATCCAGATTTGACCTCTGAAAATTGATATAATAAATAATATTAACTGATTTACCCAGGGTAGCCACTTCAATTGTTCTCCCAGTGGGCCCTGCAGAATATACATGGTTGTAACGCTATTATTACCCCTCTCCATTTCCAAATACTGAGCACCTGGCCATAAGGCAATGTGTCCCGTTTTTAAAATCTTTGGTATATAAACTCAACCGGGGATCGAACTCATGGTCACCCGTTCATGAGGCAGATGCTTTACTGATTGTGCGAAGATGTCCGGTTTAAATTCTTGCTTCATCCACTCTGTTTAGTATCTGCTCCCCATCCAACTAATTTCTTCCATTCTTCTCCTTAGCCTCCCTATTAGATTATATCAATGCTTCGTTCCTCTAGCTGTGCTTGTTACACCTCCTAATCTTAAATCCAGATAAAGAAAACTGCAAATCAACCATTTGCTTTGTTTTTTTGTTTTTGTTTTTATTTATCTGTTAAAAAAAAGCAGTTTAGCCTTTTCGCTGTCAGTGAATATTATTATTGTTTCTTTGGCATCACCTGTGCCTAGGCGGCGAAGAGCGAACTGCATCAATGTGGCCCATAGGTGTATCCTCCAGATATAACATTGGAAGCAGGGGGGTGTGCAGGGACCACTACACCATGGGTTCCCCTAAACAAATAGTGCAGTGAGTTCTTAAACGTGGAAAGGTAGTGACTCTCCTCAACACAGGACCTCCATTTAACGATTCATTAGAGGGATGGAATGTTTTTTCCTCAATTTAATCTGCGTCTATGAAACGGGAGAGGAGCACGTAAAATAACAACGCAGGCTTCAGACATCAGCCAGGGGTGGACTTGAAAACAATATCTTTAGAAAAATATTCTTAAAATGTTAGCATTATATGGTACTTCTTTCCAAATATAGGAATGAAAATAGGTTAAGCTACGTGTACATGTCAGCCCTTTTGAACTTCAAAATGGTAGCCTATCAATGTAGGCCCCTACGTACAAGACCATACAAAATTTAAGTCAAAATGTAATTTTCTATGGCGGCCATTTTGAATTTCAAAGCTGAAGACGTGATTACAAAGAAATGGAACCTCATTCTTTGGATTCAGCACCCCAAATTTGACAAAGTCAGATTATAAAATCAAATTTAAAAAATGAATCACAATATACATGTACTATGTAGCCCAAATTCCATTTTCTATTACGGCCATTTTAAAATTAAAAATGGCGGCGTAAGACATGGTCGGAAATATTGGTAGCAAAGTTTTTTTAATTCAGCAACCCCAAATAGACAAATTAGGTCAAGAAAACCTCTTTGGCTTGAATATCTCACAAGATATAGGTAATAAAGTTTTCTATGGCGGCCATTTTGAAATTCAAAATGGCGGCCTAAGACGTGGTCGGAAATATTGGTACCAAAGTATTTTGGATTCAGCACCCCCAAATCAACAAAATTAGGTCAAGAAAACCAATTTGGCTTGAGTATCTCACAAGATATAGGTAATACAATTTTCTATGGCGGCCATTTTGAAATTCAAAATGGCGGCCTAAGACATGGACGGAAAAATTGGTACCAAAGTTTTTTGGATTCAGCACCCCCAAATTGACAAAATAAGGTCAGGAAAACCAATATAGCTTAAATATCTCACAAGATATAGGTAAAAATACAATTTTCTATGGCGGCCATTTTGAAATTCAAAATGGCGGCCTAAGACATGGTCGAAAAAATTGGTACCAAAGTTTTTTGGATTCAGCACCCCCAAATTAACAAAGTTAGCTCATAAAATCGCTTTTGGCACGAAAATCTCACGAGATTACATAGTGGCCTCTACTAAATTATGAAAGTCCTGTTATTATTTCATAATATTTATTAGAGAAATCCTGAAATATGAACACGGAAACTCGTTCTCACCTCCCTCATAAGAATAACTTTAATTTAACTGAGTCAATTTTAAAAAAGTATTTAAAAAAAGTGTTTTAAGGCAAACAACAGTTTATTCGTAATCAAACTATGCTTGTGTCATATTCCTTGATACAAGTGATCGAAATGCAGTTACAATGTTGCCTCAGATTATCACAAGACGCCATTTCTTAATGTGTATCCTATCATATTATTGAGACAACATTAATTCAGATGAACTGATGGTGATATCAATTTAAAAGAGGAACAGAAGTATATTGATGAATTATGTAAATATTATCGAATGATGAAATAAAATCACTAAGCTGTGATATAACATGTTATGTGGTTTTATCAATTTTCTGCCATTCCACTGCAGTGAAGCTTGGAGTGAGTGCACTTTTATACCCGACTCTCATGATCACATTACAGTCTACTCCCATTATAATGAGGTTCTCTGTACCAAGCAAATTGCAGCTTATAAGGAATTTTCAGTTTATCAAAGATACTGACCACATATGGGCAATTCCACAGAAATCCGGACAAGGGTGCCAGAAATTCAAAATGATATTTGGTTAAAATAATTTTGATTTTCAACAAATACATGAGTTGAAGTTTTAAGAATCAATAAAACTTTTGCCGATGGCGGCCATTTACACTTTCTAATCATACGCCGAAGTATTCCAATATTTTTTGGGTATAGAAAAGGTGTATTTACAAGAAATTTATTTTCATTTTCCAAACTAAACTGTTTCTGTTTTCGATAATCTTTCGCATGGATAAAGTTGTTAGAGAGACACTTTATCAATCTGTATTGCAAAAAAATTGGTTCAATTGTGACTTTAGTTAAAAATCTAGATTTAATCAACCCTCATTTGGAATGTAACGTCAGTTACCGAAAACATGAACTTGTTAATTTTTTTTCCGTGACGAAGACAGTATCAACTATGCCATTTAAGATTTCTAATGTATGACTACATCTCATCATTATCAATAGCAAAGCTATCAATATTCAACATACAATCAAGTCAAAATTGACAACCAATTTGTGTAACGTCAGTTACCATGACCTAGTGTAACGTCAGTTACCATGATGCCATTATCATTTCATAGAAAACAATTACAGTTTGGACTCCTGTATGCATCTGAACTAATTACTACTGCTTAAACTAACCATCTAGCAATAAAAAGACTGCCAGTGTCGATTTGGTAACTTCTTCTTGTAATGATTTAATAGTTAGGAAACCCATGCAGTGTACATGTAATCCCTCCAAATTTGCTTTAGATTGCAGTTGATTATGTCTTGGTGTGATCAAGGTTCCATTGCTAATTATTCTGAATTTGGAATGTGAGCCTATAATTTCAAATGTTATGATAAATCTAAATCAAATTTAGATTTTTGTATTTAAAAACTTCTCTCTGTAAAAAAATAATAGATAAATGGGAAAAAAAAGTAAAGAAAATAGTATGATCATAGCTCCAATGTCTGTGCATCTGCTTTATGTACATGATTTGTGGTAGAACAAGCAAAGAACAAACACTTTACTTTAACAGGATTTCATTTTGGTGCCAAAGACGAACAGTAATTTTCATCAAATTTCATTACCTACACGTAGCTTTGAAATTCTGCATTTTATGACTGCGGATCATAACTCTGTACAAAATTAGTTAAATGGAAATTATTGTTGGAGTTATAAGTTTGAATTGAGGAAGAAACTGTTTAAAAAAGTGATTTTAAAAATCGATTCACCTAAGAATTGTTGTGCTGTGAGGATTTAGAATCAGCAAATTATAACAAATGAATTTGATTCTGGCAAGATTCACATGCACTCCACACAAAAATACATGTGTGGGACATCCTACGTGTATTAATCAATCAAAATACTATTTTAAAGTTTCTAATATCTTAATACCAACATATTCCCATATTTACAGTTTATGTGATGGAATTTAGTTCTTAAAGTAGGAAGAAATAAAAAATTTCAAAAATATTCTGTATAAACCCCATAGGAAATATAGGTGTAAAACTGTCATGTTCACAGGAAAGTTTTAAGTGAATAAAAGGAAAATGATTAAATTGCTTCTTATTTTGCCAGTCTGTTGCCTAGAACATGGGTATGATGTCATATCAAGCACATAATTATCAGAAGCCAGGAACACAAAAATTTTTGATACAAATCAAAATTGAGATTTTACATGTGTAAAGTCTATGGAAGCTGTAAGGGTAACGTCAGTTACGTGACGTCAGTTACCGACATGTCTTCACAAAAGTTTCCCCTGGATAAACAAAAATTATGAAAATCTCTCCTTATTTTGCAAATCTGTCCATAAGGACCTAGGTATGATGTCATATAAGACTTATCATTATAACATGTCGTGGACATGAGATATTGAGATTTGATCAAACACCATGATTTTGCATGTCCGTTTTCTGTAACGTCAGTTACCGACACGTTTTTGCTTGGCGTTTCAATGGAAATAATGCTTCGGTGGAATTGTTTTACACAACTTCTTCCTTTACAATTACTTATTTAGGTATATTAATATGAAGACCCATGTATTCTTATTTATGTAACTACAGTACAAACAATGTAGAAAATTCTGGTTGTGTGTAACGTCAGTTACCGTGGAATTGCCCATATGTTTGCACATGATCATTAAGAAACTTCCAGGGCCCCATAATACAAAGGTTTGTGATCAATTACAAATTCGAAAGACCCATTCTGATTGCTTGGTCAGTTCTTTGAACAAAAAACAACAACAATGTTGCTTGGCCTCGGCCATTTTGCGATTGATTGCAAACCTTTGTGTTGCGGGGCCCAGGAGAGTTCTCTTGTAATTAATGAAATGTCGTTTTGTCTGTGCTCGTTAAAATGGGACTTGACTGTACATGGTTCTTTGCTCAATCCACTTGTTCATCTGTTAGTTTCATACTAGAATAACAACACGAGAAAGACAATCACTCCCCTTTCATGATTTACATCTGTGTCTGTATTAATCTGACAATAATGCAAATGTCATACGCCATTTCACAATGCCTCCAAAATATAAAAATTATTACATTGTTGTTTTTGGTTGTTTTATTTCAATAACGTGGTGCAGTTTGCATATTGTTAGGCGTGGTTGTAAGGTCAGACTAATGTTTTGGCTATCCAATTCTGGTTACTCAAATTTTATATTAATTGCATTATTTTTTAAACTAGACATTTGAAAAAGAGATAAGTTAAATGCTATTTATATAAAAGCTGATTATCGGGAGAAAGAGAGAGACTATTCAGCGAGGAAAAAAAATGGGACGCCTATTCCCACTATTTAAGATGATTTCCCAGGCTATCGGCCTTGGAGTCGCTGCGGCACCTTATTTCTTTTTTTATTGTTAGACATTACATTTACTTCCGAAGATTCTGTAATCCATCGTTTAATCTATGTTGTTCAAACATCTTGAACTAGATTTCTGCCTCCCCCCGTGTATGTCTAGTTTGTTCTTTAACGGTCTTTGAAATGACAGTGTAAAACTATCTGCATATTCTTTTAAAGGGATGCAGTAACATTGAATGATATTCAAATCACATTTATTCAATTTAGCTTTATTGCCAACATAATTATAACACTTAGGTCAGTCTTGGTATCTCTTCAAAATTGCAAGCTAATTGCTTGCTTTACCTTCGAGATATAATGATTTCATACTCAAAATTTATAAACCACACCGGATGGTTTATAAAACCATGTGCTTTTCCACACACCCATTTCCTGTTTTTGTAAAGTCCCCCGTCTCTAGCGGCCTGGTGGGCTATCAGCAGAGGGTACTGGTATTGGACTGTATGCTGGCATTGTTTGTTACACTGTTTTAAGGTAGTAAATGATTTTCATTTGATCTGAAACTTTCAGTAGTTTGTTTTTACTGTTGGAACAAAATAATTTATTAATCTTGATATAATTGCTCTTGTTTTTGAAAGCTACTTAATCCCTTTAATTTCTTTTTGCATCTTTTATTCAAATCATTGTCCATATTTAAGTGTCTGTATCTTGTAATTTCTCTTCCACCCTCTCTCCTTCTCACTCTGTCTCTTTCACTCTCTCATCTCTGGCATCGTTATATCGCATATACCTTCCTTCACGTGTCTGTTATCTTGTAATCTCTTTTCTTCCATCCCTTCTCCTCTCTCACTCCTCTATTTTCTCTCTTCCTCTCTTTTCCCCTCTCTATCTCCTCCGACTCTCTCTATTTCTCACCCTCACCATCTCTCTCTCCCCTTCTCTTTCTCTCCTCCCTTCTCTTTCTGTCTCTTTCTCTCTCCGCATCTCTCGTATCTTTATATCGCATCTACGTGCTTCTTCATATATCTTTATAAACTCTTTTATGTCTGTGTAGTGTGCAATCTTCATCCCCCTCACCTCTCTACATCTTCTCCTTCTCTATCCTCCTTCTCTCTCTCTCTCTCTCTCTCCTCTTCTCTCTCTCTCTTCTTTACTGCGGTTGTATCCTTCATCTCATCGTGATATTCACCAACAATATGATTTTATATCCTATAAAGAAATGAAACACTGGGGAATTACGTTAATGTTTATTTCATTACACTGTATTTATTCTCTTCACAAATTCTATTGTACAATATGCTTGTGCTTGTGAGATACTTCTTACATTCACGTGGCAAATATATATAATGAACATAATTAGGACACTAACGAACAATAATTTCCAATTTTTTAAAGATTTTATGTACACAAATAGTCATTATAATATACCTGGGAATAGACACGCCTCATTAATGTGCTAATCTGACAGATTACATCAGGAGTTGGCACACACGTACTCTCCGAAATATGTTATGAAACAACCTGACTGTATACATGGTATAGTATTATTGAAGACGACCTCAACCATTGGGTACAAAATCAACATTACAAATCAACTTAATATGAACTTAACCATCCAAACCAACATGAATGAACGACATAATCAGACTATAGCCTCAATTTTGCGTCCTGAAAAATGTGACATTGTTGCATTTAGGAACATGCTCATTTTATAAGGGGAAACAAATGTGAGATAATTTAGGAACCGGAAAATTGCTTGTATTTATTGTTACTATATGTGAGTTTGTATGCAAGGATAGGAAAACTGGAAAGATAAATTCCCAAAGATGCACGACAATCATTGTCCTAAAGATGAATTATAATAATTATTATTATTATTATTTTTTTGGGGGGGGGCGTGCGACGCTTTCATCATGTCTGAACAAGATCATTATTGTTTGAGAAAAAAAAATAATAAAAACAAAAACCAACAACAAAAAAAATAACAAAAAACAAATTCGTGTTTTCCCATTCTGTTGAGAGATACGACATATTGAGGGTCTTCTTTAAATAATAAAACTAAAAACACATCACGCGGTAACCACTGGTAACCAGGGATACCTTACATAATAGTGACAGAGCAAGGCTATTGTCGATTTCTCCCTAGAGATTTAAAATCACCAACCTGAAGGAATCACAGCGTTCAAATTACACCTAATTGGCCCATTGGCACTGGTAAAAAGCGCAAACAAGGTTCACGTGCTCTTGATCATTATGTCGCCTATTGGTGTAGCTAAATCTCAAGAATATTCCCACGGGAGCTTATTTTTTATTATAGAATTGCTGTCATAATCGCCTTATTTCAAAGCGCATAATACTCTATTTAGACCTAGTAATCTTATTTCCTATAATCCACATTTCACAACTGTAGAAAAATAAGATCAAAATATGGTATAATATAGGCGACAAGGCCGTTGTTCTTTACTTCCTGTCAGATTATATTTCCTCTTGGAGTATATTTCTGTTCTCTCAAAGCTATACGTATGTTCGTTTACTTTTCATACGGATCTCAACTATATATAGTTTTGCAGTGAATTGTATCATAATAAAATAAAATATATAATGTATGCAACAAGTTTTGTCTGTCAACCACTTATGTTTTGTTTTATTTGGTTTCGTCTTAGTTTGTAGGCCTGATGAAGGCCATACTGGCCGAAAGCTTGTAATAAAAGGAATAAGAGAGCTACGTTTCGATTTGTCTTCCGTCCTTTATTTCACCTAAATATATATATATATATATATATATATATATATATTATATATATATATATATATATATATATATATATATATATAATATCGCCTTAAAAGTAGGATTCATGTAAATATATAATATAAATGACCATACATGTAGTTTTGAGAGAACAGAAATATTATCTGACAGGAGGTAAAGAACAATATGGCCTGGTCGCCTAAAGCATTATATTTCTCTCCTATTTTTATATACAAAAATAGTTATATATAATTATATTTGAACAATATACATGATTTATATAATGATATGCCAACGAATTCAAATTCTACAAGGAACCAGATATTTTTTATGGTTTCTAAAAATAACATAGACCGCATATAATTAAATCGACATCGATATCGCGATATAAAAGATACGTGCTTCATGATTCCTTTATAGGCTACGTGGTACAACTCATGATATACAAAGATTTGAATAGAAATGAACACAAAACATCGAAAAACAGCACCTCCAAGTAACGTTTGAAAATTTTATCATGCATTAACATATTTTTTTTAAATTTTTACATTGCACAAAATTGCAAAATAATGATAATCAGTACGTAATGACAATAAACCTTTTGCAACCACCAATGATATAGGCACAATAAAGATCTGCATATAAAATTACAAATCATAATGACCGTTAGTCAAAATCAAACAATCACACATTATGCATAATCTCTGTTTCTTTATTCTAGACGACAACCGAGAGAAAATGACCCTAAAATTATGAAAACAGACCCCAAATTAATGAAAAATTTATTCGGTGAGCAAACAGATAAAGCATTTTTTTTTTTTTTTTGCAAATGGATGATCATAAGATTCCCGTT
>CALNVZ010003430.1:25730046-25751155 GCA_940671915.1 Paracentrotus lividus | reverse complement strand
AAAAAAAAAAAAAAAAAATGGTACAGTAAACTGTAAAAAGATATCTGTATTTCTACAGCAAATATATCTGATTTAAAACTACATAATTGTTGTTGTTTTTTCTCCAAATTCAGAAAAGTATCTTTCTTTTAAAAATGTGAAGTGAGGCATAGCCAATATTAAATAAAACTAGCAATTGCACGGAAATTGAGTTGATAATTTTAAAGTTTACCGTAATTGGAACTTACCGACTTCAGCTAAATAAACTGCTACCTTCCCATGCCCGTGTTTCTTGGCAAATAACCTGGCGGTATGGCCCTTCTTGGTTTGCAGGCCAGGGGTAGCATCTGCTTCCTCAACAAACCACTTGACTGCTTTCAAATACCCATTAGATGCTGCATAGTGGAGGGGGCTCCGACCTATTAGGATCAAGGAGAATGAGAATGGGAGAAAGAGGGAGAGAGAGAGAGAGAGAGAGAGAGAGAGAGAGAGAGAGAGAGAGAGAAAGAGAAGGAGAAGGGGGGGGGGAGAGAGAAAGAGAGTTCATTAATAAATATTCATGGACCATTGTTGGTTTGTTAACCAATTAGATGCAGCATAGTAGAGGCGGCTCCAACCTTGTGCGATCAAGTAGAAAGAGAAATGAAAGAGAGAGAGAGAGAGAGAGAGAGAGAGATAGAGAGAGGGGAGAGAGAGAGAGAGAGAGAGGGAGAGAGATAGCTAGAGAGGCAGACAGGAAAGAGAGGGGACATTAATTCATGAACCAGTGTTGGTTGGTTAAGTGAAATCTTGAAAGACGCTTATCATTCAGATATGATTATTTACGTCTTAGACTAAAATCACCTTCCGAACGATATGACTGAGATTCGAACCTACGTCCCATCAGCTGATCAGTGTCAGTTCATAGGGAAAGAAAACTAATAAAGATGAGCGTTACCATAGTTATCGGTTTATCGACCCTAATCCAATGTATCCAAGTATCATGTCCAAACCACTAATAAACAGAATATCCAATATGATTTAAGAATAAAAAATATTAATTGTAAGGGCCCTCAGAATCATGTAGCTACACCCCTATTAAAGCATGATGACTGAATCAAGTACTCTTAAATGGAGGACTATTTGTCAGTAGAGACTTGCTACACATCTCATGAATCGGTTGATAACACTTCAACTCAGCAACTGTATCGACAAGTGGGAGCACTAAATATATTGAACAACCATATTTATGCAATGACGATATGCTATAGTAATGCCCAATACTTCATTTCAACTGATTTTTTTTTTTAATTTCATTTCATTTCCAATTATGTTTTATTCACAAAACAAAGGCATGTTAACAATGTATAAAATGTCAATACGTATGCAAAGTAATATGATAAGTGAATACATACAGAGTAAAATGTATTCTATTACAAAAAAAAAAAAAAAAAAAAAAAAAAAAAAAAAAAAAATCAATCGATATTATGTACAGTACATCTACAAAGATTGGAGAAGTTTGGAGGAAACTTTGAAACCAAATTGCATAAGGTTTCCTTTCGATACAATTATGAATAGACGAGACAACAAATAAACTTTAAGGAAAGTAAATTTGGACATTAGTTTGTTATCAGGTAGAATATTCCTATCGGATGAGTAACAAAACAAAAAACTTATTTTACTCTAAAGAAAATGTTTAATTGTGAATGATTGCGAAGATTGAAGCTTCGGGACATAATCATAAAGGTGATGTAACATTTTGCTTTTCTTGTAAGTGGATATGTAACAAAGTACTAGTAGGCCTATGTTAATGAGGTTTAAGCGATGTAATATCTTACAATATTTTCTTTGATAACGGGGAAATATCATGGGGAAATGCAATTTACATGCAATAAAAACTTGTTCGTAACCACACACTGCTTTATAACGACTTTAATGGAAATTAAATTGAATATTGTATCGTGCGAAACATTATAGGAAACCGCAATCTAGTGAAAGTAAAGTGAAGGATATCAAACGTAACATTCTCTCGTTAAAAGCATTTAATGCAAATGACATTTGAAAACAAGTTAATGTGCATTTGTTCTGCATTGGGCGACAATAACCTGAGAAAGTATAATAGCCCAACGAGTGTTGCATTGTAGAAGAATGAGTAGTTTAAAATGGCCACCTAAAAAGCATAGGTCTATACAATTATCTAAGTGTATACACGCTGTTTAAAAGAACAATGTGATTGTGATATAATGGTAATATCATGAAGAGTGCATGAGTGATAACATTAAGAATAGGGATATGTACAATAAGAGAGAGAGAGAGAAAAATGTCACATAGTACGTGACCAGAAAACACAAAAAGTTTATACCCCGCCTTAATTAAACATGGATTTGTTATTATTATCATTTTTTTCTCAAAAGCTAGATTTAAAGTACCCGCATCTTACCAAATAGGAATCCATGAAAAGTTTTAATTTGATTATTAATTAGCAAACAAATTAGTCACACACGTGACCCACTGGATGGGGGCGGTCATAACGGTCTGATTATTTTCACTTTCATTGGTTGAAATTAATTTATTTTAGCATTACTATGCTCCAAAATGGTTCTTCAATAATTTTTGCAAAAAAAAAAACAAAACAATGAAATACATAAGAAATTGCTTTTGATACCAAAAATTTTCCCAATACAATTGTTAGGAATCCTATAAAAATAATGTAAACATAAAATTTGCATTCCTGAAGCCGTAGTTTGTCAATTAGAACAAAAAGTATGATTTCATGCAATGCATAAATTAGCATAATTAATTCATTAAAAATATCAATATTATTTCGGAAAAATTAACAGTGTAGTTTACATCGCACACTACCATCGTGCAAATTTTCAGCGCGGTCGCGGGATCAGCAGCCAAGATCTTATAGGGGGCATCATGGCCCCCTCCCTCCCCGCCCCACCCCCAGTCTTGACAGCTACCAAAACACCCCAGTGACTGATTTAGGTTGAGTTCATAAGAGTTTTACCACAGCGGATATAGTAATTGCTCAAAAAGTACATGTACTGTATATGTATAATATTTTAATTTTCTGTACTATATGTCACACACGTGACCCATTAAAATGTCACACACGTGACCCGACGATAAAAAATAATAGATAAAACAAGAAATTTCAGAGATGAATCTTATCCAGTGGTATTGTTTGGTTAACAGATTTATAATGCATATCTCACAGCAATAAGAACATTTTATCATTTTAAAACTCACAGGAATTTCAAAATGAAATTGAACTTTCAAAATCATGCCGTTTGGTGAAGTCACACACGGGACCCACTTCTTTTGACCTCTGACCTTGAACATGCATATTGTAAACATTAAAAAAAATATTTCCAAATGATAGCCAACAAAATATGTTAGTATAATATAAACATCAAATCAGCATATCTTTAAAACTGTTAGAGTTATAGCCAATTAAAATCAAGATTTTGCGCAATTTCGGTCACACACGTGACCAAGAATGGTCCTGGTACGGTTTGATGCGGAAAATAAGAAAAAAAGAAAAGAAAAAAGAGAACAAAACACACTTAAAGCTAACAAACAAATGAACAAATTATTGACCGGACAAAAAATTAATAACGTCCTTCTGAATACGATCAAACGACAAGCGTTCTAGAACAACTATACCCCTTAGACTATTACCCCCGGACAACTACCCCGCCAAAAATCTACCACCTAACGCTACAGCTAACCCTAAACCCTAGTTGTCCGGGGGTAATTGTCCGGGGGTAGATACGATTTTATGTAGAAAATAAAGATCCACAATAAAAAGTCGAGATCAAAACATCAAACAAACAAATGAACAAACAAAATAATTAATTGACAAAAATAAATAACTTCCATCTAATCTTAGCAGACTATAATACCAACCTGCAGCATCTACTGCATTCACTTCAGCGCCATGTTGGACGAGTAGTTTAGCACAATCTAGATGACCATTCATAGCTGCTTTATGAAGAGGTGTTAAACAGTGCTGTAGCTCGAGATCAGCACTCTAGAGATCGAAAAGAAACGAAACAAAATACTTCAATTCAATTAGTATCATTCAAATATTACTAGACATATTTTTCTTCTCTTCACGTCAAAAATTTGATCCATGTACCCTCTGTATTAAAACTGTTTCATTAAACACGTTAAAGGATATTTATACTTGCATCAATAATATTGAACCAATAATTGGATCAATAATTATTATTAAATCGATGTTTATTCAAATGCACAACTTACACCAGTTTGGAGGCTGTTTTAAAACTTTCCGCTCGCGCTTCGCGCTCGCATTCTTCATTTTTCCATACTGGGCTACACACACAAAAAGGTTTTAAATGGTTTTGGTTTCAAATACTTCTGAAAACAAAAGTCACTGTATTCACAATATTTAGAGTAACATCTTTATTTGGTTGGAATCTGGCCAGGAATTATTTTTTTCCTTTGGTCTTACAAGAAATCAAGCTCCCTGAAGAAGTCAAGAATGCAATCGCTGAATAAACTTGTTATTTGTTTACCCATGATTGCCTATTTGTGTTTACTGCTTGAAGACATTGTCATGAAATCAGTGCCCTAGACTTGAAGACACATTACGATTCACAATTATAATAAGGATGATAATGACATTGAAGAATAATAGGCACATTTGCTGAGCGAAGCATATCAAAATGACGCTTTTAAAGAATTCTCTTCGTTAAGAGAGATAAATATGAATGAAGAGGATTTGTTTTTGCTTTCACGCTATATACATGCACGATATGTGACCTTGACATTTGAAACGTAAAGTCATGACTTTTGCAGTGGAAATATAGATTTTTCACCACTTATAAGAATTCACTGGATGAGAAAATATTTCTTTCACTGTGCATGTACCTGAAAGAAATCTGAACAAAATGACAATACGAGTGAATGAGCAACAATTGTCATGTTTGTCGTCAAAGGAGAAGGACGTAAAGACGAAGAAGGAGCGACCGTGAATGTGCAAATAAAAAGTAAGAGTGAGGGAACGAAGGATAAAAGGGAAAGAATGAAACATAGGGGAGAGCTAATGGAGAGGGAGATAGATAGATAGATAAGATGTGAAGAGAGAGAGAGAGAGAGAGAGAGAGAGAGAGAGAAAGAAGAAGAAGAAGAAGAAGAAGAAGAACAGAAGGAGGAAGGGAAGGAAAGAGAGTAAGGGTATAGTTAAACAGAAAATAACGACATAATCATTTTAAAAAACTGATACAATGATGTTATTTCTATGGTCCTGTGTTTGTTATGCCCATGTAATGACTTGCTGATGATAGGACTTGAGAATTCGATCACACCAAGGATTACCAACCATGACAATATTCAATTCCAAAAATAGAATAAAATGTTATGAAGAAGCTGTTGAGGGAGGAAGAAGCCGGAATAATGAGCGTGATTACTGGCAAAGCAAATCACGTCCAGTTTGTTATTGAATATTTTAATGGGGGGGGGCGGTGTCTATCCCCATTGGGCATGGAAAGATGGTCTAGTATTATTCAAAGAAAACGGAGTTGACTTGTATGAGGGACCTTTGTAAATTTAGAATTTGGTACTGTAGTTTTGTGGTTCGCGTAGATGATGGATTTTTGGGGAAGGGGGGGGGGGGGGGCAGTGATGGAGGGGCTGCATACAAGAGTAAACCGAAAAAAATTCTCCTCTATATGGTATTTATATCTAAAGACGTCGATTTTAAAATCGTAAAAATGAGAGGAAAAAAAGAAAAGAAGAATTTGCTCGTCACGGTTGTATTGTTGAGACATCTCCTGTCCAGAATCAAGGATGGAAGATAGAACCTAGCAGGCGTGTCAATACAAGTGTGATAATCGGTACATGGACGTTATGCTGCAGTCACACAGACACTTACGTATAGTTACGTTTTTGTTGTTTTAATCTTATTTCATCTTCTATTCTGTCATTTGTTATGTATTTCTTTGTTTTATTGGATGAACGAAATTATCACTATTTCCAATCCAGACTATGACAGGAAGGCTTTCGTGGGGATCCGCAAAAAAGAAAATAATTGCAAGACAACATACTCCAATGTAGCCATATGCATATTAGCTCTCATATTAACATGATTAATGATCATTTTTGCTTTGGAGCTCATGGGAACAAGCTTCAGGCTTCAGAATGATTGTGTGGAAAATATCAAGTAGGATGTCTACATTTTTTTTCCCGTATTTTTCTCTATGATACTGAGCTTGTTTTCAAATGAAATATTATATTGTATTTGTCATGGGTATCCAAGGAGGATAAGATAACAAATAAATTATGTTATTTAAATTTGTCACTAAGTATTTTACGTAATCGTGATCATTAAAATGCTAGAATAAGTATATGATAATTAAAAGTATTTATGGACGTACTCTATCTCGTGTAGCATGTGAGAAAAAAATACTGGAAAAAAAAAAAAAAAACAACCAACAGTAGATGAACAATTTCTATCTTTGTAAACGACTACTGACAAAAATATTGGGAGAGCCTTCCCCCTCGATCCACCCCTCTTCCAGCACTGCCCTCTTCCAATGATTTTGGGCTCGTAGATTTGGAGCTATAAATATATTTCCCCCCGTTTTTATAAAATTATTTTTGAACAGGGCTATTATTTTTTTTAAAAGAAATCCCGCTTCATTTTGACACCTTATATTGCATTTGAAATTAATAATCTCAAGTTACTCGAGAACAGATGGGCATGAATTTAAAATCACATATAACCTGTATGTTATTGCCCTGTTTGGCTATAGCAGAATCAAGGTTTATTTTCGTGTCGTTTGAGATCATTCTGTTGTGATAGCATTTTATTCATGAAATTATAGCCGTGGGGTAAGTCTTGTTTTTAATGCCTATTTTAATTGTTATCATTAGCAAGGTGCTTTAGATATTGTGATTGAAGGATCATATCACATTGTTATCCAAGGACTTTAAAGATGTGCACAATATGCATATCTTTTAAAGCAAAATCTGTAAAAAGTTGTTTGAAGTATATAAAAATTACCAAAAATGTTGTTTAGGTCGATCACTCTCACCTCACTTCGTTGTTTTGAAATTTAAACAACATTGTTAGAATTTTGAACAACGTTAACATTTTTAACCACTAATGCTGAAAATCAGGGTTCAAATGAAATTTGCATCTTCCTTTTTTTGTTAAATTTAAACAATTTTATTTTGAATTTACACAACGTTATTCAAAATTAAAAACAAAAACTTGTTTTATATATATACATACAAAAGATCGGCTCACACAACGTTTTTAGTTTTTAGTATTGTTTTACAGTGTATGTTGAGCGCAAAAAGGGCACCTCCGTGCTAAAGAAAAATGAGATAACGATCTTCTAGTTCTTAAGATCAGAAGCCTCTCCGATAAACTAGTATCACATTTGGGCATAACTATTATAATAACTTTTTCATCAATGGTAACTACCATGGCAACGTTGCTCAGCAGCCGACCAAATGCAGTATTTCATGAAAGCAATCACTTATGACCAGTCTATGATAGTAAGTTCTTTTGCAAAGGGCCCTTGATGTAGGCTAAGTCAGTCGCATTAAGGACTTAAGTCCTTTTTCTCGTCACCTTGTCATATCAAAGGGTTTAAACATTGTGATTATAGAAGAATCTTTATGGCTAACACTATACCTTTACTGCAGTAGCAAACATAACAATAAACTACTAGTTTACGACAAAACCTGACTAATGATTAACTCATTTGGGGTAGAGGCACTTTGGATATTAAACAACAAAGACACCTCATATCCGTGTTTTCAATTAAGAGCAGTGAGCTCTTCAACTTTGTCAAGAAGTATGAGCACCAGTCATGTTAATGTAAGACTGAAATCACTTCAGTTATTATTATCTGGCATAGAATAACGTTGACAATTTGGACTGTAAGCATACAAGAAAGTTGTTATGAACGTATTTTGTCGAAACATATCGTAGATGGACATTCTAGCAGATGGAAAAAAATAATAAAAGAATTTAAGCACTCACCAAACCTTGGCCAAGCATGATTTCAATGCTTCCATAATCACCTGCAAAAGCTGGAAAGTGTAAATATAATTGAATTATGAAACGTTTAGCATATTTCCACATGCAACCAATGCCCAAAAAGGGCAAAAAAGTAGCTGAAATTACGAGACACGTAATACAAATTTGATTTAAAAAAAAAAAAAAAAAAGGAAAAAAAAAATTGAAATCGACAAAATGTGTATTTTAATCTTTTCATTTGTAACTTTAAAATGAATGAACTTTACAGAGGTGAAAATGTGAACACAATGATTGGATACCTGGAGATTGTGTACACAATATAAAATGTGTACTTCCCATTATACCTCCAGACAGGTGGTTTACCCCCCCCCCCAATAAGAAACAAAAAATAAAAAACAAACAAACAAACGAAACAAAATAAAACAAAAAACAAAACACCCCCTCAAAAAAAAAAAAAAAAAAAAAAAAAAGAAAGAAAGAAAGAAAGAAAGAAACGAAACAAAAAACAAAACAAAACAAAAACCCAACAAAAAAGCATAACGAACGTTAGTAATGTTAAAACCCCTTTCCAAATGCGAACTGGAAGAAAGGCCTACTAAAGGAGTCAATTAACATACATGTGGTCCATTAACGAAAACGTTTATCTCTACCACGCACTTAAAAAAATAACTAGGGATTCTTACCGGCTTCGTGTAGGTTTCTCGCTGAGTGCATGTTCCCTGATTGCTGTTTGACACATGAATGTGACAGGCGGTTTAAGATGAGGAGGGTGGGGGACGGAGGGTAGCGCTTAAATCGACGGCATGTTCTCAAATACGCAGACGAAAATCGATGCAAATCTGGTTTCCAAGAGCCCCGACAACGCAGCCTATGTTGAGAGCTATCCACTCGAACATGCAAACACAGGCTTGCCCGCGACGATAGAAGAAGGGTACCCCTAACAACCCAAAGATTGCAGGGCAGTGCAAAGTGTATATAATGCAAAGCAGTTTTGTCAGCACGTCTAGTGTTTTAGTACTTTTAGAGAAGATTGCGTGGGATGTGAGGAAAGCTTTAAGGCCTCAGGTCATAAACAAGATCTCAGTTACTTGATAGAGAATGTTTCATCCTGTTTACCCTGCTATGTAGGCGCCCCATCTCGACTTCAGGAGAAATTAGAGAACGTCGTCTGCTTGCGACCGACTTTGCACTAAGAATGCGGCGATTAGATGCGCACGAACATCTAAAAGCATCCATACGACTGGATACAAAACAGAGCAAAGTGGGCGTGTCCATGAATGTGCTGTTTATTGGATAAATCAGAGTTTCGTATGACTTCGCATCGATAGGCCTAAAAAAAAGAAAGAAACATTGACGATATAAAAACCATAAAGAAATTTCAACGACATTGATTTCCATTTTCTTTCTTGATATTTCATCACAAACAACTTATTTTCTCGCAACTATCTTACCTCAATCTGATTTTTCCTGTCTGATTTACAATTATTTTTGGCTACATGAACGGACTGTCACCCTTTCCCATTCGTTCTTGTTGTGTATACATTTCTAGAAACTTGATTTATTTTTGAATGGTGATACATGATTGGTGATACATCAAGACACTTAAAGTATCTGAAATGGTTCTCAAAATATCGTGACATCGTGACATCTCAAAATATCGTGACATCGAGATGTACACGTGAAATTTTACAAGTTGACTCCTGACTTTTGCCCTACATAGGGGAGAACCAGGGATGGACGTTACAAAATTCACATTTCGGGCCAGATAATTCTAATGAAAGTACTCACGCACTCCATTTTGGGTCTGTAGTTAGCCTATTATGTCAATTGGCTAAAACCCGAGGAACATAAAACTTGAAACATGTAAACACTAATTAACTACAACTTAATTAATGAAGACATTTTTTTGTAACAACCTACCCCGTATACGGGGTAAGTTGTTACACCATACGGGGTAAATTGTTACTATATGTAAACATACGGGGTAATTTGTCACAATGTGTAAATCTCTTATACCATTCTTTTTTTTCAACTTTCCAGTTTCTTGGTATCGTTAACAGTAGATCAAGTAGAGCTCTAAGAATAGACTAAAGTAATAATAGAAATATCAAAATATTAACACCTGAAAGTTGAAACAAAATTACTTTACATGTGTAATGTAATTGGGGTAGGTTGTTGTAACAACCTACCCCATGGGTGATTTTACACATAAAATCAACTGTAGCACAGCCATTAGGCAGAATTACAGGGCATGGCTCAAGGGTATATTAGTGACATACATGTACTATATTCACAATACCAGACTATCATCATGTGCCTTCAGTTGTAAGAACTATTACAAATTTTAATTTTTGTCAAAAAATCACTTGGAACTGCAAAAAATGGTTTTTGTTGATTTACTTTTTAATAAAACAACGGAGAAACCTCACGTCCGGCAGTTCATCACAGCTATGTGTATATATATATAGATGCCAGTTAGCACGAACTCTCTTGTTCCAACTTAGCACACTGACAACTGTAACAACTGACCCGTGTAACTTCCATCCCCGGTCTCCCCTACATACTTCAAGATCTAATCAGATCTTCTTTTTATGGTGAAAAATAATATTCACAGTTTGTAAGTTCATATCTCAAGCATAGTTCTTGAGATATCGCGATAACGAACAAACGGGACGTAAAGACGTACCGAAAACCAGAAAACATGATGTCTCCGGCACTATATTCAGCTTATAATCATGTTCAGGCGCGGATCCAGGGGGGGGGGATTCAGCAGGCCCGGCCCCCTAGCAAAAAAAAAAAAAAAATGAAGAAAAAAAAAATGAAGAAAAAAAAAAAATCGAAAAAAAAAAAAAAAAAAAAACCGAAAAAAATAATAAAAGTAATAATGAATTACATTTAAAGAGCGCTTAACCCTAACTTTACCTGGGGGGGGGGGGCCTTTAAGGCCCCCCCCTCGACATTTTTCGCGATAAATCTGCAGTACGAAATTTTTTGATCGCGCCGCTCATGACTTTTTACTTTGAAGTCTTGCGCATCTTTTAAAATCATTCCGCGTAAATCGGATGTACCGTTACGACCGTTCCCACGATTTCCAAAAATTTCCGGTCAGACCGAAAATGGCTCAAAAACGTGATTTCATGTACAAAGTCAATGCAAAATGTGTTTTCAGCTAGAATTCATAAATGAGTGCTTATTTTTAATATTATTGACAAGAGTCATTTAATTTTATGCTATTTATGGCCGAAATAATGTCACGACGAATGTGTCGAAAAAAACAATAAAAATAAAAAGGCAAAAACAAAGAAATACATAAGAAATTAAAAAACAATAAATACATAAGAAATCGATTTTGGTCCGGAATTTTTTTCTTTACAATCTTAGGAAATGCTATAAAGAATTTTCACAAAAATTAGCTTTCTAGGAGCTTTATTTAGTGAAATTAGAGCAAAAAGTATGATTTCATGAATAAATTAGCATAATAATTCATATAAAATAAAATTATGAATTTAGTGTAATTTATCTATGCACCGCGTAGATTATGTGATTCTCTACCTTCATGCGAATTTTCGTCGCGATCGCGCGATCCGCGGCCGAGATCTTAGGGGGGGCCTAAAAAGCCCCCCGCAGGACTTTAAGCTCACAAAATAGCCCAGGTAATTAGGGTTAATACTGAAACAATAGTTCCTAAGCGCTTTACAATAATATAATTATGTTTAAAATAATCACAAGAAACGCACATTATATAATTGCTTCACTAGCGGATAACAAGAAAAATATAGCATAACAGAGTGAACATACAAAATACTTTCTGATTTTGCCTATCTTAGCAACACCAAATGATGCTGCTCGACATTTACTGCGAATGTGGTCCTTCATGGTGAGATTCCTATCCAGAACTGCACGAGGTGGCGCACAGCATGCGCACCACTGCTGCAAGACAAGTGTCATCACCGAGCTGCAGATCCGGAGGACTTTTGCATCTCGAATTTAGACGAGATGTGATTACTTTCAGTCTTGGAGGAGTTCAACTTTAGATCGGTCTTCAATGACCACACTACTGTGTGTTTTTTGTTTGTTTGTTATGTTTTTTTTCGCGCTCGCGGATACTATACAGGACCTTTAATGCACATATATTCAATTTCAGCTTAAAATTTTCGGCTCGCACTTCGCGCTCGCTGATAGTAAATAGAACTACAATGCCCAAATATATCAAACCTTTACCTTTAAAATTTTTCTTCGCGCTCGCATTCTTTTTCAATTACTAAAATAAACTGGAATCAAGGCAGCCATTATGATTCTTTAAAGCATTTCACTTTATTTTCTTTATTGTGACGAGCAACTACCATTTTCAAAGAAATGTTTACTCTGAAGAAGTACGCTAAGAGTCTGAATTTTTCAAAAATATGAAGTAACGTATTGCAAAGGAAAGAAAAAGTCCTGTCACTTTTGTCAATTCGAAAGCGTAGTCAGATCAAATTCCTGTACAATATGGTATATTTTGCTCTCAAAATAGGTCATGCAATGCATAGTTTTGATTCTTGATGCCGCATTATTCTATTATAGCTTATTGTTCGCATAGCAATTAAAAGCTTGAATTCTCAGCTTTCCGGAGATGGTACATTTAATTTTAATTCACTAAAAAAAGTCCTGTCATTTTGAACAATTTGATCAATTTCTTTTATCTTCCCGAGTTGTTTGCTCAAACGAACGGACAATACCGTTCACTGCAGGGGTGTCTTCTACGCAGTTTTTGTTAGCAAATTATTGATAGTTGCAGCCAGGTGTATAAATTTCAGGGCCGCTCAGCCGTATTTCCAACGTCACTTGGTTGCGTCTCCCCTCATCAATAATGGACGCGCCTTGTTTAATTAGTTACGATTTAATGCCACACAAACGTATACGTTAACTTTACATTTTACATAGAGTAGAATTGATATGAACATGCACTGTAAAAAAAAATGAGTTAAATCTTACCCAATACTGAGCAAAAAGGTAACTCGCGTGAAATTGAGTAAAAAATATTACTCATGCAGTAGAGCCAAATGTTACTCAGAAAAGAGTAACTTTTAGTCATCTATGTATCATTCCTAGCTTCGAAAGGAGTAAACAATTAATTTACTCATTTTCTTGCGAGTTACCTTTTTACTAGCTCTATTAAGCGTAAACAAAATTTACTCCGTTGGGAGTAAAGCATTAGTTTACTCATTTTCTTGCGAGTTACCTTTTTACTCTGTTAAGAGTAAACAAAATTTGATCCGTTGGGACTAAAGCATAATTATGTTTACTCATTTTATTGCGCGTTATCTTTTTACTAGCTCTGTTAAGCGTAAACAAAATTTACTCCGTTGGGAGTAAATTAGTTTACTCATTTTCTTGCGAGTTACCTTTTTTTTTACAGTGTGGAAGAGCAGCTTGCTCCTAAATGACGTCACACAATCAAAACTTTAATTATTTCATACCTTTAATGTCCTTTGAAGAATTGTCTTCATACCTCAGTCATCGATATTTCATCACAAAAAAAAAAAAAAAAAAAATCAAAATCAATATGATTCCAGGGTGGACTTCCCCTTTAAAGGGTTTTACATTGAATACGAGAAGGCTTTGGTCGGCTAGGCAAACAACTTGCCTCTGGAGTTATTGTAGGCATATCACTCATTAACCATAAAGCATGTATAGATCTATCTCTTTTGTTACTGCTGCTTACATATAATCACTCCTAAATGAATAAGAGAAAGGGACAAGGGCGAGGAAGAAAGAAATATATATTAGTGATAAATCAAGAGAATGATTGACAGAAAAAGATAGGGAGAAGAGAACAGAGACATATGCAGGGTGGCAGGTGGTACCGAAATTGAGAGAGACTGAGAGATAGGGGAGACCGGGTATGGACGTTACAAAATTCACATTTTGGGCCAGATAATTCTAATGAAAGAACTCACGCACTCCATATTGGGTCTGTAGTTAGCCTATTATGTTGGCTAAAACCTGAGGCATATAAAACTTGAAAACATGTAAACACTAATTAACTACAGCTTAATTAGTGAAGACATTTTTTTGTAACAACCTACCCCATATACGGGGTAGGTTGTTACACCATACGGGGTCAATTGTTACAATATGTAAACATACGGGGTAAGTTGACAATGTGTAAATCTCTTATACCATACTTTAATTTCAACTTTCCAGTTTCTTGATATCGTTCACAGTAGATCAAGTAGAGCTCTAGAATAGACAAAAGTAATAATAGAAAAATAACAATATTAACACCTGAAAATTGAGACAAAATGTAATTTTACATATGTAATGTAATTGGGGTAAGTTGTTACATCAACATGGGGTAGGTTGTTACCCCAGGGTGATTTTACACACAGAAATCAACTGTAGCACAGTCATTAGGCAGAATTACAGGGCATGGCTAGGGGGTATATTAGTGACATACATGTACTATATTTACAATACCAGACTATCATCATGTGCCTTCAGTTGTAAGATCTATTACAAATTTCAATTTTTGTCAAAAATTTATTTTGAACTGTAAAAAATGGTTTTTGTTGATTTACTTTTTAATAAAAAAACGGAGAAACCTCACGACCGGCAGTTCATCACAGCTATATGTAGGCTGTATATAGATGCCAGTTAGCACATCCTCTCTTGTTCCATCTTAGCACACTGAGAACTGTAACAACTGACCCGTGTAACTTCCATACCCGGTCTCCCCTAGAGATGGATATTTGATCTCCGATTTTGTGACATTTTACCGCAAGGACTACTAACAATAGAGGCCAGATTGCAAATTTACTCAAACCTATGGGGATCACAGGCGCGGATCCAGGATTTTCCAGAGGGGGGGGGCCCAACTTTGAAAAAAAATATCTTGCGAGCGGAGCGAGCAAACGAGCGCGAAGCGCGAGTTAACATAATTGTATAGGCCTATACTGACCTAAAACGAGGAATTTAAATAATCTTAATTTTACTCCTATGAAAACAAAATAATAATATATACTAGCAACAAAAAAAAAAAATAAATAAATAAAAAATCGGTATATTTTAAACAAAACTTTAGTGGCTTGAATATGTATTCTAAATTGCCACCATGAGATGAAAACTTTGAGGTAAAAATTTGAGTTAATTGTGCATTATATACCCTACTAAATTGGTATCTGCGAGCGCGAAGCGCGAGCCGAAAATTTTGAGCTCAAAATTGGAGTTATTAATTTTGTGCATTATGAGTTAGTATCCGCGAGTAAATAAAGGGACACTTTCTACTGTTTTTTTTTTTTTTTTTTTAGATAATTGTGTATTATAGACCTTATTTAGAATCCGCGAGCGCGAAGCGCGAGCTGAAATTTTTCAGTGAGGTAAAAATTGGAGTTATTTGTGCGTTATGATTTATTATCAGACATGTCAGTGAGCGCGAAGCGCGAGCCGACAAAGTTGGGTTTTAATAGATATATGGAATAAGTAAAGGGACACTTTCTAGTATTAAAAATCGTAGATAATTGTGTATTATACACGGGCGTAAATCCCGGGGGTGGGGGGGGGGATACATCCCCCCAGATTTTGAGGAGGGGGGATGGCCTGTACAAACATCCCCCCAGTTTTCAAGAAAGAAATGAAAAAATGGATACACTAGATAATGGTTTTATTGGTTAAAAAAGCGTTTTCAATACTAAAATATGCTTATTTTTACTCCCAAAAACCCAAAATTTTCCTGCTCGGTCGCTATGCGACCTCGCACTAAGTAAAAACAGTAACCCAAGTATAAAAAGGTTGGATCCAATGCCCTCGTCTGGGGACAAACCTTAGGAAAGGGTGTTCTTGACAATGAAAAATATTAATGTAGTTGTGTGCGGGCTAGGTCGGGGGGGGGGTGGGCTTGGGGCCTGCAGCAGCAGGCCAACAAAATTTTTATAGCAAAGATTTTTGATTTTTTTTTCTATCGCTGTTATTTAAAAAGCATGTAAAATTTATCTTTTAAATGGATACTAAATTTTCGGCTCGGTCGGCGCTTCACTCTCGCTGATTCTAAATAGGATCTATACTCCATATCCCCAATTTTTGGCTTATAAATTTCGGCTCGCGCTTCGCGCTCGCATTACTTTTTCCTTTACTAAAATGAACAGGAGTCAAGGCAGCCATTATGATTCTTAAAAAAGACAAATTTTCTTCATATCCCCTACCTCTCTGAATACATTTCTCTTTAGGTCTATGCCTCTCATCTAAAGTATCTCCTTTTCAGAAAAAAATGCCCCTTTTTTCCAGCGAGACCCCACATTCATATTAGTTCCTTCGCCTCTACTATATGTTTTTCGTTTTGTTTTGTTTTGTTTTTTTTTTCATTGGTCGCGGATACTATACAGGACCTTTAATGCACAAACATTCAATTTCAGCTTGATTTGATCTTCGGCTGGCGCTTCGCGCTCGCTCATACCAAATAGGAACTACAATGCACAAATATCTCAAACTTTTACCTTAAAATTTGCGGCTTGCGCTTCTCGCTCGCATTACTTTTTCAATTACTAAAATAAACAGTAATCAATGCAGCCATTATAATTCTTAAAAGCATATATTTAAAGACATTTTTTTTTTCGTATCCCCTTGCTCTCCGAATACAGTTCTCTTTAGCGGCTTCTGATCTAAAGTGTCCCACTTTTCAGAAAAGATGCCTTTTTTTATCGAGACCCCCACTTTCAAATCCGTTTCGCCACCTCTACTATATATTTTTGTTTTTGTTTATTTGTTTTTTCCTTTTTCGCGCTCGTGGATACTATATGGGACCTTCAATTCACAAACTTATACAATTTCAGCTTAAAATTTTCGGCTCGCGCTTCGCGCTCGCTGATACGAAATAGGAACTATAATGAATAAATATCTCCAACGTATAGCTAAAAATTTTCAGCTCGCGCTTCGCGCTCGCATTATTTGTTTCCATTACTAAAATGAACTGTAATCAAGGCAGCCACAAGCTGAAAGCATACATTCAAAGACAAATTCTATTCGCACCCCACCGCTCTCCCGCCGCCTCTGCTATATTGGGTGTTTCCGAAAAAAGGAAACCCAACTTTGATCAACAATAATTTCAAAAATATTCCAATGGTGATTATGAAATTTATATCACTGTAAAGTACAACTCATTACCATTCCAATGATACCTCTCTCACCTCACCCATATCATGCTTCGCTGAACCCCATTGTTCTGAAAAAGTCTTGTAAAATTGTGCGTGGTTCACTTTCATGCACCTTGAGATGGTTTGTGTGAATGTGCCTGGAAAGGAAACCCAACTTTGATCATCAATAACTTCAAAATTTTTCAGTGGTGATTAAGAAATTAATATCACTGGAAAGTACAACTCATTACCATTCTAATGATACCTCTCTTAGCTCACCAATATCATGCATCACTGAACCCCATTGCTTTGAAAATTGTCTCGCAAAATTGTGATAGGTTCTCTTTCATGCTCCTTGAGATGAGTTGCTTTAAAGGTTCCTTACAAATCTAAGTAAAGCATTCCAGTGACTGTAAATAAATGAGTTTGATAAATGGGTTGGAAATGTCTACTTATTTAGTCCGTTAATCTTACCATCCAGGTAATTTCAACATGTTACTGCTCATGACAACCCAGAGAACCTTCAGTTCTCCGTGGATAATGTAAGAAGCATGACAGTGCATCAATCACAGTTTTGCAAGATATTTTCAGAACAATGGGGTTCAGTGATGCGTGACATTGGTGAGCTGAAAGAGATATCAATACAATGATAATGAGTGGCACTTTCCAGCGATATAAACGTCATAATCACCACTGTCATGTTTTTTAAATGATTGATGATGAAAGTTGGGTTCCCTTTTTAGGCACATTGCAACAAACCCTCTCAATGAGCGTGAAAGTGAACCACTCACAATTTTGCAAGACATTTTCAAAACAATGAGGTTCAGTGATGCGTGACATTGGTGAGCTGAGCGAGGTATCATTAAAATGGTAATGAGTTGCACTTTCCAGTGACATAAAATTTATAATCACCATGTTAATATTTTTGAAATTATTGATAATCAAACTTGGGTTTCCTTTTTTCTGGGTCACCCAGTATGGGTATTAAAACGTTCCTTACACTGAAAAGATAACTTTGTCACAAGGCCAGATTAATTCGTCAATCGGGGTAAAATAATTTGTTTTGCGATATAACTGTGAAATGACAAACTCATGGTAGTATACATAACAAATTGATCGAGCACTATTACAAAGTTTCAACTGGTGTTGACAAAAACAAACTTGCGCATGACTGATTTATTTGCGTGACGACTCTTCGCAACCGTAATTGACAAATCCTCTTCGCAGTCAATGTAGAAATGACGATTTTAAGTCGGCCATAACGAATTATAATACAAATTATTTGCTGAAAAACAAATCAATTTGTTGACGCAAAATGCATGACAAATTTAGCTCCTGAAGACAGTTTGGGAAACCCCGCACACAATCAGCGTCTTCGAATCACTCGCCGGTCGCCGTGATTTAGCTGCGAGGCAAGGCTTGAGTAGATCGAAAAAGGTAAACTTTTATACTAAAAAAATAAATTTGAATTTGTTTCCTCAGGAATTTCGAGGTTCTATTAAAACTGACAAAAATATTAACTATCTGTATTGTTTGTTTATTACAGGTGTGTTTTCTGACTGTTACATGACAAATTAACGTCAAAATGCAGTACAAATTGATGAATGAAAAAAACAAATTGAAAAATGAGAATGAGGAATTAAAATGTTGCAATGACAAACTTTGAAAAAGGTTTGTCAAATTAGACCACTTTTCATGACAAATTAAAATTCGTCATGTTATGGTGCATGACAAATCTATAATGACAAATCTTTGGCATGACAAATTTATTAATTTGTTAAATTAAACCACATTAATGACAAATTTATATTTGTCAATTGACAAAGTTATCTTTTCAGTGTATGTCACTAGTGCTTGTGTATGCCATACAAGATCGCGACAAGTTGGTAAATTATTTCGCTCATCCCCCCTCCTCTTTTTTAAATTTGGGGTTTTAAAAAATATATATAATAAATAAAGGGGCACTTTCTAACATAAAGAATTGTAGATGATTGTGTATTATAGACCCTATATAGTATCCGCGAGCGCGAAGCGCGAGCCGAAAATTTTGGGTTTTAAAAGATATATGGAACAAACAAAGGGGCAATTTCTAGTATTAAAAATCGTAGATAATTGTGTATTATAGTCCCTATTTAGTATCCGCGAGCGCGAAGCGCGAACTGAAAATTTGAGGTAAAATTTTGAGTTAATTGTGTATCATATATTATATACCCTACTAGATTGATATCTGCGAGCGCGAAGCGCGAGCCAAAAATTTTGTGTTTTAAAAGAACTATGCAATAAATAAAGGAGTACTTTCTAGTATTTTTTTTTTCTTTAGATAATTGTGTATTATAGACCCAATTTAGTATCCGCGAACGCGAAGCGTGAGCTGAAAATTTTGAGTTAATTGTGCATTGTATACCTTAATTGGTAGGCCTATGTGCGAGCGCGAAGCGCGAGCTGAAAAATTTGGAGCTCAAAATTTGAGTTATTTGTGTATTACGATTTAGTATCCGCGAGCGCGTAGCGCGCGAGCCGAAAAGTTGGGTTTTAAAAGATATATGGAATAATTAAAGGGGCACCCTTACAAAAATATCGTGTGGTACCACATAACGGTACCATACAAAATACCACAGGATTTTCCTATGGTTTTTTGCACAAATACCACACAACAAAATACCATACAGCAGTATCATACAGCCAAAATACCATAGGATTTCTTATGGTTTTTTGGCACAAATACCACACAAAATACCATACAGAAGTACCATACAGCCAAAATACCATAGGATTTCCTATGGTTTTTTGGCACAAATACCACACAAAATACCATACAGAAGTACCATACAGCCAAAATACCATAGGATTTCCTATGGTTTTTTGCACAAATACCACAGGATTTCCTATGGTTTTTTGGCACAAATACCACAGGATTTCCTATGGTTTTTTGGCACAAATACCACACAAATACCTACAGAGTACCATACAGCCAAAATACCATGGATTTCCTATGGTTTTTTGGCACAAATACCACACAAATACCATAAAGCAGTACCATACAGCCAAAATACCATAGGATTTCCTATGGTTTTTGGCACAAATACCACATAAAATACCATACAGAGAGTACCATACAGCCAAAATACCATAGGATTTTCTATGGTTTTTTGTGCACAAATACCACAGGATTTCCTATGGTTTTTTTGGCACAAATACCACAGGATTTCCTATGGTATTTTAGCACAAGTACCACAAAAAAATACCATACAGGTGTACCATACAGCAAAAATACTTAATAGCATTATCCCAAACTAGTACCACACATCAATACGCACACACTTACCAGGAGTATGACATACCGTTGCCGCCGGAACACCACACGCCGTTAATTCAGAGATGCCACATGCCGTTTCCACAGGACTGCCGTAGACACCCAAGGATACATACACTGGTTATATATATACTTATTTAGCAAAAATATTTTGGGTCACAGTTAGTTATTTTCTATTTTTTTGAAAATAATGCAAATGTCAACTATCGCTCTTGATGTTACTTTGTGTTTAGGAAATATATTTCTCTAAAGAAAAAAATATAATATGCAGGCAATTACTAGTTAATGAGGTAAGCTTCACAAAATACTGATTTGTGCATACAAAAACATTGTATGCAAATGAGCTAATTACCATAGTACCACACGATAGTACCACAGGAATACCATACGACTACCAAACTTCAGCAGTAAACTGCCATAAATCCACTTTGACTAATGCCCGTTGGTTTCATCCCTGTTGGATGTTTATCTTTAATCAGTTCGTCAAATTACCATTTGGTCTAATTAATTCCCATTTCGTCTAATCAAGTCGACTAGGTCAAACACCACTTAGTCAATTCCTGTAAGAAACTATCCCTTAGAAAAAAATATCCTGTGACAATACTACACAACGGTAGGTATTGGCGGCCTCCCGGGTGGACGGGGGACGATCGAGTTCCCCCCCCATCGATTTTTTGTTTCTGGGGGATCGTCCACCATCTCTCTCTG
>CALNVZ010003430.1:25654174-25720585 GCA_940671915.1 Paracentrotus lividus | reverse complement strand
GTTGATGAAACAATCGACCAATTTGTTACGAGATGCCGTGACAAAGCAAAGAGTTGCGATTTCGAGGCCAACGAGCTCGATGAAAGAGTCGTGGAGTTAGTAATAGCATCAACACCGATTGCTGAACTCCAGAAATCGCTCCTGGAAAAACAAAAAGGGTTTAAGATTGGAGACATCTTAACCGAAGGGCGTAAATTCGAGGCAATCGAAGCAAGCAGGCGTAGTCTGAACACGCTAGTTAATCCTCAAGCGCAGGAAAGCGTTGATGCGTTCCGAAGTTGCAAACCAAAGATGCGTAATACTTGCGGAAACTGCGGTCGCAGTCATAAGCCAAAACAATGCCCAGCATTCAACGACGAATGTCGGTCATGTGGAAAAAAGGGCCACTGGGCTAAGTGTTGCAGAAAAACAAAATCCGATCAGCGGAAAACAGACAAATCAAAGTCAGAAACCTGCAAACACACGCAAAGGCGAAACAAATCTCGAACAAAGTCGAAGAATCACAAACCGGTGAACGAGTTGGACACTCAAGTAGACCAAGACAAAGTGAGTAGAGATCAATTTGCATACTTTGATACAATCAAAACTGCAGAACCACATACAGTAGTTAACAATGACGGTAATGTTGCATATGCATTCATAGACATAATAGCTCCACAGAAAGCTGGACAGCATATGTTAAAGCTCAAAGTTGACTCAGGTTCAAGTGCAAATACGCTCACACTTCGAACAATCAAAAACATGTATGGAGAAAAATACAAGACGGTAATCAAACCTACATCTACAAAGCTCGTAGTGTATGGAAAGGCACAAGTACCGTGCAGGGGTACCGTAGATCTGAAATGTAAGTACAACAGTCCAGGCTGGACTACCCACTCATTCTACGTAGCAGACGTAAAGGGATCTTGCATTCTAGGATTACAATCATGTACCAAACTAGGGGTTATCACAATCCATGGATCATCCAAAACTGTCTCTAGAGAACCTACATCTATCACAAATGTAGAGGACACGACTACGCTTACCAGAAGTGTAGATCACACAGGTACGGTTACCACAAGCGATACAAGTACGCTTACCATAAGTGATACAATTACACCTACCACAAGTGTAAACAACACAGACACACCTACCACAAGTGTGAATGGTACAGATACACCCAACACGAGTGTAAACCACAAAGTTACACCTATCATAAGTGCTAACAATACAGGTACACCCATCAAGAGTGTAAACAATGCAGATATACTTAACACAAGTGCAAGCAATCAAAACCATAATGTTCTTAGCTCTGACCTGATCTTCGGTCAAATCAAAAGAGCAGAGGTACAGACAGAAACAAAGCAGCAGAAAGAGCCGTTGCTCCCCATGATGTACCCCAGCAACCCTGGACCAGACTAGAAACAGATTTGTTCATGTTCAATAGACAAGAATATCTACTCGTCACTGACTATTACTCGAAGTATCCGATAATCTAACAGCTGAAGATACCAGAAGTGCAGCAGTAGCGGACGTGATGAGCGGAATCTTCAATCTATTTGGTCCACCAGAAAGAGATCGTATCTGACAACGGTCCACCAATTTGTCGGAAACCATTCCAGGACATGTGTAAGAAGTGGTCGATCAAACACACCACATCTCTCCGCACTATCCAAGATCCAACGGACTAGCGGAAAGAATGGTTCGTACAGTCAAGAATCTGTTGACAAAGTGTTCTCAGACGTGGTCAAGATAGTCAACTAGCTATGATGAATCTCAGAGCAACACCAAGTGAGACAATCACATGAGATCACCTGCAGAATTGTTATTTGGGAGACCGATCCGAACAACACTTCCAAGTCATCGTCTGTCGAGAGAATCAATCACCACAGATCATCTCTTGAACCGCAGAGACAAGATGAAGGAAACGCATGACCAGCATGCAGGATCAGAACTTCCATCTCTCCATGTGGGACAAAGTCCTACACCCCCAAGATCACACTTGGATACCAGCCAAGTATCCAAAATCTGCGATGAACACAGGTCGTATGAAATCGAAACACCCAACGGGAGGAATCCTGAGACGAAACCGATCTCACCTGAGGGAAATCCCTACAGCAAACCCAACTCCGAGACGTGTAAGGTTCGCCGAAGACCACACCGCAGATACCACACCAGAGGACCACGACAACGATCAACCAACTTCGACGTCGGAAACTCAAAACAATCAATCTCAAAAGCAAGCGACAAACTCGAAAACCACGAGGTATGGTCGAACAATCCGCAAACCAGCGAGACTAATTGAAGATTGATAACCCTAAAAACATTTCGAAAGAAGAGAGAAAACAGAAGACACTCTTGAGGAATTCGAAAGAAGACTGAAGACGCATATAGTTTTCAATTCAAAAGTTTATTATTCATGTTGCATGTATAATCATTGTACAGTACAATATTCTTGGTATGACAACAAGCATAATATCTGGAATCATTTGCTTACCAAAACTTATGATTTTATAAATCATAACTGTTATACCAAATATTATATTCAATTTGCATCAAAGGAAAACTTATGGAAAATTGAAAATGCAAACAGTTAACTTACTCAAACCAGTTAAACTTTATATCTTTGGTATAACAATTATCCAAAATTAAACAGGCTACCAAAAGAAACCAAAAGTATATTGTTATCAAAACAATGTATACCAAAAGTGTTGTTATCAAAACAATATATATTGTTGTATACTCAATCATTGAATGTACACATTCTGCTTCTTTACAAAGGAAGGGGGATGTTGCGATATACTATATTCGCTATGTCATTATACTACTAGCGGATACCATAGCTATATCGCATATCAGATGTAAATAGTATTCTAGCTTCAGGTTGAGAATAAACATGTCGTTATCGTAAACATCTTTGTGAAGACCTCATCATCTACCAGCCTCATCGTACTCGTAAAACAAGCCACACATAATCTAACAATAGGTTCTTCCACATAGTTATGTCATCATAACAGTTAGTGATTGATATTTGAAGGCAAAAATCAGTTCCAAAACGTAACCTGTGTTCTTATAGCAAGTACGGTATGGCGATATAAACCCGCGGTAGCGAACGCCGTCTGCTAGCAAGCTACATGTAGCTAGGCCGCTAGCGCAGGTGGCTATACCGCTCCGTGTGCGCTGCTGCTCAAAAGCACAGCGATGTGTTCTACTTCCGGGTCAGCCAACCGGCGAGGTCACAGAGTCCATATTCCACGTATAATTTCTATTCCCTTCTACAGCACTGTCGCCTTAAGTTTGGTGCCAGTGCTGTCTATAGTTATGCAGACTCCAGATGATCACCTTTCAATGAACAGATGGGATTAATGGAATATAAAGTAAAGAAGTTGTTGTCAATCTATCCATTGTGTTTCCTATTACTAGGTGTGTATGCATGTTCCGAGTGTGGACACGAGCTGTTCTCCAGCATGACCAAGTTTGAGCATTCATCACCATGGCCTGCATTCACTAAGACTGTTGCACCTGACAGTGTCTCTAAGAGACCAGATGGACCAGGAGCTCTGAAGGTTTGTATTTGGGTTATACCCTTTTAAGGGGGGGGGGGGTTTCTCGGGACATGCAAATGTTTTTATGAAGGATCTGTATGCAGCAAAAGCTTAAACACTACTGTTGGATTCGACATTCGCATAATTCGCAATACGTTCATGTGCCCTTTGGAAAACCCAGTTTAGGGAACTGAGGCTTGACATCCTCATCATTTGTAGTCCTAGTTTACTGGTAAAAAAATGCATGAGGTTTACCCTAAATTCAATCCAGCAACAGGCTGGACTTGTGCACATCTAGAACTGGTTGCTATCACTCGGCACTAGATTGTTTAGAACCAGTAACAATGAAAAAATCATCGAAATGAAAGACATGTAACACCTCAGTACTCTATCAAAGTTCACAATGCCAACTACCTCAGAGCTCTATCATACTGTCTTAACAATGATGGTTATAGCTGAGTAGAAATCTTGTCGCAGTATGTGAACTTTGAGAAATTCAAATGAAGAGGGGAAACTTGACCATAGATGTAATATAAAGATGAGCAAAGAACATAGCATTGCAGTGGATTCGAGTCCCATTAAAATCCCATTTTTGTGTTAATGATGAGAAATAATAGTTCAAAATATGTCTGATAAAACTTGTAAAATAAAATGTATTGAATTTGAAGATCAAATAAAAATGCATTTTATTGTATTTACATGTACGTGCGAATTGGAGAAACATGTCAAAAACAGTATGTCTAACATAGGTACATGTATATTGTATTATCTGCCCAGGTGTCATGTGGAAAGTGTGGTAATGGATTAGGCCATGAGTTCTTGAAAGGAGGACCAGACGGAAATGAGTCCCGCTTCTGAATATTCTCGTCTTCCCTCACATTCAAGAAAGGGAAGACAGGTAAGGAACCATTTTATTTCAGAACTGTCTTATTTTAGAATAGCAGGGTGTTCCCAATTGGTCAGTCTGGTCAAGACAATAGCTCAGTTTGAGGTTCAAGACCCTGGTCGGTTGGCCCTTGAGGCTTTGGGTAGTAGCAAGGAAAGAAGAAAGAAGAATAGATTTCAGAATAGACCCCCTACCCTCAGAACAAATACAAATAAGGTACTTTGACAGTCAAACAATTTTTAAAAATATTGATATGGGGGGGGGGGGGCCTTCTCGAAATTTTTGCGCGATAAATTTTTAACACAAGAAGCTATGTCTGCGATATTTCACGAATTTTTTGTTTGAAGTCTCGTGCATCCTGTAAGCCCAAATTTGCGATGCCTAGGTACCCGGTTCCGGAGTTACGCATATTTATGTACATGTGCATGAAGACAGAAAATTGGTTAAAAAACATGATTTTATGCCAAAATTTTCTAGCCAAAATTCATAAAGTTCTTTGTAATTATTTTTATTTTCACTGATTAGAATCAATTGATTTCATGCTGTTTATGATCAGAAAAGTGTCGCCGACAATTTCCATTGAAAAAGCAATAAAAAACAAAAAGTTGAAAAACCAAGAAAAAACAAAAAGTTGAAAAACCAAGAAATACATAAGAAATTCCCCAAAACAATAAAATACATAAGAAAACCAAATTTTTTAAATGTGCATTTGATCAGAATCTTGCAAATAGTCTTTAAAAAAAAAATGAGCTCTTTAAGGGCTTTATTTAATGATTTAAAGCCAAATTCTAATTTCATACGTAAATTAGCATAATCAATTAATTAAAAATAAATTTGAATAATTTTTGAACAATCAAATATACAATTCTGTAGATTACGTCGAGATCTAAAGGGGGGCCCTGTAGACCCCCCCCCCTCAATCTTTCCAGCCTCCAAAATACCCCAGTCAGTTGAGTTTGGTATACATTCGGATGAAAACCAGATATAAAATATAATTTATTATTACCTGTATGAGGCGTTTTGGAGACAAGATATAAGCGCGTATTTTGTCTGCCTAATTGATTTGGATAAAAAAATTACGTCACAATTGCTCAGTTCTACAACAACGGGCCGTAATATTCATACTCCCCTCCTCCGCGATTCCCTATTGGGTTTGTGTACAAAATTGCCGGTCCGTAATATCCATATTTTGTCTGGTCGGGGGTCCTACGCGTAACAGCAAGGTGATGCGCCTTATGGTACAAAGAGTAAGACATTGGATATGCACAGAAACATTACTGCGTCACAATGGTTTAGCATCCTGAAAAAAAATATGCGCCTGAATAACTACGTCACAATGGTTTAACTCAGAATGCTGAAGAAACAAGGAAAAGAAAAACATCCCACGACAAATACCCAGTTTAAATCAAGTTAACTTATTTTATTCTCTTAAAAATGTGGCTAAATGAGGTTAACAGGTAATAATAATAATATTGACTGGCTTTACCTTCGGGAGATACCTCCTATATTTCCCTCACAAGACCCATATTGCCCTCGTCTTCGACTCGAGGCAATATGAGACTTGTTTGGGAAATATCTGCGGTATGTCCCTCAAGGCCAGTCAATATTATATAAATGTTGCTGTGTGGTTGTGTATAAACAGCTGGAGTTTTCAGTTATTACATAGCAATTGATTTGTTATTTTCTTGGGAATTCTACTCGAGGCCCTTTTAGCTATTCAATCTTACTGTCAACATGTAAGTGTACATAGGCCCATGTAGATTCCTTACAAAAATGAATAGACTGTAAAAATAGAAATTAACTAACTCAAAGATTAAGATTTTTTTCAACAAAGGTCTTCGTGATACTTGTTATTTTTAATAAATAAATTTTTCTCTCACTCTATCTCTTGTTTCATGTTCTTTCAGCAGTTCAGAATGGAACTAAATCGTAGTAACATCAATGCAGTCATCACGAATGGGGACATCACACTTCCATCTAGTCATCAAGAAAAAGGGTACATCCACTGAATCAGGAAGAAGATAGAAAAATGTTTGTTTCATAACTACAGTACTACTTTTTATTAAAGTGCTAGATGTGCTAACTTAAGGTATAACCACTCTCACTACTACATGCACATGTATTATCAATCCTTAATAGTACTCCTTCCCCTCAGGAATGATTTTCTGCACAAAAAAAAGTTGTTGACTGAGTGAAATTGTTAAATAGGATCCCTCAAGTATAACTTTTTGCGCATTGGCTCTAGATGGAAATGATGTCTCTTCTTATATCTTGAAATATTTATATGAAATAATAACTTTTGTTGAAAAATAATGATTAAATATTGTGCTAGGAAGTAATTTTGCTGAGCAAGATGAAATGCTGCAATTAAATTTGTTCTAAATGTTGTAGCAATGATGGTGTGCATGACAGGAATTTGCACCTTACATAATATTTCGTTGTTTATTTTCAACAAAGTATCAGGCAAGATTGGTAGGTTCCGTTCTCTTATTATAAGTAAAAATGTATCATTAATAATTTAAGGAAAAAAAATCATTAAAAATGCTGCAAATAATCAACAGTTCATGGAAAAAATCTGATGGAAAATCTAGTTACAACATTTGTCTTGAGAGTCATGAAAAGACTTTCTGCTGTGATAAGAATGAAGGATTGCAAACAAGATAATTTTGGATTTTTGTTTTTTTAAGAGTCCAAGAGAAATGAAAAGAGCCTAGGCTTTACTCCCTGTTATCACTTGCCAATCTTGTCTTGATTTTTTGTTCTCATTTGTCTTTTGTTTACTGAAGGTATTTCTTTAATTAATATGTGAAGCAAAATGATTGACTACAGTGAAAGCTTTACATGGCAACTGTAGTTCTGATGTTTGGCCGCAAATCTTTTTCCTTCATTAACCAGAAGACATCCTGAACAGTCAATTAAATATCAGAAGCTTTCTTGAAAAGGCAATATTATTATTGAATATTATTTAAACCATCACTTTCGTGAATTTATATTGTATAAATTGAGAGACACATCTTTCATTTGCTTGTACATGAATTTTGTTAGTTTTGAACCATAGTATTTAAAGCCTTTATTTTTGTACGTCCTAGAAATATGGTTATAATTAGTGAAGTAGTCCTGTATTTTGTTGTTGTATGTTCCAATATTTTCTTTTGTAAATGCTAAGATTGTAAAAGAAAAAACACTTTACAGTCCCCTCTACTATTATGAAGTATGTAGTATGTAAGTATGATGATTCGCATTAATCATATGGTGCCACTAAAAAAAAACATTCAAGGGCACAGTCTTTAGATGCATTAGAAGCTATGTTCACACGCGACCATCGGGGTCCCTTGGAGTTTCCAGCCTTTACCCTAAAACCTATTGAGAAAATAAACTCCAAGTTAACTCCAAGTTATCCTCGAGGACTAAGTTCTCGAGGATAACTTGGAGTTAAGGCTTGTCGTGTGAACAATACTAATAGTGGTTTTCATCCTATACCGGTACTTGTCATTCTACATTGTACCATGCTAATTGCACAAGCAAAAAATTATGCAATAATCTGACATGTCAAATCTGTTAAGTGTTGTAAGGACGCCAGTCACATCTTATAACTTATAACGACCTTTTGGCCTATCGAAAGACAGCTGGCATTGCATGGCTTGCACATTAGGGGGTATGTGACTCCTTACAATAAAGGCAACCGTTCTAAAGACCTTAATATACATTTGCTGCACTCAACCCAGGTGGGGTAAATGGGTACCTGATAGATTCAGGAAGAAATAACTTGAATGCAAATTATGTGCCTTATAGGATAGCTCGGCTAGGATAAGGGTAATCATCCACAAGCTCTTCGGGAGAAAATTAGATATGAAAATTGCTGTACTTGAATAAGAACCGAGCATTGTTATAATTATTATTCATTAATACTGTGTTTTACTATGAGTGTTTCATACTCGTACATCTAGGTACTATTCATTGTGTGTTTGTTTGCCATGGTGTTAATATTTATTTGTCTGGCAGACAAGTTCATAAATATGATGCTGATGTTCTCGAGTTGCGTCCAGTTTTTACCTCAGTCATATCATATGGATTGTAAATAGATTCAGACTATATAATATTGTTCAATTGAAAGTTTTCTGGCTGATAACAATTTAAATACCGGCAATGGATATCGCTATGCAACATACTATCTTTGTATGCATCAAATGCATGATACATGTATATGCTATGCTTTAGATGATTATCTTCCATCAGAATAGTCTGGATTGAACCACCTTGAAAACAATCTTATCACATTGAATATGCCAGGTTTTTAACCAACATAAACCTTCATTTATACAGGTCTACCCTACATGAGATAATTATGCAAAAATAAATAGAGGGATACCGATCTTTATAATATGTGAGAGTCACATGACCACTATATTTGCATGGTGATCTTGAAATACAAAATTTTAAAAGCTATCGAGTGTAACATAACATCGAGGTCATATTTGTATGATGTTTATTTTTGATATTTTGATAATGGCTTTCTGTGCAAACTGTATTGTACTCTCATAATTCATATCGAGGGACTTTTAAAATGTTTATTGCTGAAATGAATTTTAATAGTTATCAGAACTGAAGATTGCCATCGAATGAGGGATTGAAAACTGATATCTTAAAAATAAGAAGATGCATATCAAAGTGAGGTACTAATTATGTTTTACATAATATCTAAGTAACATCTAAATACTCAACTTTACAGGCGTGGATCCAGGGGGGGGGGGGGCCCTAGCAACAAAAAAAAAGGGGGGGGGGAAGAAGGAAATTGGATGGACGGGCCGATTGACCCCCTCAACCTTACCCCTGTGGCTGAAACATGACCTTTTGGCTCGCCCGGTGTGATGGAGAAAAAATTTGGGTGTACCAAAATCTGAAATTACAATTTTGGGCCCCCCTGTAATGAAATCCTTGATCCGCAACTGCGTTATTTGCAGGTAAATTTATAGACACGATCATGTTCTAGCATATGCACCGACAATCACAAGTAAAATACATGTGAATTTAATGATCTTAGATTAACACTCGCTGCACTTTCAACATCCAAAGCTGCAGATCAACATTTAAAAAAATTTGTTGTCCTGAAACGTTACAATTTTAACAATCTTGCAGGTTCAAGGTTCAAAGTACAACCATGTTTTGTTTGTGTTATTATGATTGTAAAATTGTGTGTGAAAATGAATTGCCTTTTCAATTTTGTGTGCATCACAATAACAGTGGTAACAATAATGGTACATGTACATGTATGTATACATTCATGTTAAACTATTGATGGCAATATGCTTTGTGTAAAACTTGATGGTATTTCAGTTTTTGAATACAACTACAATGAGAAACTGGAATTTGTACATGTTTATTAACATACGGTATATGGTGCACATTTTCTCCCCTTAAATTGAGGTGGAATTTGATAAGTGAAAATAATTCCTATAAATTTGTTTTTCTTAAAAACATGTATGCTTGATAGAACCTTTAAGGATTAACTATTTCTTACTTTGTGGATATCAAGAAATTCAAAACTCAGTTTTGATTTTTTAACGCTCAAAATAAAGAGAATACATCTATGGTAAATTATGCCACTAATGTTTAATGGTGTTAACCTTATTTCTACAATCTAAGCGATGTTGGTTTGCAGTTCATTGCAAGCTATGCATCGATAAAAGATTTAAATTTTGAAGTGAAGTACAATTGATTTAAATTGAATTTGTAGAAATGATTAGTGGAAATTTGTTGTATGTTTGTTTTGTAAATGTTAATAGTGAACTCCGCACAAAATGTAACTTTAACCACCACACTACTAATCCACCCATCGTAATAGGGCTTCCACTTTTTAGTCATGTAGCCCTATATTTAAATTTTAATAAATAGCTTTGATTGGTCTGACGTGTGTAAATAATTTCAGTCATTATTTAAATAGTTACAGTGATGCAAATTTTTATGGTGATGTTGTTAACCAGATTCTTTGACTTGCAATAAATTTAGTACCGGTAGTAGAAGTAATTTTAAGTTGCATTTCTAATTTGTTTTGAATAGAGAATTATGAATATAATTAAAATCCATTATAACAAGGTGCTTCGGACCACGCCAATTACATGTAATTTGTTATCACAAAATCTCATAACACAAATACAGACACAAAGACACCTGTGCACATATTTAAAATTGGTACCGAGCGAATCTCCTTGATTTAACAAACTATTGCTATAACATGTCTGTGCTCATTACCATCGTTACAAGTTTAAGACCACTTGAAAATGTATGTGTATAGTTTATATGTATTATACTCCTCAGGGAGTGGAGATTGTGCACTGTAAAAGTGCGGGATCGTAAATGAATCCAATGACCGGGTTAATAATATACTGTAAGCGCTGTGAAATAATTTACCATGAAGAGCGCACTAAAATGCTAGTTATTATTATTATCATTATTATATTCTGGAATATACTGTCCCTAGTTTTATTAACAACTAGCGAATATTAAATATTATATTGCACATACTAAGAATGTTGCAACAGGAAGTGATAGTCTTCCCATCATTTGGATCAACAGTGATTATTTGCTAATCATTATCGTTATTTTTTAAAACAGTCTGATTATTATTTTCACAACCAAACTGATGTCTCATGCTTCAGTTAGCACAAAACATTATGCAAATTAAAAGAAAGTTTAGGTCTGTAAACGCAATATGGAATGAGCTTACTTGAGTTAAAGACCTCTTGAAGCTGTGTGCCAAATTCCATGAAATATCTCATGAACACAAATTCATATTGAAAATATACCAAATGCTTGTATTATAATACACACATTTTCAAGTGGACTTAAACTTTTAATGATGAAAAGTACTTCTTAGTGAAGTGAAATTATACCTTTCTTGAATCATGTAGATGTGACACATAACCAAATAAATTGCAAATGAAGGTGACAGGTGCAAAATCCATTTCATGCAAGTTTTTGTCAAAGGTAGTAGGATGAAAAACTGAGTAATCCTATTCAGTGCTATGGGACAGCATTCACTCAAAACTTGCCAAAAATGGATCTGTACTTGTTACATTTATTTGCAAATTACATTTAATTTGTGATTCAAGAAAGGTATTATAGCAAAGGTGAAGAGTTCCATTCAACTACATAATACATATAAATAGCCAAAATACACATGCTTGGAATATTGTCCCTAAAAAAGGTGGATTGCCTTTTTTTATACGCACTGTATAAGTGAGAGATCACGGATGGGAGGAATATGGAAAGATATGGGGCGGGGAGAGAGAGAGAGAGAGAGAGATAAGAGAGGGGCGGGGGAGAGAAACAGAGAGAGGATTGGGTGCCGCGAGCTCCAAGTAGGGAATCAAAAATAAATTAAAAGCGTCGTACAAAAGGCAATGTCGAGTACAATAATCACCAGGAATTTTATTCTTGCTTTTTTGTTCCTTGATACATTTTGTTTGTTGTACATAGTAGGAAATAATAAATTTGTAGACAGTTTGGGTATTTCAATATCTAATATACTAGTTCCACAGTATGTGTCGATATGAAGATGAACATAAAATCCTCTCTAATAAAATAATTACAGGGAACTCAGAAATATGCTGGAGAACTTCAAGTGAATCAAATCCAATCCTTTTTTTTTTTTTTTTTAATATTTTGTCATATTTTCTTAACTCTCATATTTCAATGTAAAATGGTAGCACTGAATGCACTAGGGCATGCAGATGTAAAGCCTGTTAGTGAAGCATGAGCATACATACTATAATAATCTTGGATTTTTTTTATTTTTTTTTCTTGAACAATTATTTCAAAAGTTGGTTGCAAGGGATATGGATTAGAATGATATATTCTCAGTTGGTCTACATGATCAGAGAATAAAACCAAAGGTGGACAAACCAATGATTATATTCTCCTGTCTGTTTAGAATCTACTGGAAGAGTAAAGTTTTTCAAGATTATAATCCCTTTATCATAAAGATAATTTCTGAATGTTTTCCTTGGTAATTTCTATCAAGTTTTAAGTTCATAACTCTTTCTTGAAATATTGCAATAAAGAGACTAATACCTAGAATTGACAAGATGATATTATGTAACCAACAACCTGTGTCCTCTCCTAATCAGAATGTCTTTCTATGTTGATCGCTAACATCTCAAATGGTTCTTAAAATATTGAGATAAAGCAGCCAATATGAGTTATTAAATAAATTGACCTCTGAGACCTTGACTGAGCACCTCCTTATAACTAGAGTGGACTGTACTATCAATTTGAAATGGCCAGTGCATGATACGTCTGATCAGATAATGCAGCATTATGTACTTTTTATGTACTTTTTGTATAGGAAAAATTAGAACAGAATTCAATCTAAATGGGGGGGGGGGGGGGAAACACACGCATTCCTGAAATAAATTCAAATGACAAAAGTCCAAGACCAAGTTCATTAACTTGCTGTAACAACATTTTCAAAAACTGAACAAGAAGAAATGCAAATGGCAATATTGGAGTCGGTAGAATTGCTCAATTACAAGAAAATCTTGTTGCATACATGTAGATCTAGATGTGTTAAATGAACTAATTGATGTGATAGAATCAATCTGAATTAAGCATATATGTGTTCATAAACCGAGGGAAATGACGAAAAATAATCCAAAATTGATTAAACCGCAATGATCATCAAAAATAATAGTACTGGTTGTCCAACCTGTAATATCAAGTTGATCGATATAGATCAGCTAATAACTCCTGATCAATCCAAACCTATTCAAAATCAAACAGAGTCATGTAATCCATGAAGGCTAAGGGTCATTGGTAATGACTACAGCAAAGCCTATATCATCTTCATGATCCGATTTACTTGAACTGTTCGTCACTATGGAGGGTTGTGATGATTCAGTGTTGCTACTGCTTAGAGAATCTTTCTGGATAGCATCAGTTGATTCAGTCAAAGTTCTTGTGGCAGAAGATGATTCCGATGGACAGAGTTCTGAAGGCACTGATGCTCCGGCACCTTCTCCAGGAGCTGGACAGGATTCTACAGGAGACTGAGTTGTCCTGGTGACTTCTTCGGTCTCTTCCACTCTCAACTTTTTAGCATCCTCCTCCTCCTCTTCTCCAGTTTCTTCAGTCCGCTTTCTCTTTCCGTCTCCAGACACCCCTACGTCCTCGGCACCGGCAACAAAATGGAGGTTGTACTTCTTGAAGCGGTTGTAGTCCTTGAGGATGGAGAGGCAACATACACTACCTAGGACGTTGACCATGACAGTGTAGTCCGGAGCATCAAAGTCCACCTTGTGGATATGGGCGCTTCCTTGCATCACGATTGGAGCAAGCAGCTGAATGATGGGCTCTTTCTTTATCTATAAGAGAGAAATGAGACATGATAAAGACAAGAAAATATTAAGCTTAATGAAATTAACATGACAAACTATCTAAAACAATTTAGTATAACAGCGCTGAGAAGATACATGTACTACAACTCATTTAATTCTAAATAATTACTTTCCTCCATATGAAGACAACAAGCTAATGATCATAAAGTGCAAAACATTGAAAAACCATTAAAAAAAATTGTGTAGATTTGGAAATAGGACCTGTATTTTTGGGGTTACAGGTGGAATACAAAGATGGAATGCACCTACAGCTTGAGAAATACTATTACTAAGCTCTCATACAAATTGGTCTAACAAACTGTACATTGTAGTTGTTGATGTTTTTTATTTGAACAGGGCTGTTACTCATAATATGAATATTTACCCCATATAAGTTGTGTTTTTACATAAAACATGTAATTACTGTTCTTATATAAACAAATATAGAATTGTGTATAACAATATACTGAGTAAGAAACAGGAATTCTTATAAATTGTTTATCAAGAAATATTAAGATAAAAAACACAAGGCAAGAAAGAATCTACACTTTCGACAGGATGACACTTATCGAACCGTGAACGGCAGGTGTTCTTATTCTTATTCAATAAGTTTTATTTCATTTTCTATTTAAGTTCCAATACTATCTAATTTTTTGTTAGGCTTTTGTCTCCTTTGTTTTAGGAAGTAATTAAAAGCATATTTAACAGCAATTCAAAATGAATGACAAACATTATCACCTTATTGTTATTCCTTGCTTTGAACATAACACAGAAGGTGGAATCCTTTGCATCTGCAGCTAGAAAGACAGGATAAATCATCTCTTGAGCAGTCTTCTCTATCTTATCATCAAAGGCTTTACATGTATGAGATACTGGAACCATTCTCTGGATGTTCCTTGCCTTCTGTGTCTTGGTCACCTCCAGGTCCGTTAACATATGATGCATCAGTTCGGTTGGATCAATACCCTGAGGAAGAAAACAAGTGCAGATCGGGGGAGAGTTAGAGCATTTATCTAGTGCAATCCAAACAATCTGGATAGGACATAATAGTTGTATGATTATCTACCGTTATACTAGGGGCAAACTGCAATATCGTAAGAAATACTTATTTACAATAAATTAATCAATTTGTGCCTTCTGATATGTAACACCCCTGACTCCTTTGAGTATGCTTTTTATCTGGCGACCTGTATTGAATTGTTTTGCTATGTTTCATAGCACATCTTCCAGTTCGTAAGTAAATAGATAACTTTATGCAAACATATCTTACCCTAAATAAATCAAATAAGTCCATGCTTTTCATTAAAATTCTTTGAAACTTTCACCACTGGTTAGACTGGAAGCCCATCACTCTAGGGCATATGTACAACACAGTTGTTTTGGCCATTTTGTTTATAGTTCGGTTCATACAAAAAAAATCCCCCCAAAACAAAACAACATGGCTGTTTTTCACAAGCCGTATGGGTTCCAGAATAATATGTGATCCAGGCTTTAGGTTTGTGACTTATAAATGAAACCGGACGTGAGAGAACATACTGTGGTTTGGATGAAGATGACATTCTTTGCTCCAGTCCTGGCCGATCTAAACCGTTTATCTTTACTGGTACGCTGCTCCTTGAGTGCGTTCACCTCTTTCTCAAGTAAGTCTGAGATATCCTCCTCACTGTCATCTTCCCCTGAAAGTAAAAATAATGGAAACTTCTTTCAAAAACTGACACAAATGGACATTATTTTACTGGTAAATGTATTGTGATACAGAGGTGTGAGTGAATACAAACAGAATACAAACAAAGAAAAGGCTGAAATTCAAAGAGCTCCCATTCTTTTGTACAGTAGAAAGCTAAAATAAGCTGAAAATCAAACACCCAAGAAGCTCAAATCACCTAAAAAGCTAAACTCTCTCACCCCTAGTGACAAGGGTAAAAATTATGATATAAGTTACTGATTAGTTATCCTTTTTGTATAAAGTTTGACCTCGCTTATCTGAACACGTTGGGACCAGCACTCATCCGGTAAAGTGATATGGCCGCTTGTGAGAGTAATACATAGTTTATGTACATGTACTGGGACACCATTATAGCACTTATATCAAAATTTATAGGGGAGGATTTAATAGTTTTTAGGGTAACGATTTACGGGATGGATGATTGTAAATGACCATAATGTTTTACTGAGCGTATAAGGTGATGAAAATAATATGAATAACAGCAGAAAAGTTGGGCTTTATGTGGATTTAAAAAGGGATAAAAAGGGAATCTGGCCAAAGTCCATGGCAGGTTGATAGAGTAGGCCAGTAAAACGATAGCTGCAATGGTCGGACTGCAGTTCAATTTTCGATACAGTTTACAGTATACCTTTCTGGAAAGTGTGAAAACACATACCATCAATGTCTTCTATCTCATCAGCACATTTCTCTGGTCCATAGAGCTGATCTGCATATTCATTGAGTAGATTGTAAGCCTCTTTGACACACCTTGCCTCATTCCCGGCACACGTAATTAAGATTCCCTGCAGTAAGTGAGTGAGAGAGAGAGAGAGAGAGAGAGAGAGAATAGGGTGATGTTTGACTAATTTTCACTGAAATAGGGAAAGCTGAGGGAATGTTGAAACTAGAAATAACATTTGCACAGCAACTGGAGAATATCCCCTGGTTCATGAAATTTTAATGATTTTTATTATTACATTTGACCTTTGCCCACTGAACATCGAGGTCCAGCTTAGGCCCCAACCAAGCCCAATAAGATAAAATAAACAAATTAAAATCTACTGTACTTTAACCTGTTGGAGACGAGCTGATTTTGCTACAACACACATTTCCCATAGACCTGAGCCAGAATATATTCGGGATCAGTCCTCAATGGGTTAAAAGTGGCATTTTGAAAAATAAATTTGCATTTGAATGAGTTACATAACTAAAGTTAATAAGCCCTCATCTCCGTCAGACCAATCAGAATCAAATCAGTCAAGGGATGACATAAACGAAGAGAATTCATCATAAATTGTATTTAGCTTATTCAGCCTATGAACTACAAATGTAACCTTTGCTATGTGGTAAAGCAAGCAATCACAATCATACTTGTATGCATACATTAATTTCACCCAAATGTACACAATATGTTTTTATCCAATTTTTCTCTTTAATGGTGGTCGTTAATTAGGTGTCTAGTGTCAAACAGGAATTGTATTGTTAATCTCTACAGGTCAGATAACATGACTTGCAACTGGAGAATTATCAGCCTAGAATTTAGATGAATTGTATAATGTGATGCATCACATCAAAATCTGACACAAGTCGCCGAGCAAACTCAGCAAAGGATTGAGGAAATCTGCCAAATAATAAAAAATGTCTTATTTGTGGGAAAATACTTTTTGATTTTCTGAATCTTCAATGTTTCATGTGTGCTCTGTAGAATTTTTGTTGTAAAAACGATAAAGGGAAAATATTTAAAAACTGATTATTCTGTTTTGCAATATCGTTGGCTTTTTTCTTGCGACTTGTGTCTCATTTTGATGTGATCAGTCACTAATTATCTCTAAATGAACAGTGTAGAGTCTATACATGTACACTGTAGGCTTATCACTAACCTTCATTCCAACTTGCAGCATACGATCTTGTTTTCGATAGTTGGCGCCACTCTTCCTGTAGTAGGACTTTGACTTTTTCTTTCCTTGACCCATTTTCCCCATGGTCCTGTGGAAAAGAAAGTACATGACTCTAAATTGAAGCCTTACTATATTTCTATGTATTTATATTTATCATAGAATAGGTTTTCAATTAATTTGATTTCACTATCATGAAAATAAAAAATAAAAAACACTCCCGATTTTTCAAAACTGGTTTGGAACGTATTCAGTCTCCACACAAAATTTTTGCCACCTTCTACTTCTTCTTCCGCTTTTCTCGGAGATCTATAGTTGTATACTGCAAGTGAGCCGTGCCGACATAGAAATCTTCCTCTAGTCTGAGGCTCTGGCTCTGCTGGCGTGCTGCTAGCGTGGACAAGTTGGCATGATGTAGATTCTAGATCTATAGGTCTACCTGTTTTACCACTTACACTTATGCATGGTCTACTGGCCTGCCATTACTGCCATACTGGTTCCTCTTGTCTTACTTACTTATGGATGCTTCTGAACGCAGCCTTAACTGCCTCTATATTCAGATCCAAATTCTGTCTTCTTTTTAAAATTTTAGGTTGGCTGGATCATGTCCTGGGCCCCGTAACATAAAGAAAAGTTAGCAATCAATCGCAAACTTTCAATCAGTCGAGTCGCTAATAGCGATTAATCGCTAAAATCCGTAACACAAAGGCCCCCTGCGATCAATCGCTATTAGCGATTGATCGGTAATTATTTCTTTTTGCAAAAGCGACTGGTGCATGAGCCTATTGATTTTTGACTGTGCAGCCGATTCCCCGCTGAAATCCAGTCCCAGAATCAAAAGTAAGTACCTTTTTGCTCCGTTATTTACTGAATATGCGGATATTTCATGATATTTGATGGCAATAAATATGAAATATGATAATTTCATAAACTTAGGATTTTAACAAGTAATTGATTTATGATGTTGAAAGTTGATTTTTGGACCACTTATTTGGGCAGATCGAATTTGTTTGTGTTTTATCGTTGTCTGCAGACTTCATGATTAACCCCCTAAACAACATGTCTTGTCCCCAGAGCTTAGGCAGACATTTGGTGTAGTTTATGGTGGAATTTTCCTAGGGCTAACAATGTATCCGTGAAAGCATTTGAGTGTAGCTGTTGATCTAAATTTAAAAATACCAATCAAACATCGCCATGCATACTCTTAAAATGATTTCTTATGTTTTAGGCTAAGGTACAGTTGTATCCCACTTATTTTCAAATTATCTCTACAACTGTAAAGTGTCTTTTTTTATGTGTTTCCACACATTTAATTTTTTTTTTTTTTTTTTTTTTTTTTTTTTTTTTTTTTTTTTTTTTTTTTTTTTTTTTGGCGGAATCTTACGTTAGATTTAGATCTAGATCTAAATAAAATCAATAACAAAGATATTGTCACAGCTTGACATTGTTTGACTAGATAATTGATTGGTGTTTTAATGGCTGATCCAGGATTTCATGAAAAATTTGAAATTCAGATTTTTGTACAGGGGAGTCTGTACCCTGGCCTAGGCTACAGTCCTTTTTTCTTTTTTTTTTTGTCTTGCCAGCTGAGCAAAAATGTTCAGTCATTTTTTCATGATGACCCTTCATCAAGTTGATGGTAGGGGGGGGGGTAGGGCCTTTGTCCATTCTCAAGAAGGTCATATATCAAGCACAGATTTAGGGGTGACTTCTATCTACATACATGTATAAATTTGGCGGTCCAGTTTTTTTAGCGATTTTGGACTAGTTGGGGAGCAAAATTTTGCTATATTGGTGATGATTCATTACTATAAATGCCTTGTAGACCTACTGATTTTCGCAACAGCCGACTTGCGAAAATAAAGTCACCATGAAAATAACCACTTCTATATTAAATCAACCATAAAGTTCTTTTTCGGTCTTAACAATTGGTGTAAAAACATTTGTTTCATTAAGTTTTTTCTATTTTTGCAACAGCTATCAACTCTAATATAGTAATTTAAAATTCATGTGTAATTGAAACCTAATCCACAGTTTGCTTCTTCTTTTTTTTCAGGGAAATTGCTGCTTCCATCACTGATGTTGAAGTCTGTTGGGTATGGCCAGGGGTCTGCAAATGAGAGTACCCACTTTCCACTAGACCTACAAGGTAATGATTTTAAGCCTATACTCTTGGTTTTGTGCCAAAATACCTGTACACAACACTTGAAGACAAGTTCATTGTGTTTTGATTGTGTGAAATGTTATTGTATACTCTGTGAGCTTGAGTTGACATAACTTTCTCGCTTTAAAAATTGAGCAGAACATGTATTCAGCAGCAGAGCAAGGATTTGGAAAAGTGGAGGGGGCACATTTTTTTTCTGGGGTGGTAAAAAAAAAAGTAGGGTCCCCTAATCTGTTTCTTGTTTAAAGATTGGAACTTGGTATTAATTTTACATTGCTCGAGAATGCATTTAAACTTAAACATATATTGTCTTTATTTACACGATGGAGCCTGCGAAAGTGATTGGTTCAAACCAGGCGCCAGAAGACGGCGAGCTTAGTGTATGGATAAGAGACAATGATTGAAAATGATCATTCAACGAACTGCAAACAAAGCTGGTATGCAAATGTACGTAATATCACGAGACAAACTTAAATCACATAAACTAAGTAATAACAGTTGATAGTAGATGCCTTAAACCAAATTCAAAATTAAAATTCAAAGTTTATTGAATAAATCCTGTAATTAAGATTGTCACACAACAAACAACATATCACAATATTGATCTGAAAGCAAAGTAATAAAAAAAATATGAGGGAGCCGTTAAATATTTTTTATGATTGAAATAACTGACATGAATTAAACATGTTACTCTGTTGCAGACAAGCTGATTTGGCTATAACACTCATTCCCATAGACCTTCAACCTGATGGGGTTTGGGCTCAGTTCGCAGTATGTTCATACGGTACTATACTTAATAGCCCCTTTCATTTACTCTTATGCAGGAAAAGCAGTGATGCAGTTACATCTGGTGGTTCGGTACTGTTGTGGAAGTCATTGTCATCACATCAACGCTGCACTGACAGATGTTGAATAGAGACCGCAGAATGTAAGAAATCACTTATTTTGTGTGTGTTTATGTCTACCCCCCCCCCCCCAGGGGAAAAAAAAACAAACATACAACAAATAAGACTAAGATCATGCATCATAGATACGGCTTTTCACTCAGGTCATGTCAAAGATTTTTTTTTTTTTGGGGGGGGGGGGAGGGTAGTCAACCTTTTTTATTTTAATGAATGTATGAATAAACAGATGTTTTTCTGATTATCAACTTTTTTGATGAGGGAATTGTTATTGTGTCATATATGTTCACAAACTTGTTTTTTATCAAATTAATTGAATTTGTAAATAGGATTTAACCAAGCATTGTTCATTAAACATTTAAACTCATTTTACTCTCATTTTTATTACAGAGATGTGACATGCATCTCAACATGAGATTGCTGAATGGGACTAGACAGGACGTACTTATGTCTGACCCACAACATGTGCCTCAAGATTAAGGAGCAATATTCATCAATGTCCATCTAAATGTCATCATCCACTATGCGCTGTCCAATTTAGGCCCAATTTAACATTTATTGCATCCCTCATTAAATAAACTCTAATAATTTTGAACTATATATTAATTAACGAAATTGGATAGTGATGCACATGGGGCCCTTAGGTCGTAGTGGTCAAAGGTCACATGAGAGGCAAAGGTCTTTGAGGTCAATATTGATTTTACCTGCATGTTTTGTATATTTCAAATATTCCTCAGTAATCCGTAACATTGCACAAACGTTGGACGGTACCATATGAAACTTCAAATGTTGGTTGGGGTCAAGGTCAATTCCTAGTCAGAGGTTATTTCAGGTCCATGTGAATTTTCCAGCAAATTTTTTTATAATTATTATGTCTATAGGATCAAAGGGTTTCTCTTTTTTTCTCTAATTGCTGTGAATGTGCAAGGCATTTTACAGCTTTGTCAACTTGTCTTTATATACAACTGTTTGCTTAAATGCCAATATGTTATCTTTATACAATGTACACGGTTGACATGAATAGAAAATTAATCCAATACATTTTTTTGTCAATGAAGTCATTATTTGTGTACTATCTGGAACATGGTTTTGTGTGCATTGTATGGAGTGCCATTAAATTTTTAGTTTTCAAAATAATGTAAAATCTACAAGACATCATTCTTGTATGTGAACAAGTTAATCAATTTATTCAATACAATATGCACAACACTTACACTTATTGCATGTCAATTATTATTGACCTTGCACCGCAAGTAGCTATACACGACGCTACCTGAAAAGCACGTTTTTCTGCCTTGTTTTAAAATCTCAGACGTATGTACTATTCAAGTGTCCTTATTAAAGTTTGATCTAGTCTAACTCTATATATGTAACTACTTTTTAGTTTAAAAAAAATGGTAAAAAATGGGAAAAGCTCACCGCTTTGCGTAGACGTGTTCTCCGTGTGGGATCTTGCAGGAAAGAAATTTTCTCCTTGAGTGCGTTAGTCTCGTTTAGCGTCTTAATTTTCACTCAGCAATGGACTGATCTTTACTCGTTGGATCAGGGAATTATTTGTTTGAAACTGGATTTGCTTGATAATTGGTCTGCAATTATTTGCCCCCCCCCCCCCTCGGCAGTTTCAACTTTTTCCTCTCATCTCACCAATCCTTTCTTCTGCTTTCTTCTCCGCCCCCCCCTTTCTTTCCCTTTCCTGTTACTTTTTTTCCCCCGCACCAATGGGGCTTCCTACATGATTGGGTGAAAAAAAACAATTTGAACGTGATGGATCAGCACGTATCAGGGTGCAAGCCGGCATACCCCCCCCCCCCCCCCTTTACACAAAAAAAAAAAAAAATGATGACTTTATGATGGCAAAAAGCCGTTTTTTTTTTTTTTTTTTTTTTTTTTTTTGCCATCTAAACCCGCCTCCCCCCCAAAAAAAAATAGAGAAAAAAAAAAAGTCAAGTCAAAACGGACAGCTCGATTTGTTTTATTTATGAATGGGCAAAAAATACATCTAGTTACCTCCCCCCCCCCCCTCCCCCCCCCCCCCCCCCTCCAAAAACAAAAAAAGAGAAAAAAAAAACATGGAAAGAAAAAAAGGGGCATATATGACAGGCGTGAAAAATGGGTGTACCAGAAGTGTAGAATTACAATTTGCACCCCCCCCCTCTTTGTGATACTCGATCCGCCATTGTATCTTTGTAAAGATCGTATTGGTTGGGACTGGTGGACTACCTGAAATAATCTCGTATAAAAATCTTTTTGGAATCAGCCGAAGAAATTGAGTCGTCCTTATCTGTCAATTTGAACACACGTTACACGGTAGCTCAAATTGTGATTCTATTGTATACCGATAGTCGTCCTATTATCAATTCTTAGCTAACTCAACCCATTCTAGTCTCTGAAGGCTGTTCTATTATAAGTTCTTTAGTCAGCCCTCAAGGTCAACTATATGGTGCGTGCATCCTGATCTTCATTCATGAGTGCTGATAGGAATTAGAATAGACTAAATGTAAGACACCATCACCAACTTCTATCATCCGTATGCTGGCCAAGACACAGAATTTTTGGATAATCACTGTGAGTGAGAAATATGTCCATATCGAAAAATAATGTCCGACGAAAGGGCTAAAGAAGTAATGGGGAATGCGTCAGTTAAGCCTCAGTCCTTACGTGTATGTTCACGCATATGTGTAGCACAATAAGTATGTAATTACGTTTATAATGACTTGATTGGTATCAGTCGAATCTTTACGATTGATGGGGGTCTACCGATTGATTTCACGATTGTCATCGTAGTCTTTATTGTTACGCGTCTACGATGATATCACGACGATTGATTGATCGATCGAACGATGACATATCACATCGAACGATCGATTGTAGAGCTTATGTTACGGCCTGTCTGTCAGCGTCGGAATTTAAGTGTGAATCGGCATTAATTCAATCGCAAATCTTGCTATTGGGTCATTTCTAAGGACATAGCGCTCTTGTATTCTGAATACATGTGAAAAGGGAACGTAGCTACAACCGTCGCCGACCGAGCGAAGGCTGTGAATTTGTATAGTTAACATAGTCGTTACCCAACAAAACCAAATGGGACAAATACCCCTTCACTACTTCTCCTAAAACGTCGGCAAGCACTCAGTCAAACCTGGAAATAACCAGAGCATGAAATCTAACAACAATTTTCTTAGACTTACGGAAACTTACCTAGTAGTCTGAAGGAATTGTGCTTTATTACGAAGCTTTTATAATTTCTATATAATCGTCTTTTTCAACACACTGAATCAAAACACAGTTGTTCAATATACAACGCAGATGGACAGCATACTCGCAATATAACAATGCATCGATCATATCATATCATTGGCCAACAAAAAAAATTTGTTTGTTGTCTACGGACCGACCGCTTACAACCTCTGAGAACGGCCGACCCGACCAACTCTTTTTTTTTTTTTTTTTTCACCAAAACCGAAAATACACAGCTCATATTGTATATTGTATATATTTCATAACAGTATTATACATGTGATTTTTCCATGCCAGTCCATTTCTACATAACTCAATAAACGTAAAGTGTCTTCAAAATGGCAGTTTCTTCGTTTCTTGTTTTTCTTTGTTTTTCATGGGACGGGAAAAAAAAAAAAAAAAAAAAAAAAACCGACCGACGACCGATTTTTGAAAAGGCATCATTGGACAACAACATTTTTTTTTTTTGGCCTTATCATGTCATCATCAATTCTCATCATCATCGGCATTACGCGTACGACCATTCACTTTACATGTCCACCACGACCATTCACACCACCACCACCAACACACACCAACACCACACCACCCCACTATCACACCACCACCACCACACACACCACACATCACACCACCACGACCTCAACCACCAGCCGCGACGACGACGACGACGAACCACACCACAACCACCACACCACCTTCATCAGCTCTCATCTCATCATCATCATCATAATCATTATTATCATCATCTATATCTATCTTTATTATCATTAAGAAGAAAAAGGAGACCGACGACGAGAAGAAGAAGAAGAAGCAAAAACAACAACAACAACAACAACAACAACATCAACAAACAAACAAAAGAAGCCCCCTCCAGAAAAAAACCCACAAAAAAAATAAAATAAAAAAATAAATATTATAGTAAAAAAAACATAAAAAAGGGGGAATACGAAGTAAAGGACATTACAGTCTAAATAAGATGTTTCGTTTATTATTGAATACGGGCCCAGGTCAGTATATCCAAGAATCTTTGACGTGCGCTCATATGAGGAGGAGGGACAATAAATTCCTAATTGCCTTCATTGCAGATCGCAGTAATGTTTTTATATAGGCCTATATAATGTATACATATAGTTTTAAAAAAAAGAAAAGAAAAAAATACGAATGGAGAATAGAGATAAAGGGAGGGAGGGAGAGAGAGAGAGAGAGAGAGAGAGAGAGAGAGAGAGATGTGTATTTGGACATCAAAATGGTAGAGAAAGAAATTTAGTCATGCTTTTCTAATTACAGCCATGACACCAGGGGTCAAACTCCAATAGTGCGCAGGACGCGTCGCGACGACGAGATGTAACGGATGACCAACAATCTCGTAATTTACAGGATAAATTGACTTTAAATAAGTAGTATTCCTCCCAGGGGATTAATTACCGCTAATCAAGACAAATATAGCATCAGTGCTAGTGATGGATCTATACTGCGCTAATCATAAGGGAATGATTACTTCCTGCTGGAAAAGTATTTAGAAAGTTCATTGCAGTGGTGGATCCAGACGGGGGCGCAGGGGACGCGCGCCCCCTTTATAATTGGAAAACCACTCATTGACTGTTCATGTAAAAGTCGGAAAATTTCGGCGGCTCATCCTCTTATCGGGCCTGGCGCCCCGTTTAGTTTCAAATTCTGGATCCGCCACCGCATTGTGCACCAATCGTTTTAAGAGCATGCTGGTACACTGAAAACCTAAACGGGTAGACCGGACTAGCTTTTTAAAGCTTAGTCGTAGTATGCCAGACTGACCTAGCCTTTTAAAAGCTAGGTCAGTCACGACGGACTAGTTTTCCGTTTCAACACATCCGCTGTATTAGGACTAGTTTAAAGCTGCGTCCGTCTCTCGGACTGCTGTTGAAGCTGTCCGTCAGTAGTCGGTCACGACGGACTAGTTTTTAATGCTAGTCGGTCACGCGAGGACAGCTTTTAAAGCTAGTCCCGTTTTGGACCGACTAATTTGATGGACTAGCTAAAAAGCTAGTCGTAGTGTGATGCCCAGATGACGAGTTTTGGCAGGATAGCTTAGCTAGTCCGTCAGGTGTCAAACTAGTCCGTCTGCGCTTGTCGTTGTGTCGGCCGATGTTCTTACTCTCTGTCTTTGACCCGACTAGCATTACGAAATAGCTTTAATATTGCTTCATCAGCTTGTCAGAGACGTCAAATCTGAAATATGAGAAAAATTTTTAAAAGATACGATTAATTTTTTCACAAATTCAGAATTCAAGCCAAAATCATTTTATATTCATGATGATATTCAGAATACAGGAATTAATACAGGAGGCACAATTAGTAACATTATGGCATTATCAATAATGTGATGTTATGAGATTTAATTTGGAAATCAAATGTGAAATAATACACTGAAGCCGGCCAAACAAATCAAAGTTAGATGCAATCCATACTCTTAATAATATGCATTTTGAATTATACTTATGCTCTGCTTCCAGTGCCGGCAATTTGATGTTCACGACTGGGGGGGCTTAAAATAGCTTTAGCATTATATTCAACATTACATTTTGCCTCTTTATTAGCTTCACGAGCTGATCACTTTAAAATCAAGGGGGACGGATTCCTCAAAAAAAATCGAGATGGGTGAACGGTCCCCACTGTCCCCCGGGCCTTTCCCTGCCAATGGCCTTGCATCATCATTGTCTGTGTTGTTAGGCCTGGCTATTTTTGCATTTTCTACGCATATCTGACCACTCAGACTGAAATCCCGCAATCGCGCCTCTAATACAATATTCTGTTCTTTCAGATAGTAATCTAAAAGAAATAGTGGACACTATATAATTCTTAGAATTAGAATTGAATTCATTATTAATGTTGCTATTATCGTGTCAGTAACACACACGCAATTTATAAATTAATTTGGCAAGACAGAATTTGTTTCACGTTGGTGATTATAGTATTAATCCATGTGAAACATAGCGATATCTATGAACTGAAAAATAAGGAATTCAAAAAGAGTACTCACACATATCACATGAAGGAGATCGCCATTATCATCAAAATCTTCAGTTTTACGGGGTATATCGGATCTGCTTCCTTACAGTTTGCTCATTAAATAGATTTCACATACAGATAATACAAATAATAGATGTCCTTTTCGCAATGAGCATGTTATTCACTCGATGCTATTCATGCACCTTGTATTCACTGCTGTTGCTTAGCCGGGCATTCACCAGTAATCTTTAAGAATAGACCAGATTCTTGGGTTCTATAGTAATGAGGTATTCAATTAGCCTGTAATTAAAGAATGGAGAACAATAGTTTGAACCTCCTCGTGAATTGCATTCTTGTCGTGATTGATGTTATGTATCGTAAGCTTTAAGATTGTCAGGTCAAAACAACCTTTGTTTGAGAATAATGTATTTACTTGATTATGTTTGGAAGCATGCCGCTCTAAATTTACAATGGAGATAATAATTGACATTGCATCTGTGTGTATTTCAAAAGCTAGTCAGTCATTTCAATTGTAAGCGACATTGCAGCTATGTGTATCAAATCCTAGTCGGTCATTCTAATGGGTAAACTGAGGCTACCATCCCAATTTTATTGAGCTCGTCCGTCGCATCGACGGACTAACATCAAGTTTGAAGGACTAGCTTTAAAGCTCGTCCGTCAAGTTGAGAGATTTGGATTCAGTTGTAAGCTAGTCCGTCTCGACGGACTAACATGACACACTAGCTTTAAAACTAGTCCGTCTTGACTGACTAGCTTTAAAGCTAGTCCGTCCACTGACGGACGAGGTTAGGTTTTCAGTGTAATTCGTGCCTTTCCACTCTTTTAAACATAAGTATAGTTATGTTTTATGTATCAATCTATGTACATACATTTAGAAGTATAAGTATAAGTATTATGTTGGGAAATTTGTTCAATTAATTGACTTGCCTATTAGAATGACCACTCTCAGGAGACCGACCAACAAATAAACACACACAAAAAGAGATTAACAAGATTTTAAAAAAATATGATAATGGAGTATAACAGCTAAGAAATTTTCCTTGTTGTCCACAAAAAAAACAACAAACAAAAAAAACAACAACAAACAAACAAAAAAACAACAACAACAAAGTGGAAACAAAGGATATCAACGATTTGATTAAGCCAATAACCTGTATGGACGTCTCACATTACAGATGCGCATGGTCGCTACCTGTGAAGACATGCCCAATGAATAATGAAAATAATGCTCTTTCCATGTTTTGAAGCTACGCAATAGTGCAAACAGAAAATAAAATTTCTTATAAAAGGTGGAGGTTCGGACCATTAAGACCCATACCACTGCAGCTTCACAACCCACAACGAAACTCAGCTGATCGAACCACGAAGTCTTCCTCATAGGTAACAACAAACTTCATTCCTTACTTTGAATAAACCTGATTTTAATTTTACATGAAAACCTTCTTCATTAAACAAAAATAATTTTGCATACAGAACTATTATCAAAGATTATCGTCTAGAGTATGCTTTGTAAGTTGTTTTTTTTGCCAGCAAAATAGTCACATAAAAATGATGACTTTGGCATCTTGTCAGAAGTTATTCAATATTTTGTACCGTATCTTTTACCCATTGTGTACGGTTTTGTCGCCTATTAAAACGACATCTTCAAAAGCTAAGAATGTCTTGATTTTCTATAACATTTCTACATATGAAGGGGCCATGATCGTCCCCATTTTCTTTTAGGGTTCCTGTTTTTTTTTTTTTTTTTTTTTTTTTTTTTTTTTTAGGGTTAACATAATTTTGTTCGATAAAAAATCTGATCGTTATTTTGTTTCTTTATGATATTATACTAATGCTTTTATTGAACCTTTTTTTCTTCTTAGCATTGTCATTATCATTATTATTATAAGTATCGATATACTTATTTTTTATTTTAAAGTTTTGTAAGTATTTTCATCATCCTATTACAATCTCCTTCATTTTTCTTTTTTTTTTTCTTCAGACAAATCGCAATGGTGTCTAAAGTTCTTATCGCTTTTCTAGCCGTGATCGTCGTCACAATGGCCCTCGAGGTCAAAGAGGACTTCGGGAACGAGCAGGTTGCTGCAGACATGGCGTTCATCAAACGTGATCTTGTCATGCAAGATTTCTTCATGGCAGAGAAGCGTGGTCGCAACATGAGGAAGTACAGACGTAAGTATTCAGTTTTGTAGAAGCTGTTATGATAGGCCTACTTAAAAAAAAAAAAAAAGGAAAAAAAGATTGCTTAAAAGAAAAAAGATTTATTATGAAATATGGGAAACTGACAAGCATAAATTTTAACAAAAACTGAATGTACACGATTGAAGGATTATTAATGTCATATCATCATTCATTATAAATGGTACATCATTGTAAATAGTATGGAGATTAATCAAAAGTTGGTATTTCCATAATGCGGGAAACAGACTTTCTTCTGCAATTTTTCATTTCATTTTGTGCTGAACTTTCTCTCTTTCTAAAAAAAAAAAAAAAAAAAAAAAAAAAAAAGGCCTAAAGTGGGAAATTAAGTTAGGTACAAAATATTTTCGAACGATGTGCCTACGTGTTAAGAAATTCAAAGCCAAAAGATTTTTCTTGCAGATACTCTTTATTTTGTACAATTTGCTTCCTAAAATGAAAGTTATGCCAAATTTTGTAAACAAGGAGAGAATCAGAATTACACAAATCCTTTGTTTGGATTGTTGACTTTCATGGCATATATATATATATATACATGTATATGTGCGAAACATACTCAAACCGATAAACACGTCATGCAAAAAAGGAGATTTCTTAATTTTAGAAGATTAATCATAACTCAAAATGTTTACTCTTGAAGGAGTGAATATCAGAGACGAGTGAATTCAAAGTGATCTTCCAGTGATCCCGAGGTCTCTCCAAAATGAGTGAAAATGGAGTAAATGTGTAAGCCCTGTTTTAACTCCAAATTTACTCGAATTTCACTCTAAATTAATTCTTTCTGCACGAAAGATGTGTGTTATATACATTCGGCAACAATAGTAATCAATTATACTTCTCAGTACATTACATTTTTTTTCATGTATAATGCGATAATGAACAGAATGATTTCCATACTTCCATATTTCAGTTATTTGTGTATTTTGCTCTGGATGTTTTTATTAATGGACATTCTTTATCTCATTATTGCAGTTTGCCCAAAACAGGCTAACCCTGATCAGGAATGTTGGTGCACAAGGAGAAAGAACAGATTCCTCTTCTGCACAGGTAAATTCTTCATTTTGTTATCTGAACCCAATATTGGGGGGGGGGGGGAACTTATGGTGGTATCTCACTTGGCATGAGGCGGATTTGAGACTAGTTTGGGACAGGTTTGAAAATGTTTTGAGATGGTTTTAAGAAACGTCAGAGAGACGTCTCCTGAGTCTCCGTGACGTCTCATGACTGGCGGGGAAATCTAACATCCTGAAATCTATGATTTTTTTTCCGTCGCACAATCGTCTCCGAGACGTCTCTGTGACTTAAAAAAAGTTATCTCTGATTATCTGAGTCTCAGAGGCGTCTCCGCAAACCACATTTACATGCAATAAAGTGGTGTCTGACGTCGCGATGATGTCTTCAAGACGGAAATAAAATCTGGTATAGATATGAACATTTTCGAACCAGCGATTCATGAGACGTACGTTGTGCTGATTCAGGAGACGTATCCACGACGAGTCTCAAATCTGTCTCTAACCCATAACATCATAATTCATAACAATAAGATGATTTAGATTCGAGTACACTCTTGACAATGTAAGGTCATATTGATCACATCCTGGGTCCACTTGGTCTATTTGTCGCCATCTATATTTGCACAATCGAATCGGAAAGGGGCCACTTTGACCCATCATTTTTAGAAATAACTTGCTCAACAGATTTTGGCAATCCTTGTGATATATTTGTAATATTTAATAATTCTTACCAATACATTTTTAGGTATAACTTTTCATGAAAATAATAAATATCTGAGCTCGAAACCTTAAAGAAATATGCATACTGATATTTCGGAAACAATAGGGCCTAATACTGAAATATTTGGAGTTTTAATGGGATATTGTAAGAGGAAACATTGGAAAGGTAGAAAAGAGAGAGACGTTGTGTTAGCTTTTATAATTATTATACATTATTTGTCATAAGTCATGGATTAATTATTTCGTTGTTCGAACTGCGCTATAGGCTCCATTGCAAAATATTGAGTGATAATCACAGTGAGAAAATGAAATAGAGTTACACATGGATGGATGTCTTTCCCCCCTCTAACTTCGTTTTTTGTCTTCATTTATTTTACAGGCCAAGGCGAGGGACTTATCGACTAGATCAGCTGCAATATGGACGGAAATTCCCAAGATAAACGACTATAATATGTCATGTATAATGTAAAACAGAAATATTGATATTGTTTTGAACACGCGTTGTCTTCTATTTGTCATTTATTTGTTGAATAAAATACAGTATTGTTCATCTGCAGATGATTTATAAAAGAAAGATAAGAAGTCAGTCTCATTTATTGTATGCGTGTCAAAATAAACCGAATGGGAGAATTGAAATCATAAGATTTGTATTGAGGCCCACTAAAAAGAGTATCTCACGGAGTAAAGAACGTTCGCAAAATTTCATTTTGCTATTACCTGCAACATAATATCTTTAAAACAGTTTCACAGAATTTTTTGTTGTTGCCTGTTTTTACATGTACGTTCTCAAAGAAATGTTGAATATAATACGCAATTCTTTGCCAACGTAAAACTCATTTGCAAACGTTTGCAACTCAGTGAGATAACCTTTGAAAGGGCTAAATTTAGTAAAAAATACAAGGAATTTGAGTTCAGAAACTGAGGAGATAGTGGAATTGTATAAGAAGCAGACAAAATATACAGTGAGTCCCAGAAAAAGGTAAACCTGGATTTAAAAGCCTCGTATTAAGACTGTATGACTAACGTGGCATTTTATATTTAGTTTGAAAGAGTAACTCATATTCCATCCAGTGATACCTAACTTATACATGTGCTGAAAAAATTTCTGCAAATTTTGAGCTCTTAAAAACATCTGTAAAAATCTCCTTGGACCAAGTTTTGGCAGAAGCAACCCTGGCCTTCTGATCAATCATTGCTTGTTTGAGGTAATCCTTCCTGAGTCCATTTACAAGGGATAAAATTAAAATACAAGGGTTGATTTTGCCCAAACTTGGTAAAAGGTAATTTAATACTTGTACTAAATGCTCAGTCATCAATGAGAGTACATGTATATTTAGTATCATTGAATAGAATATTAGTTAACATAAAATAAATGTTCAGGTTAGAGAAGACAGTTATACATTTTAAATACAAAACTGTAAAACTTGGGTTATTTCCCCCCCCCTAAAGTACGCTGTATATTGCCAAGTAAAGACTATTATGGAGATTGTGTCCGAAAGTTGACGTGCATGTGCATGTTGTTAGCATGGGATTTTAACGCATTCGTACCGTTAAAAAACAAACATAATATAGGCCTTTCCTTCAAACAGAGATTATTTTATAAATTCATCCAGGCACTGTTGATGTATTTTACTATACCTCACCTGTGCTGCACAAAAGGCCATGAATAGCGAGATGATATTAAACCTTTGGTGTTAATTTTCGGTGTTAGATTAAAACCACTTTGTATCGATATAAAATCTGAAACACCAATTTAATGTCAATACAAATGCATATCTGGGTATTGTACTATTAAAAAAAAAATTTATTAAAGGGAATCTAACCCAAGGAGAGAATCAATCTTATACAGAAAAGAGAAAAAATGACAGGAGCAATTAAAAAAAAAGTTTCATTAAAAAAAAATTGATTATAAAGTTATGTAGGTTTGAAAGGTCTTTTTATACTCTTTATGGGGATTCTCAAATTTGCAAAATTGCTTCAAAATAGCTGATTCTGTCGACAACTTTCCATTTATTTTCCCCCCACATTTTCTTAATTATCTTTAAATGTGCATCCTATCCGCCTCTGAGCTTAACATAATAATATAAAGGAAAATCCAGTTCACACCCCATGTTATCAAGGTCAGAAGGTGACAATAAAAAATATTAGGAAAAAAAATGTGTCTGTATACAAAACAAATGGAATGTTGTCCACAAAATCAGCCATTTTGAAACAATGTAGCCAACTTGAGGATCACCACAGAAAGTATATACGTCGAGACTATTGCCTCGATCACAGTTCGTGGCCGGGGACCCGTACGGAGATCGAGGGAATCAGTCGTTTTGATAATTTCTCTACAGTGCGGTTCCAAATTTTTTTCTCACGAGATTTATCCTCACAGCGACTTGGAATGAGACCACTATTGTGTCATATCTCCTTTCCCCAAAAGCTTCTATTCAGGGGTCCGTACGGTGAGTAGAAAAAGACACTTTAAACTTTACGTGCGGTTCCCGGCCGACTTCCTTACGATTTTATGTGCACGTCGGAACATTTTCCAGTAGTTATGCTTTAAATGTAGGGGAGCCGGGAAGATATCGAGTGTGTGCTCTCGATTTTCCCGGCGTTTTTCTCAACCCGGTAGGCCGTAGAAAACCCTTTGGAGTCACCAATGGGACCCGAGCGGGTTTCTGCCGGTAGCCGTAGGGTACATGCAGGTAATATGGGCCAGCAGGTAATATGGGCCACCTGAAGCAAATCATGTCGTGACCGTCGACCGGTGACCGGTGACCGGTGAGAGCACCATAATGTTGTTCATATGAACTGTATACGAAAATATATCGTCGTGAGAGCATCTGATGCTAAAATTTCTCTAAGAAAATTGCTGAAAACCAACAAGGTAGGTAAAACTTACGGCATTTTTTTACCCTGATGTAAAATTTGATATTTCACAGAATGTGATGGTAAAAGAGTGTTTGAGGGGGTAACCTCAATTGTTTTGTATATTTAGTGAGTTTATAGTTTCATTTTTATCATACTAGCGTGTACAGGTCAATTTGTTTTAGTGAAGGGGTGCAATGTGGCATTGAATGCTTGCCTGACACAGCAACACTAGTGCAGGTAATATGGGACATCCAAAATGGCGGAAATGATTCTGGTACTTAGTATTGGGATGAGGCATCAATCTCTTTGCTACGATTTGTTTGGCTATATTCACAGTATATAATTAATATAAATAACTTATTGTAGGCCTATATTGACTTGTATAATGAAAATATTATTTAAATAATATTAAAAAAAGAAACAATATACAAAATACATAACAATAAAATATATAGTCAAAGGATTTACTGAAGGGTCTTATGATTTCAAATTATATCTTAAAGTTAATGATTTACAACATTTAAGCAAATTCCAGACATGGTAGAGTCATTGTAGTTTTTAAAACATACATTAAATACATGTGCCCATATTACCTGCACATGCAGGTAATATGGGCACCTTTGGTTGATGACGTTCAACATTTGAATATTGCAGACAGGGAGTTGGTGATAATTGTTTTTCTTCACAATAAAAGAGTATAGCAGTAGTTATTTGATTATTATAAACAAAGATTAGACTGTGTGTTCATTTCGTAATTTTATGCAAATTAGGCAAATGAGCTTAGGGGCCCATATTACCTGCATGTACCCTATAGGTTTCTGCCGGTATCCGAGCAGGCTCGCCCGTGTTTTTCAGTGAGTCCTCCAAATAAAAAATTGACAGGCCTTTACAATACGGTTCCGTGCGACTTTCCTTCGGCCACCGCTAGGGCCCCTTAAAGATTCTTGATGAGACTATACGAGAAGGCTATACTGTCTAGGGTCAGATCTCAAACTCTGGCCTGAAATATACTTGTTTATTTATATGTATATTTGGGGGGGGGGGCTGTTCGCAAGGAAGAAAAAAAACCCACTTTGGTAGATGTTTATCTAGGACTAAGCATCTCATATTGTTTCCCAATACATGGACCATCAATATCACTTTCAGATGAGTGTAATTTCTCTCCTAATGGGTGTAATGCATGGGTGTACAAAATGAAAATAATATTTTGGAACAAAATTCGTCTCTGAACTATCGGTTTTATTCGGTTTTATGGATGGATTTTATTTATTCATGTAAGATCTATCCATTTAGAACTTCTAAAAAAAAAAATAAAAAAAAAAAAAAAAAATCTTGGGAGTCGAACACAAGTCCTCTGGATGAGAGTCTGTTCCTCATACCAATCGGCTAGTATTACTGATACCGACAACTTGATTTTTAATTCAAATGAACCAAACTAGGATATATTAGTGCACGTTCAAGGCTTATTTTAGTAATTAATTTGTAAACGGTTCGGAAAATAAAAATCGCGTGCAGCTCAAACATAATTTATCAAAACGATTGATACAGTACGCCGTCTGGGTCCCGCGGATGGTACTGTGATCGCCCCATAAGAGTCACCAACCGATGAATGTTTTCTGTGTTAAGTCGAGACTTCTCAAACTGCAATAATTCTTTTCTTTTACATGTTTTATAACCCAGTTTGAAGGGGAAAAAAATCGGCTCCATTCATTCTTATTATCTGATTGTCTCCTTCGTTTGAATTCCCCTGGCTTTAACAGTCACAAGTTAAATTAGAAATGCAGGAAAATAGAATGGTGTGGAATACGTAAGAATAAGAATTTTAATTGTACATTAAAGCTACATCCAGGGGCCCCCTACGTCAGATAAGTCTTAGGGTCATGTGACTATCTTACCATTTTAGGCACGGTGATATTTAATAAATCATGAAGGATGAATATTAATGGAATTAGGATATATACACCTTATAAGTTACTTTATTGGTATATGAGAGATGAATGAACTCGTCCATCTTTCAGCTTGTACTTTTACCGAAGCAAGAATAATAGGGTATAAAAGCTATAATATGATATTAATAGACCTACGGTACTTTTATAACGCACACCATGACTACCGAGGCATCTCCATGCAGGCTATTGAAAATAAAAAGTTTTGAGTTTAATTCAGAATTTTGGTAAATCTGCTTATTACCTCTGTATTTTAAAAAGGTAGGCTCACATATTCCTTTCTTATTCTGTTATATTACGTGTATTTTATAATTCAATGTTATTAAGTTTATGAGTTAATGGGAATTATCGTGCCAGATCTCGACCGATTAGCCGGTATGATGGTAGGGAATTAAAGCTGCAATTACTAGGTTGAAGAAGATATGAGTATCAAATTTACAAAAATAACAAAAAAAAAAAAAAAAAAAAAAAAAAAAAAAAAAAAAAAAAAAAAAAAAAAAAAATCATTAATTGCGTCAAGTGCTTGCTCATTACACAAGATTTCATTGGTACAATAACATAAGTAACATTATCATTATAGTATTTATCATCATCATTTATCATTATCATTTTTGATATCCATTTATTTTCAACATCGCTAAAATTCGCACTTTTTTATTGTACAAGTCTTTATTATGTTGGATTTTATTTCCTTCATAACCAGCGTGTTGCCGATCATTTTCGTATATATTCTGAATGAGAACGAGACCTAATTGTCTCTTTTCATCTCGATGTTAAGTCACATTTTCACCTTGTAGAGCGTTCCATTCTGTTACATTGACTGTTGGCAACCTGGATATCGCACGACATGATTCCTCATCCAATACGTTTGATGTTGTTAACAGCAGGTTAGTGATTAAACTATGCATAAACATAAAACAAACTGACTAAACAGGGAAGTGTGGTGAATTTCTAATTGGATTTTTTTGGGTGAATATCTCATATTTGCAATGATTGCCCATTTTAGTACAAATGTAGTGTCCTAAAAATATACCGAATTGTCAATGATTGTTATCTGTTGTAAATTAATAAATGGAAATAGCAAACTGAACATAAAAAAAATTATTATATTGCATACTAATACGAAACTTAACAAAAGTCATGATTTTGCAAATTACGTCACTTGCGGGGTCTTCTCCCAAATATGTTGTATACTGTCAATTCCACGAGTTGTCCTCTTCATACGAGAATATGATCTCTCCTCAATATAGTATCAGACATATTTTATTAAAAATTCACAACCCCAAAAGAGTAGATTTATTCTTTTATTAAAACTATATTAAATATGGCAATTTATGAAATTTACCATTATGTGGGAAAAGGTAGCAAGTGTCGTCACAAATTTGAAACTTTGAAATCTTATTTCTGATTTTAGTTCAACATTCTCCGATTTAGTTTATTCACTTTTCTGCCCTTATTTACTTTAAAGTAGATTGGACTTCCCTTTAAGTCTTCAAGAGAACAAGATCATATGGGCTTTCTGACTTGGAATATATGAAGAAAAAAAAACAGCAACAAAAACATCAAAACAACCCCAAGCAATACTAATCATGCTAATTGATTATCATGCGCGTATTTATTTATTTATTTATTTATTTATTTTTTTTTTCTTTTGGGGGGGGGGGGGGGCTTTACGGGCCCGGGCCCCCGGGTAGGCGCCCAACTTAGAGGGGCGTCAAATCGACCGAAATAATAATAATATAAAAAAAACACGAAAAAAAATACATGATTTGAGCCGATTGTCATCTTAAACCTACCCCTACAGTTAATATATGACCTTATGGTTGGCCGATGGCCGAAAAAATTCGCTTATCGCTCGGCCAGCGTGACGTGACAAAAATTGAGTGTACCTTTTGGCTCGCCCGGTGTAACGGGGAAAAATAGGATGTACCTTTTTGGATCCACCACTGGGGGCTCCAAAATCAAAATCATATCGGGCCCTCGGGATACCAAATCCTGGATACGCGCCTGATTATCAATTTTCTGAGCGAAAAAAGTTTGTTCTTAAGAACCCGACAGATTTATCAAAAGCTTAACAGAAATAGCAGCTGCAAGGCATTTATGTAAATGTGGATTTCAGGTCATATATTATACATTATTACTATTAATAGCAACTCGTTATGTCTTTATGCATGAAAGAAAACATCCGTGTGTAAATTTTCATTAGATATTTCTATTGGATATTTTTTTTATACAAACACATTCAGAAGTTCCTAACTTTTCTTCGACTCGTTGATCGATTTTGGGCTAGTTTTCAATTTCAATCCCTTATTTCCAAATAAATCCACCTATTCTTTTTCGGGCAGCCATCCTTATCATATCTGCGAAGGAGAAGAGCTGTGGGGATGGATACTCTCTCAATTACACGTTACCAATGTTTGAGATGTGTCCTAAGAGAGAACATCCAGTGAAGGGCTTATTGCAGACCATACCTAAACTCATCCCGACACCATATTATGTTGGCTCCGCCTGTCATAACAGACGAAATAAGACAGGATTACGCATCTGTAGATTCCCAGGTAGGTGATGTGTCTAGGTAGGTATTATCTCCCCGCACACACACGCACCCACAAACACAGTTAACAATTCATAATAACATTCCCTTTTTCTGATAAGCAATGGTGTTTTGTTTACCAAGACCATCACTGAATGTTTTGGACGTAGTAATTCTGTAACAACTGTTTGTGAGTGTGAGTGAGGGTGTGCGAGTGAGTGTGTTTGGTGAGGGTGTGGGTGTATGTGGGTGTAGTGGTGACGGTGTGGGTGTGTATGACGTTTGTGTGTGTTTAAATGAGGATATATGTGGGTGTGCGTCTTTGTGCGAGCACCCACACACAAAAAACAAGAACTAGTTTCCATGAGTAAAACCCGTTTGCTACTCTTGGAGGCGAGTGCTTTTATTCGTATATCACGTATTTTTACTTCAGAATCTGTGTTTCTGTTAAAAGTACACACCCGCTCTTCCAGAACATGTAAAGTTAATAAGGGATACTCAAGAAAAAAAATTATTGAGTATAATAATTTTTTTTCTTGAGTATCCCTTAGTAACTTTACATGTTCAATTGCGTAAAACAATTGTGCAAGTGAGTTTCTCTTCAACTTGGTACGGCTTGGTGGATGATCGGGTGAAAACACTAACAATCGAGTAAAGTGAGAATTGCTGAGAAATTCTATATAGCCTGTAATTCACTAGATGAGTAAACTACGACACGTCTTCATATACGTCTAAAGTCTCGTGAAAGTCTTTGAGAGTAATTTTACTGGCTATGCGGTACTTTTACATGTTGCGCCCGGTACGCCTACTCGGATCACGAGTACGGACATCGACACTGCACACGAGGTATGTTCTACGCGTACGTACGTAATGTGTAGCGGAACGGAGATCGAGAGCGGAGAGCCTGCATGCTCTTATTGTCTTTGGGTGAGTCCCATTCCTTTTTGTTTGTTTGTTTGCCTGTTTTTATAATGATATTTGGAATGTTCCGATGATATACATCGTCTGATAACACTAACAGCTAGATTACCATGCATGGATTTCCCATTACTTTGTCAGTCATGTACACAGTTTTAGTAATTTGATGCATTGATGTGAGTAATGCAATGTATTGGTATGTGTGAATTGATGCACTGAAGTGAGTAATGCAGTGTATTGGTTTGAGTGAATTGATGCACTGATGTGTATATCATCGGAACATTCCAAATATCATTACAAAAACAGGCAAACAAGCAAACAAAAAGGAATAGGACTCACCTAGTGAGTAACGCTTTACATATATACTCAGAGAAGACTCAGAGAGTCAGTAAGTAAAGGTTGCACAAACTCATCACAAGCAAGTTGATGAGTTTGTGCAACCTTTACTTACTGACTCTCTGAGTATGTAAAGCGTTACTCACTAGATTAGTTTGTGCAATGTACTCAAAACAATTAGTTATGTTACTCAATAAAATGACTTAATTAAATAAAAATTATTTTGGTGTGTCACTATATTGTCAAATTAAAAATACTCGATTAGGTGCGTTTTCAAAGTAACGTTATTGAGTGAAAGCACTCATGGATGTGTGTCACTATATTGTCAAAAATACTTGGATATTTGAGTGTGATCACTCATATATGCAAGTTCTCATTTTTTGTGTGCAAGTTGTTTATTCTTCACCCAACCACTTGGCGCGGGTAAGATTTTGCTGTCTTCTGAAGGTTGTCTGTTATTCAGTCATGCGTGACAAGATCCAAATGAAAAGGGTACCAACTGATGCTAGAAGGCTTACTCTACCAAGTCATAGCATGAAACCCATGATTTAATGTGCATACATTTCACAAGGCAACTTCAAAATTATGGGACATGTTTTCTGACTTACTTTGTATAGTTGTAACGCTTGGCAATCAGACAACTGCAGGATTGTTAATATGTTTTTTTTTTATTGTCCTTAACAGATGTCTTTTGGGGGTTTATTTAGTATCTTCAGCAGAGGCGGCGGACCAGGGGGGCAGGGGGGGGCACTGTGACCCCCCACTCTTTCATCCATCCTAAAATGACCCCTTTTCATGACTAAAAAGTCCCCTTATTCTAGCTAATAAAATGCCATTTTTTTATATTTAAAGGGGCACTTTTATAACTAAAAAGGGGCACTTTAATACAAAAAAGTGCCCCTTGTTACTTCCATATGTCTTTTAAAACCCAAATTTTCGGCTCGCGCTCCGCGCTCGCGGATACTAAATAGGGTCTTATAATGCACAAATTAACTCAAATTAAAGCTCATAATTTCAACTCGCGCTTCGCGCTCGCCGATACTTAATAGGGTCTAGGCCCTATGATGCATGCAATTAATTCCAATTTTTGAGCTCAAAATTTTCGGCTCACGCTTCTGCGCTCGCAGATATTATCAAATAGGGTCTATAATGCACAATAAACTCCGTTATTAAGCTCATGATCATATGAAAACGCTGAACAATCAAAAAGGACAGTGTTATTTTTATACCAAACACGCACAGCCACTACAACTGCACAACGACACAGAAAAGAATCTTACGGGAAATATGTGTGTATCTGGTGATTAGACTCTTCTCTTACGTCTGACCGTCGATATCGCGATACAATGGCCACTGAATAAAGACGTGTAAAAGGAGAGTCAAGCTGTGCATCAGGATCGAAGTATTTTATCATGATATTTTTTTTTATTGATATCAAAAACGCGGGAAAAATAATTGACCGACAATCACAAAGAAGTTAAAATCATTGGAAAGAGAAATAATTATATTTACTTCACTCAGCGTAAACTAGGAAATCGATGCGCTGCTGAATTTTACAGAAAGCTTTTAGTGACTGCTGTTTGACCAAAATATCATTTTCACACAGAAAAACGACCCAAAAATGACTAAAATGAAGATTTAAAGCTCAAAACGCGAGGGTTAGGGGTAAAAAAAATATTCTTCCAAGGTTTTATCTTGTTTATATACATTAACCCTCATAAAACCTGTGTACTAAGTAAATGATCTTCTCGATTTTTTTTATTCCAGTTATATCAACAAAAACTCCCGTTTTTCGGGCATTCCTTCCATTGACAATCGGTGCGTGAAAATGGTTTTCCTAGAAAGAAGCCCCAACGTTTTCATATGTTTCAACTCGCGCTTCGCGCTCGCGGATATTTAATAGGGTATAATGATGCACAATTAATTCCAATTATGAACTCAAAATTTTCAGCTTGTGCTTCGCGCTTGCAGATATTAAGTTATATAATGCACAATAAATTAACTCAAATTTTCAGCTAACGAATTTAAGCTCGCGCTTCGTGCTCGCAGATACTATATTATATGGTCTATAATGAACGATTATCTCAAGTTTTTCGGCTCGCGCTTCGCGCTCGCATTCCGTTTGTTTATCATTAATAAAATACAAAGCCATTACAATTTTTAAAAGCACAAATTTAAAGGCAAATTTTTCTGCGCACCCCTATTTATCTGAATAATTTTCTCTTTAAGCCTCTGGTCTAAAGTGCCCCTTTTTCAGATAAAGTGCCCCTTTTCTGGTGCGAAGAGACTATCAGGAGCTCCATATGCCATTGTTCGTCTAAATTCACGGGACGGAATTGTGAAACCAGTAAGCTTTCATTACCATGATGATAAATGTTGCTACAGGAGAACCAGTTATATTCTCTCTGGCGGGCGGGGGGGGGGGGGTAGTTGTCCCGGGGTAATTGTGCAGGAGGTAGTTTTCCTATAATCTCCTCAAAATAAGGAACATGCTATTTACATCTCAGTAAATAATTATAGTTTCAGAGTAATATAGTCGAAGATGATAAAGGTCTCAAGATTGGGTAATTGTTTGTACTCCGACAATTTAGCAATTAGTACATTAAAAAAAATACAGGTAAGTATTTGGAATTAAAAAAATGGATTCACTCTTAAGGCTAAACCACACCCTAATCCTGAAAAATACCTCATGGTTACCTTTAATATTTGGCTCGCAATTCACATTGATACACATCAAAATAAGGCAACAGCAAGAACCGAAGGAGAACACTGCGAGGAGATGGGAAAAATGTCATCGTTATTTTTTTTTCCTTCATAGATTCCAATTTCATTGAAAGAAAAAATGATATTTCATTTTATATGACATCATTTAAATTCATCAAGGAAAGCACCTTTTCTAAAAATCCATGACCTTTACCAACACTGTGAATTGGTAAATTAAATGACAGGACTACTATTCCACAATGATATGTCTGTATGAACTACCATACCTAGGCATGTTTGACAGAATAATTTCCTGGTCTAATAAATGACGACGATGATGTGATGATGATTATTATTATGGTGATGGATAGGGAAATCGAATTAATTGAGTATTCTCTAATGTAACAATGCAATAGCCAGATTGTGTCTCACCCACTCGTGATTACATAACATGAAGGGTTCCCCCAAGTACAACCAAGCTTGATTTCACAACACCACAACATGATGGTACCCCTAGTGCATCTACCATCCAAGTTTGGTTGCATTGGACCATCAGTTGCCAAGTTATGCGTCATAAGAGTCTTGCAAGTAAAGTGTGATGGACGGATGACGGACGGACGGAGAGACGCCATTTGGATCCCTATGTCTCACCTTCACCTCCGGTAGGCGAGACAAAAAATGAGGAATATATATCGAACGTTACAGTCAGATAGTAGTATCCCTAACTCATATCCCGTCTTGATAAGTTATCATTGCCCATAATTTTATTTAGCAATAATGTTTAAACACATGCAGGTATGCTACTTGGAATAGAAGATCACGATGGAACAGCATCTTTACCTCCTACAGGTAATTACAAATCAAATTTGATTGCATGCTACGTACATGTATTTAAAACCACGCTTTCTCATTTGCAGTGGAAATTGTGTAACAGCGTCATAACTTTCTGGGATAGTACTGGGATGCATTGGAGAAATTGGTTGTAAAACTGAAATTATTGCTATTTGTACATTATTTAAAACATTCCATACCACATGGCATATTTTTACCAATCGGTCTATACGTAGAGAATTACAATACACAAACATCCTTGAGAAATTCTCTTTTGAACCTTAATAAGCATAATATGGTATTTTTTGTGTAGGATAAGCATAGCTTATATAAGACTTTACAGAGATTATTATTTTCATATAAAAATGACATCACTTCACAGCCCCCGTGGTTTTCAACTGCTCAAAGAATATCAACCAGTCCGTGGAAATTGGGCTGAAAGGATCAATCGTTGATTGGCTGCCACCTAAAGTTACCAATGCATCAGGAATACCAACCATAACATCGAACATCCAACCTGGATCGTTCTTCAATGTTACTGATGGGATAGTAGAAGTTATCTACACAATCTCAGATGAGAGTGGATGGATGGATAAATCCTGCTCTTTTAATGTCTCGTTACATTACGGTAGGACCTCCTTATTTGGATCTGAATGAAATGGCACTTTTAATTCTGTCATTATTCATTTTCTTACTAAACCTAATTACCATAATTACTTATCATTCCATTTTACTTTTATTCAACAAAGGTTAGGGCCTACTCTGAAAATGGATACATACGCTGCCAAGAACCAAATGGGCAATTTTATGGTAACATGGTTTTCAAAATCAGAAAAGCAGCTTCGTTGTATTTTTATGCCTCAAAATGTATTATCTTATGAAAACAAAACATTAGGTTGAGGGTTAGGCTTCTACCGACCAATAAGAGGAAAGAACCTGAAATATGTTATGAATTAAGTACCTTAACGGGAAAATTTCTGAACGGATAATAAGCAACCATACCCACAACACTCTTTGGTCCGATATCGTGAAGAAAAAGAAGAAGAAAAAAAAAAACTCTTTCGTTCTTCTGTAATAAGAAATATTAAAATTCAAACTATATTTTCTTTTCATAGAGATGGAAATGAGAATAGCTAGTTGTGTATAAAAAGCTGTATATAACTGAGCCCCTGACCCCTTTCCTGTCTTTTAATTTTCTTGATCAGACTGTGCCGACAGGCAGGGGTACTGTCGTTTTTTGGGCAAGTATAAACCAGTGTGAAGATAACCCACCCTATATGTTAGCGAACTGTCGCCTCAGCTGCATGCGGTGTGGTGAGCAGAGCATAGTTACCATGATTTTAATTTGAATTGAAGTAATATAGGATATTATTTTAAAAGTTGAAAATCAGTTTGGTTTAGGGTGAACTTTAAATTGAAGTTAACAATCAAATCTTAATTTCTTTACTTTATTCAGTCTAGGCGTCAATTAGAACTTATGAAGGTAATTCCCTAACACATAGGGTTGGTAAAATTGGGCAAGTATACCTCAATAGATTTTCTTCTTTTGTATTTTGTCTGCATTTATGTTGTCCTTCCATTTGAATTATATGTAGGGCGGTGGAAAAATATAAATGGCTGAGCAACGGCAGTTTGCCCACAAAATGTCTAAAAATAGCCCTGACCAAAAAGAACCCCCGTTAATACCCCTTTTTTCTGAAATAAGTTTCTAAAATAAATTCTGCCAGGCTGATGTCTAAATGTTTGCTATATTAATTACGTCTTGTTTATATAATTCACATTTTGAAGTACAGGCTTAATTGTAAAAACACGTAATGGAATTATTATTTTTTTTCAAATATCAGTGCATAAGACGATCCTTTCAGTTTAGGTAAAAACGTTCATTATTAGTAATGTTATAGAACTATCATTTTTTATCACTTAGCTCCGGAATGGAAATGCATATATTCAAAGTGTTATCGCCTAGACACGCTGCGATCTTGGGAAGATTCTCGTCGCTTTTGTGATAATTTGGAACCAGTACTAACCAATGCAAGATACAAACAACCATCTCTTCTGTTTGTAAAGACTGAGAACCAGTATTCTGCCATAGAGCAACGATTCAACATGAGTTTTAACACCTGGATCAACTGCAACGATCAGGTGAACGAAGGAACCTATGACTGTAATTCAAATGATTTGGAGTCTGTATCAAAATCGTATAAGTATATTATTTAAAATTCAATTAGCATATTTATTACATCGACAATGAAATATCATTCTCCAGGACGGTCATTTACTATATAAGTCAAAGAAGAGTAGAACAAAAAGGTGCAATTTTGAATACCATACTTTTAAAATCTAATTTTATTCTTCTAAAAGTAGACCAAATGATCATTTCTTTTTCATGCTTTCTTCAATACAGTTTGGAACATTAGTGAACTCGACGGAGGGACTGATGAGAACTGCATGGCAGTGGACTACATTGATAAGAAATTAATTGATGATCCATGCGAAAACAAATACCTCACCATCTGTCAGTTGATATTATTTTACTAGGATATTTATTCTGTAACATGAAGATTTACGATATTGATAGGAACCACGGGCGTAGACACGCATTAATTTCTTTTGTAAGTGGGGGAGGAACTATTCATAATCGGTAGAGCGGGACGCACTTTCTTTTGTTATTGGGGGTGTGCTCTACACCAGTGATAGGAACCAATCAGGATCCTTACCATATGTGATACGTCTTGTCGAAATGAGAGAGAAGTCGCAGATCAAAGATCCGAGTAAATCGACAAACTAATAAAAAACTCAAAAAATTTTGAGGAAATTGTTTAATTATTTTCTGTTCTACCATGCTTCATCTTTGCTCTCTAAAAAAAAATGAGTGAAAATGATAACGGAAAGTGGTAAAAAAGCAGTTTTTCGGCGAGTGTTTTTCGGTCATAATTTTTTTTTCCGGACATAACAAGCGCACGTCACGCTCATATCCCCGTCTCCGTTAGCTTCCGCCCTAAGCAACGCATGCTTTGTTTGTTGGCGTTCACGTCATGTGTGATGTGACTATTGCTTTTTGTTTCGTTTTGAGCGAGATAGCGAACTAAACTCTTTACCACTCATCTTGGGCGATGCCACACAACCTGACTTGTGAATAAGAGTGTTTCAATCGGGGAAAATAGCGGAGCACGCTAACGATGCAAATCTAACAACAGGGGTGGCGGGGGCGGGGTTATGTGGAGAAAGCTACTTATGCTTGGACTTAGCTATTCTGGATCCAAATGAATGTAAATTTCAGCATTTTATTTAGGGCCGGATATCTGTTGTCTGATGGGGAAATTAAAACCCCTATAACAAAATTGGTTCCATTCAGGGAAACAGTGAGCACACAAAAGATGGTGACGGTGCATCTAATACGTTCTTGATACAAGTATAGTTAAGTACTTAAGACGCGTAAGAGATGCTATTAAAATGGAAAAAAAAAAAGATATGGTTTTAAAATTGGTTGATATCTGCATTATGTGGAATAACCAATGCTTAAGGGGGGGAGTGGCCGAAATCAATCTAGTTTATACTGCGCTGGTATCTCACTTTTGGGAACTAACTTTGAAACATTTCAAGACGGGCTTAGAAACAAGTTTAGAGAGTTGTTTGAGACCGCTACGTCGCGGAGAACGTCCCGGACGTATTCAATATCAGCGAGGATACTACTTTGAGAACATTTTTCGAACTGCTGAAAACAGATTGAATACTCTGGAGACTTCTCCTCAGACAGATAAAAGACGGAAAACAGTTATCCGTCGCGAAAAAATCGATTCCTTGCGAAGAACGTCTCCGCTATTGTTAACATCATTTTGTAAAGTTCGTTGGAGATATCTGGAGACTTTCCTCCGACGGAATAAGAGCGAATAAAATTTTTATCCGTCTCGAAGAAACGATTCCGATTGCGAAGACGCTCCAGTATATCACCCTTCACTTCGACAAAAGTTCATCCGTAAGGAATTTATCAACAATAAATTTTAAATTTTTAATCTTAAATATGTTGTTCCAGCTTTTTAAGATATTTAGTTTAGTTGTTTTTCATTATTTTCATAATTTGATATACCTTTTTAATTTATTTTGTCTTTCAGCCTTTGGCTTAGACATTGTGAATATATTATCAATAAAGACAAATTCCTCTACAGCCCCAAATCAAATGCGTTACAATAAGTGTTAATTTTGCAAAATCATCGATCGGAACAAACACGAGTACAAATTAGCGATTGCGCACAAATAAATGAAAGATAACTGGGCCAAAGAGAGAAACAAAGAAGTAGACAGAGATGAAGAGCAGAAGAGAGAGGGAGAGATAATAGGAGTAGAAATCTAATTAAATAGGAGTCAAAGTGGTTATAGTGAATTTAATATACCCCTGGAGTAAGCGACGCGGACGGAGGACACGGGCAGACCCGCTTGGAGTACCACCAATAATGGGTGATGACCCCCCCCCCGGGCTTTTAACGTAAGCCCATTTTTGATCCATTAATTAATAGGCAATCCAAATCCTCACCCGATAATCATGGCGTTTCAATTTAAGTTTAATTTTGCAAAACTCGATCGGAACAAATTACCGACCAAAATAGCAATCGCAATAGAAAGAAAAGAGATCGGGCAGAGAAAATCAGATAATAAGAGAGAGAAGAGAGATGAGAGAAGAGAAAGATGAGCTTGCAATAAGATAAAGGTTCCATGAGTCGCGGAACGCTCCCGCAAAAAAAATAGAGTTTTTCCGCGAAAATAAATATATTAGAGACGTCTGCCTGAATTACGGAGACGGATTGCTCATTCATAAATTGTCCGCGAAGCCCGGAGACGTCATCTAATACTATTAATCCGAGTCGCGGAGACGAAAATGTATTTCTGCGCGGAGACGTCCCGCGAGGTGAGAAAGCACCCATAGCTACTGCAAATTTCTGCAGAGAGTAGCGTTTTACTACGACGAACAAATACGATTACTAAAATAATCATTCTAAAAATTTTAATACTTATTACGGTAACCAATTTGATCATAAACAGACGAAGTCGAGCAATCATTACGTTTTTTTCATGTCTTACGCAACCTAGCCTCATAAAACGTGAGCAGCAGAAATTCTAAATACATTCGTGAGGGCGCAATAATTTATTAAAGAACATTTTGGAGGCTTACTCTAAAATCATATACTTATTCAAGAATATAACAAATTGCATAGAGCCCTGTACAAGAATAATTTAGTCTATAGCCAATTATTATGTTTAAAATTTCCAACAGAGTTCAGATCAAAATTGACGCTTGTATTATGAGTAAGAGTACGCGATTGACATTCAAAGAACGCACGCAAACATCGGAATAAAACCCCAAAAAGGTTTTAAAATAGTTTTTTTCTAACTAATTTAGCGCCAGGATTGTAAACACTTTTCTTAAAGAGCGGCTTTTCTTAACAATTAGAAAGAGCATGACGTTTTCATTTATTTGACGAAGATAAAACAACTAACCAAAATTCACTTCTTTTTTGGAGAAGAGAACATCGCCGTTATTTCCGATTGCTGCGCTGCCCGATCTGCCGTAGACGACGAGTATTGTTCTCTGTATACCTGAATGCAGCCTCCTCATGGTCAATCGTTTACCCTTTGTAACAAGTGAGTTGCTAGGCATTTCGGTGAGTACAGCCGGTGACAAAGTGTTCTTATTTTTCTGGCGCGGGGTACAAAGGAAGTCAAACTTCGCAGACGTTTTTCTCTTGATTCTGATTTCCAAGAGCACAATTCTCCTCGCGTTCAGAGGAATATCTCCAACTTCGATACTCTTACAGCGGGTATATATCAAAATTCAAGGCAATGAATGAGGGATCAATAATATCAAATAAAATGGATTTCAAAAATTGCGAATAGTCTCTCCTTTCGACGTGACGCATCACATATGGTCTTCTTGCAAAAACGCTGTGAATATCTGAGAATGGTTATTTTAAATTTACTTTATTACTATATTAGCATTGATTAGTTTGTAGAATACGTCTTTCTCTCCGCATTCTTTATTGTTGTGTGGCGCTAAATTGTCATGACATGTAATCTCCCTTTCCCTATATGTCTCATATCAACTGCATGGTGTATTGTCTTTGAACCTGCCTTGTTTTGCGTTGCTTTTTATGTCGTTTAATAGTTTAAGAACTATGATGTAATGATGATTAATTATTAATTATGATTAATACGTCATTGATATGTTTGTTTCTTAATAATCCGTAATATGTGTAAACTGTACTTATCATAATTAAGTCTACTTTTCAACAAACATTATTTTTTGGGAAATATATATAACTTTATATTCATGTTAATAACGTAGAAACAATGGTTTATTACCGCCGAAGTTTTGCGTATTTAGTCACGAGTAACTATGTTGACATTCAATTAGTGTAACTTTTATTGAGGCAACCTTTTGTGATAACTGGACTGTACATCAATAAATGATTTTAGGAGACCAAAGATTTATGAAAAAATCCTACACACTGTCCCGTCGATTACCTCAGCATACTCTATAATACGTCATTAACAAGGCAGTGACAGATATTTAAAAACACAAATATGTTATGGTTCTTTCTGTATATATTCGATAATTCTCAACTGTAAGTGTTAATACTCGTATTTAATAATTGATCCTTACATGAAATGTGTAAGTGCTTATGGTCTGTCTTGAATTTAGCTTCATGTTAAAATACATGTTCATGTCCAAACCAAGAATTATAATATCTCGTTTTTGTTCAACAAACAGATCATTTTGAAATTTAATTATTTGGAATCAAAGATTTAACAAATCTTTAACCACATTTGGCTGCCGAAATATTTAAAACTTTTTCATCTCGTTAAATTTGAAATCCTATTTTCTTCATCGATTTTACTACACTACTAGCTTTCTCTCGATACGGAATCCAGGGTGAATACGTTTGGAAATTTCACTTAAGTAGGCCTACTACTTAGAAGAAGAAGTAAAAGTAAAAAAAAACACAACAAAACAACACAAAAACCCCCCAAAAATATATGACATAAAAAATAAAAACAAAACAAAAACAAAACAAAACAGATGAAGATGGACACAATTGCCAGAAGAATTTTTAATCAATGCACGTGCTGGGTATAATAATATATGATTTGTACTCAGAACTTGATACCATACATAACTACGGGGAAAAAAAATCTATATGCAATTGACTCCTATCTATCTTCTAAGTATTTCGCGTATCTAATTAAACAATAGGTGAACAATGCAAGTCATATCATGTCAGTAAAGAAAGTATAAATTATTTACTTAGTCGATGGGCCATTTGACAAAATATCTTATACTTTTTTCTGCTTCATTTAGTCAATAAGCCCTATTTAGTTCATTATGACTTAATGCGTTAACGTGAAGGTCATTCAAATTAAATTAAAGCTATTACAAGTAATTTTTATGTGGAATACGATTTCGGCCTTGTAAAAATATAAAGACAATATAAATGAATTATTCACGAGGAAGAGACATGCATTAAACATAGGCTACGATGAATCACGATAATTAAATCTGAAAAGAAAAAGTATGATTGCGAGAATACATGACATAAAATAATTACACCTTTGTTGTTTAATTGTATAGTCAAACTCACATTTATTTATTATTCAGTTTTATATCTCCCAGATTAATGTTAAAGTTTGAAATGGCATTGATTATCGTTTTGTCCAGGGCGAGTCATCGTAAAGACAAGGGTTCCTAGAATTTCAAGAAAACAATATTTCCTAATTTTTCCCTGATGAAATTTCAAAATTCCCTGATAATTATTTAATCCCATTTCAAATTTTCGCATGTTTTGCTACACTAAAACACCACCATGGTCAGTCATTCAATTGAAGAAAAAAAATATAACAGAGTCCGACTGACTACTTTCGATTCTGGGCCAATCAATATCCCCTGACTTTTCATCCATTTGAGGCATTTTTATAAAATTCTCTAACTTTTCCCTGACTGGAAAAAAAAGTAAAATAATTTCCCCCGATATCCCTGGTTTTTAATGATGGGCTAGGAACCCTGAAAGACGAATATACCCATCATGCCGCTATGTTATCGTTATTGAAAGAATCAAGTTTCTTTCGTGCCTAGTAATATACCGATCAGACATAAAAGCAAAACTACAATTAATATTCTAATTTCACATCAACTTATAAAGTAGAACCGAAGCTTCCAGACCTAATTGTTGTTGATGGTGTCCGCGATGTAGCCCATAAAGCTGGTTACACGGGTCATTACAGAGGGGTCCCACTGACCACCGCATACTCCACCCCAACTAGTCACACCAAACAGAGTCCATCGTCCATTATACTCCTGAACAAACGGCCCACCACTGTCCCCCTGTTGGTTGACAAAATGAAGTTTGTTGATGGTTTTAAACTTATTTCATTATCTTAATTTGATTCACATACATGTATATACTAAAAATAAAACTGTATTGATGATGCTCAAACAATGTCATCAAATCCTATATTGTACTTCATTTTTTGTTAGGCCTACTTATCTAAATAAATTATTATTTGTATGAATTACCTATTATTCATGAAAAATGTGAAATGTAATGATATGGAAAATGAATACAAAAATTGAAATAAATTCGATTCAGAATGGTATAAGAAGCCGAAAATATATCAATAGGGAAGAACCGTTTATCTGTTCATAGTTATAACAACCATTTTGATCTTCTTTAATTTTTAATTTTTCGTGGTTTAAAAGAACAGAAAAAAAAACTTTACTAAACTGTTGAACTTACTGTACATACACCACTGTAACCCATAGGATACATGGTACAGAACATAGACGGAAGGACAGGTACAAATCTAGTGTTCCTCTGACATATGTAATTAGGTATCACAGGCATACGACCCTCCTGCAAATATTCCGGGCTAGGACCTGAAAGGCAATAATGGTTACAGTTGATTCGTGACTTTCAATTCAAGACAGTAAGGGACAAATAAAGGCTTCAATAATCGTCAAATTTGTTCATATAATTCATAACGCGATCAATCATGAAACAATTGTGGGAAATTTTGCGAATTTATTTCTTTTTGAAACTAACTGAGATATTTGAGAATTACAGCGTCCAGGAGGGTGTTTCACCATGTTCTTAAAGTTACAAATGATTTTACAAACGACTGAAATATGTTCTCTGATGCGATACTAATCACATATTTACTTATACATGTATCTGGCACAAGAAACGATCCCCAGTCGTTAGTAAAGTTCTTCGTAACTTACGAATTACTTGGCGAAAATCAGCCCAGAGAAAGTTTCAATTAAGAGTGGAAAACTTTATTTGTTAGACTTTCATTTGGATTAGCAGTATACCAATGCATGTTTATGTTAAGTCAAATATGTAATGTGCATTCATATAAATTTTAATAACGCTCACTATATCGTCTGAGGGCGCTGCCCCATCCCGTGTAGGTTAAATAGGATCCAACTTCTAGGACATCACCAGGAGAAGGCAGGCATACTGCTCCAATCTCATTCGTGAAGTTAAGTGGATGCCTTAACTTGAGGAGGGCGATATCACTTTCCACCGTATCGAAGGAATAGCGTGGATGAGAGAAGACTTCAGCAACCTGATGGACAGCGCCTCCTGCGCTGATGTTAGTTGATAGTGTTCCGGCTTGAATGGAGTAGGTCCCGAAGAATTCACTGGAAAAAAACAAAACAAAACAAAACAAAAAGCCTATTACAGTCCCACATCACGTTGATATACATTATCACACCCAAAAAACAAAAAAAACAAAAACAAAAACAAAAACAAAACCAAAACCAAAAACAAAAACGAAACAATTGATTTAAAAATATTTTGTAAAAAGATTTAATGTTGATGAGATGACATCTATATGGTGGAATGAAATCACTACAATTATATTTTCCCTCAAATTCCGAGTTAATGTTAATTTTTGTCTGCTTGACTGCTTTCCTTTCATAAAAAAAAACTTCAGGTAGTTTATTGGTTGATTTATATTATTTATTTAAAATTTATTTTATTTATTCATTATTATTATTATTTTTTTAGGGGGGAGGGGACGAATGAGAGCTCATGACTGAGAATAATATTTACAGGGAGATGGGCAACTTAGAACTTAACAACCCTTCATAATTCCATCCATACTTACACACAGTGTGCTGCAGTTACAATCCATTCAGGGCTGATGATGCTGCCACCGCACAAGAACTGTCCCTCAAGGTAGAGTGCTATTTGCCAAGGCCACGTGCCCAAACTGGTAACGTCCTGTCCGTGGGTTACGCGGTGTAGTTCAAGAGCAGGGCGACGTCCACAACCCTCAAATATCACTGTAAGGTTGAATCAAACCACGCATAAGTATTATGTTTTCACATAGTGGATAGAGGGTCGGCCCTAAAATCGGGAGGGCTGGGTTCGAACCCCGGTTGCGTCATGCGAAAAGACGTTGCTGCTACCCTGATTGTCGTTTACTAATCGAATGAAAACATTCAGCCCAGGACTGAGCGTTATACCTAATCCTAAATCTTTATAATAAATCCCTATTGTTCATTGTTCACATTTTCATCTCAGAAAAAGATAAACCCGGAGCAATTATCGCTATATTGTCGGGGCACCGAGTTATTACAAATATATCTGATCCTTTTTTTTAAACACTGATACTGCATCATATTGAACGGTAACAAAATATGAAGGTGGAATATTCATTTTCAAACATTCCTGTTTTGATATATTTATGATATTAAAGGGTATTTGCACAACTATCGATCATTGATTTTTAAAATGGTATATTCATGTAGACTAAAGTGACACACAAACAATACACACACACACACACACACACACACACACACACCTACCTGTTTAAATACTTTCAATTCAAAGATAGGCTATATAATTCCAAACTAAATATCAAATTGTATACTGCCAATACCTGAATGAGTATCTGGTGTCCCCTCCGGTTCTGGTCCCATGTGCCTTCGGGTTCAGGTGGCCATGTACCTTCGGTCTCAGGTGGCCACGTGACTTGTGGTGCAGGACCCCCTGTGCCTTCAGGTCAGGTGGCCGTGTGCCTTCGTCTCAGGTGGCCATGTGACTTTCGGTGCAGGACCCCCTGTGCCTTCGGGTTCAGGTGGCCATGTGGCTTCGGGTTCAGGTGGCCATGTGCCTTCGGGTCAGGTCTCCATGTGCCTTCGGGTTCAGGTCTCCATGTGCCTTTCGGGTTCGGGTCTCCATGTGCCTTCGGTTCAGGTCCCCATGTGCCTTCGGGTTCAGGTCCCCATGTGCGTTCGGGTTCAGGTCCCCATGTGCCTTCGGGTTCAGGTCCCATGTGCCTTCGGGTTCGGTCTCCATGTGCCTTCGGGTTCAGGTCCCATGTGCCTTTGGGTTCAGGTCCATGTGCGTTCGGGTTCAGGTCCCATGTGCCTTCGGGTTCAGGTCCCCATGTGCCTTCGGGTTCGGGTCTCCATGTGCCTTTCGGGTTCGGGTCTCCATGTCCGTTCTTCTTCCTTCGGGTTCAGGTCCCCATGTGCCTTCGGGTTCAGGTGGCCATGTGCTTTCGGGTTCAGTCTCATTAACGGTATTCCAATTTGGGGTTGTGTAGAAACAGTCAGATTCATCGCTGGAATCTTTACAGTCAGAAAACCCGTTGCAAACAGAGTCGACTGCCAGGCACCCAGTGAAGTCATGGCACTGGAAATAGTTACCAGGACAGTCTGCAATATTCATCATCATACAAAGAAAATAATTAGAATTTGCAAAGTAGAGAATATTTTGGGAACTACGAATTGTAACCTCTTGTCAAAACTAACACAACATGAGAAAAGATTAGTGTATATAGCATTATAAAATATTAGCTTAAAGTCTTACATCTGCAATTTTCTTCGAGTTCATCAGAGTTGTCCAAGCAGTCATTAACGCCATCACAAAGGCTCCAGAACGGCACACACGAACCATTACCGCACTTAACATCGTAGCTCCGACAAGCTTCATTGTAAAAGATCAGCGACAGATAGAGAACAAGACAAACGATATTTAGAATGAGAATATAGACGTGTGTTAGATAGAGACGGGAATAATACGAAATAGCTTACAATTTACTTAAATAATTGTTATTTTTAATTGTTAATTACATGACCTACTTTCAATTCGTTTAATTGTACATATAGATGGATTTTAACTTTTTGTCTGTAACGAGACTTATCGGATTTTAGAATTTTAGAATTTACGGTTATAGGGAAATAAAAGTCAATTTTTTGGCTTTTATCATTTATCAACCGGAACAGTCCTTAATCAAATAAAAATATCTAAAATAGAAATATCCCAATTTTAATAGAATTTCGGAATTCTCAGAAAATTTTGGAAAAAAAAAACCTCGAAATGTGTAAAACAATTATCTCATTTTTTTTGTGGGGAGGGAGGGGGGGGGGTCTTTATATTTTGTTCAGGTGAAAGAGTCTGTGACTATATAATCAATTCTTCGGATAAATGGTTTACTTACTACAGTCAGCTTCATCTCTACCATTGGCGCAATCCACATGGCCATTACACACGTCATTCTGATGAATACATCTCTCTCCACAATCGTACTGGTGGGAAGAACATTCTGCAAGTGGAAAATATGCATGGCATGAATTTAGATATAGAAATCCAGAGAATAGTGGAAATACGAAATTAGTACAAGGTTAGTAAGCTGATATTGTAAAAAAAACAATCTAGTCAATACATCGCATTCCTACATAACAGCCCACTCTAATTTTTAGTCTATTTTGATGAAAATAAGGAAGTTTACAGGACGCAATATTATTATGAAAACTAAAAAGGGCTATAGCAATGAGAGATTTTTAACCAACCCACACATACACACTCACCAAATTTCTCATTTACTTTTTGTTCTCTCCTTTCCTCCACCCTCGATTGGCCCATTATTTGCCAAGTTCAATCGGATTTGGACTACAATCGTCCAGTACGTTTAGAATCATAGTTTTGAACTCTTTTTATTGTTAAACTATACAATAAAACGGATTGAATACCACACTGTTGATGTTCATCGGTATTGTCTCCGCAGTCGTTGAAGCCATCACATACAAATCTTTCTGCCACCATCCGTCCATTGTCACACTGAAAAGCTTGAAAATTATCACAATAATAAGGCATTAGAAATCATTTTCTTCTTCAAGTATCTCAAGGTACATTAAAAACTGAAAACATTGTGTTTTGTCTATTTTGGACACCTACGAGTATATTGCCCACATTGCTCGAAATAACACAGTATCCTACAGTGACATATATACTGGACTATGTGAAAATGATCGACTTTTAATTGCGAAAACGATTTCACACTGTGATGTTGTTTACCCAAACTTGAGTGTTCACATGCTGATGTTTCGTTTGGCATGGCGAATTTACTCCTTTATAATCAGATAATGTGAAAACGTGATTCACAATGTTAAAAACGCTCAAAATCCTTTGTTATAGTGTGAAGATTATTTCATAATGTTGTTTTCACATTGTGCTCCTTCTGGCGGGGCGAGAAGCACCTCAGACCGACTGATAATATTATTCATCAGTCAGCAAAAGATGAAATAAATTTGATTTATTGTACTAACCACATTAAAGATATTCATAATGGCTATCTAACGTAGATATGAAGTTACTGAAATCATAAATCTTTTCGCCAAAAGTGATGCTTTACATAAAATCACTCTTTGTTAAAGTTCTTATAGGATGAACCGTTCTACCTCAAGATGTAGACCGTGTAACTGCAGTAGAACAAAAATTTGGTTATATGTGATGAAATCTGCCCATGCGGCTATAGCCTTCATCATGGTTTATATCCACTTGGTCTACTAGCAGTTGGTCCCATTCTCTGATTGTCTAATACCACATGGGCTGATCCCGTTTCGTCTACTTACAATCTGGTCTAATTTTCCTTCGGTCAAATACATACTTCGTGTACTAATCATTTGGTCTAATGACCACTTGGTCGAATTGCCAATTCGTCTAATTACTTTTCGTCTATTTCGGAAATGAATATTTGGTCTATTACCAGTTTGTTACAGGAAGTGACCAAGTGGTTATTAAACAAAATGGACATTAAACAAAAAGGGAATTGGAAAAAATGGTAAATAGGCGAAGTGGCAATGAGACCAAATGGTAATTAGTCAAAGTGGGTTTAGACTAATTTGGAATTTACCTTCATCAGAAGGTTCAAACAGCTCTCTGAAGCCTAATTCGAGAGTTTGGAGCTATTCATAAATAGGGTTAGATTCAGGACTAAAATATTTCATTTTGATTACCCTGTCGATAACTGTATGCGCTCCAAACAAGATGACTTTGATACGATCGATTTCATATCTTTATTATGCAGGATTCCGAGTCATCCGAGTGATATGGCTTCGTTAGCATTAACTTTGTTTAATCTAAATATTGTCTTCATCGTTTGGTTGAGGTTTTAGAATAGGTCTCGTTGCTGTAAGTAGGATATCGAGTGTGATTATAAATAAAGACTTACTGCATTCGGCTCCTTCATCAATACAAGGACTATCACAAAAGTCCAAACGATGGATACAGATGCTTCCTGTGGGTGGTAGGGTACACCTGGTTTCCCAAATACTTGGGCATTCTTCAAAGAGTGCAACAGAAAGAGAGAAGTAATATTATTATATATTATTATATATTATATTATACAGGAAAGAGGAATAGAAAAAAAGACGTAGGTCTTTAAGAAAAGCTCGTTGATGAAATTCACCAGCAAATTTAAAGTGGCCACAATTGCCACCCTGATAGTCAACTAAACCAGGCATTCAAACGGTATTTGACAGAATACTCGAACAAACGACATCTTCAAAACTTTGAAAGATATCTTGTAATCAATGATTACAAGATATATTTCAAAGTGCAGGTATCTATACCCATTCAAAACGAAATCATTCAGAACAGAAAGGTGCTTATCAGTACCTCAAGGATTCTGGGATGCAGGTAGCCCCCCTTTCATAGACATAAATGTGCTAATAGGCACCTAAAAGGTACTTATGGACACAAAAAATAGGGTGATGCTATAATAAACCTTATGTACTGACGTCATCGCGCCGCCAATGCGCCCTCCCTCAGAGGCTGAGCTGAGGCCATCGCTTTGGACGCGTCTATGATTTGCAGCTGGCGCATCTCGGCAAGGTGTCAACCTGCAAATTTGCCGTACTTGATTCAAGTGAGGTAAATGGGCACCGGTAGGAAGAAATTCCTCGAATGCCTAAAGCGCCCTTTATTAGGGCAGCTATGGCTATAGCCGGGTAATAATATTAGCTGCGCCTCTGAATAGTTTACTAGATAGACGGCGCATTATAAATGCTTATTATTATTATTATTATCTCTAACAACTCCGTTTACGCATATTCCTAAATGCTCTACGGAAGGGCGCTATGAGATTATGACTTCATATGAACAAGTTCCATTGTTGCAAAAGAAAATGTGCTTGTTAAAACCCTTTTTTCTCAGAGCACATGTGCCAATTTTAAATTTTTCACATTTTGACGATCTTACCACAGTCCTGCTCATCCTCGCCCTGGAAACAATCTAGAACACCATCACACCTCTGTGATGGTGAGAAACATCCACCAAATACATCTGAACATGTTTCCTCGCTCGATGGACATATTACTGTAAAATATGACAAGTGTAATCATTCATTACAATGACGGTCAATTTTATGATAAATTTGGATTAAAAGCATGAACTTTGTCTCGATATCTTGAAAGGAGAAATATATCTTTTAACTTCTCAATTTAAATTATTAAAAGTCTTATACATTCCATTATATCTTTAAAACATGTAATTCTCTTCAATCTTAAAATCTGGAATCCCTTTGGCAGGGAATATATCTACATGATTGTACAGGCCAAACTCAGGCCAGCCGATTGGGGTATTCGGTACCCACATAAATTCTCTCCTTTAGTGTATATTACTTTGATTTATTCTTATAGCTATAAACTATGTTTTCTATGAAAATACGATATCAAATGAAAAATGTAAGTAAATGACCTACGTGAGTCATTAGCTATAGCATAGACTCGCAAGGATAAGCTATATGTTACTGAGATATTGGAGAACCTCTCGTATCGCAACCAGAAAGATGAAAGTCGCAGTGTTATAACAGGTATGTCCACTCCGTTAGGATCATCAATTTCCAATGATTCAAGCTAGTATTGTAAAAAAAAAAAAAAAAAAAAAAAAAAAAAACATTGCACGAGTTAATATATCTTGTTAAAACTTACATCATTGTCTACATTTTATTGAAAACTGTATGATACTGAATTTAAAATATATCATGAATTTTGATATTTGTTAAAAGTTTTTTTCCCATTTAAAGGGAACAGAACGCTTATTAATAAATTTTGTATTACTGGATTTTTTTAAAATCAAACCAATAAAGTTTCACATCTGTATCAGTAATCACGTTCCTTCATAAGGTTTATTCGACAAATTGAAGTCACTATTCGTTATACGTGTAATATTGATATGTAGCCTGATTCGCCATGTTGTAAATTTATTATTAAATATAAAATTAAATCAAATATAAATTATATTATGTGTCTATGCTATAAAGGCCCTACTTAGTTTTTTTCATAGTTTTTAAATCAACACGAGCAGAAACGGCAGGTAAAAACAACTGATAAATTTGTAAACAATGTCTTATATCAATAAAGAGCGTTTGAATGAATCAGATAAAATTCATTGACTGAGTTAAGCAAAATGCGATTTATTTCATACAATAATGATAATGATGCTGAAAAAAAAAATCTTTAGATTGGCAATAAGAAGAGGCAAGGTTTTCATGAACTTAGATTCATATACATGTCTGTTGCGAGTGCGGCAGTTGCACGAGAGACGACATTTATATACATTTAATTATTTTTTTATTTGAGGAGGTAAACGTGATGATTTGTTTAAATCTTTTAATGTATATTGTTTATGAAAACGACTGGCATAAAAGATTAACACTCAACCTTTATGAAGCTTCCTCCGATAACTGATGGACTTAAAGTAGATCCCATTGTTAACCTATCCTCGCGATGAAGAACGAGGCTGAAATCCCGAATTTGTAGATTCAAGTCAGGGTTAGTACTTGAAACAGTCCAGAGAATATTCAGGGGTTTCGTTATTGCTGTGTAAAGGTTAGCCGAAGGGTAGACCACGACCAGATCCCCTAAGAATCTCAGAAATGATTCCCTTGGAGCTAAAATAAATAATTAGAAACATGTATGAGATACATACGTGTTCATATATTTTATTTATCTCATACTAATATTACTGTTTTGTGGTATTATACTAGCCATATAAGACAAGAAAACATATGTTGTATTCATCGTATGAACATTATGATATTTAAATTTCCTATGTGTAATGAACTCACCACACTCATCTTCGTCGCTCCCATGTGGACAGTCCAATATCCCGTCACATTTCTTCCACTCAGGGATCAACTTATCACCACAAGACTCGATATCTTCAAAAGAAAAAGAAATCAGGATAATATTTTATTTTGAATGAATGTTTTTTAAATATATATTATGGTCTGAAAGAAGATTTTGCTGATTGGATATGGTATATATGATGATATCTTGTTATAATAGGCACAGGGTACCTGGTCCTGCCCCAAAAAGGTTTGCATCAAAATACGGCATCTCGTATATTGTGGAACAGATATCGTGATTTTTCTTAATTTCTTTCAAGATTATGATGTTGGCTTGATATTGTCATAGCAACTATTCAAATATTTTTTCCCCTTTTATCTTTCTAAAAATAAAACACTTGAAAAAGAAGAAGAAGAAAAAAAAGAAGAAAAAAAGAAAGGAAATTCCATTTGGCCAAGGAGTTAACTGAAGGTTGATACTTTTTTAAAGGGTAAACATAGCGCTGTGTTACTGTTACACTCAATAACAAAATTAACTTTACCTCCAAGATGTCCAAAATCGAAGTAAAAATTGACAAGTTAAACTTTACCCCTTCACATTTAGAAAGTGTCATAGAAGAATGCAGAGAGTATTTTTTCATCAAATGAACTTCAAGGAAACCATATCCGATTATCAGTGCATTACAAAGAGGTATATAACCTTATTTATTGCCCCCCCAAGTAACAAGCTTACGTCAGCAACGTACCTTCCAACATGACTGGTAGAACTTCCATCTTGAACGCCATTGTTGAATACCAGCTAACTGCCTCTATCCACAGGTCGCCGCTAGGGAACACTTTATCCGGAGCTTGTGTGTAATTCTGGTCTAAGAACCCCTGCATTTGCCAGAAGTAGTAATCACCGGGATAGGGATGCACAGTCATCACTGTCAGAGTAGTTGAAGGATGCCCGAGGTACACCGACTCGAGTTTGACCATCATGGCCAACGAATAAATGAAAGGAGCAACCCTCCAGTTTACGATTAATTCTCGAGGTGAGTAAAAATGTAGCGGATAATCGAATGATGCCAACCAAACGCTTTCACCCGGTTCCAGCACCGTCGTGTAGGTTACAGCTAGAACCCCAAAATAAAAGAATTAAGGTCGATTTTGAGAGAACAATGGAGCAAATTAGGTGGTATTGAGTGATTTAAAAAAGGAGGTACAAGAAAAAATGATGAATATGAATTCTTAAGAGACTTTGTAATAATTTATTAGAATGATTCTTGCATGTATAATAATAACAATAATAATAAAAAAAAAAAGAAGCCGAAGAAATGTAACGGTATTAATGGAAAAAGACAATCAAACATACTATCAGGCGATATGAGCTGCATGAATTTAGTTACAAAGGGGGAGATTTTTTTTGCACTAAGAACGATAATATATATAACTCTAAAAGCATTAAAAGCAAACCAAAAGGCTATACAGTGTGTTTCTAAAAAAAGAGGACCGAAGTTCAAAGGTCAGTCATTCCAAAAGTATATGGTTTATTCTTGTGATTTGTTACAAAAATATTAAGTAACTCATCAGCTTTAATTTGAGACATTGATGACGTCCAAAGTGTAATGGGCCACAGAGTTAGGGTCTTTTGAAGGTGATAGGTACAAAACCCGTTTTTTCCAACTTTTTGGTTTTTGGGGTACGAAATAAAATTTTTGTTAGTTTTTGGTTTCATCGTTTTGGGGTATTTTTTCACACAAGGTTTCAATGAAACTCAATCTCATTTTCCAAAGGACCACTGGCAATGTGATGGGTTCACTATTATGGGCCTCTGGAGTCGTGGTGACGTCGTGGTGACGTCTCCTGAGACTTCAGGGAGTCGTGGGTAAGTCGAACAAAAGTCTGAAAAAATTGTCAAACCGGTTCGATTTCTTTTAATCGCTAGCAAGTTCCGACAAAGTTTCTGAGAAGTCGTGGATACTTTCGTGCATATTTAGGGGACGTCGCGGCAAACCCACAGAGACGCTCAAGAGACTTGCTCGTGCGTCCTGAAAGAAGTCTAGCTAAAATTAGTTGAACATGTTGACATTTGTTTGGTTTTCTCGCGACTTCCTGGAGACTCAGGATCCGTCGCAGTGACCTCTCCGAGACTCACGAGACTCATAAATAAGAACGCAATCTCATTACGAGTAGAAATTCCACTTAAGCAAAGAAGATGACTTTCATTGAAAACTTGCTGAAAGAGATCCAATGACACCAATTACTTAAGAAAGGTTTGTTTCATACCCCGAAAATACTCAAACTTGGAAAAAAACGGGTTTTGTACCTATCGCCTTCAAAAGACCTAACTCTGTGACCCATTACACTTTGGACGCAGCAATGTCTCAAATTAAAGCTGATGAGTTACTTAATCATTTAGTAAACAAATCACAAGATAAAACCATATACTTTCGGAATGACTGACTTCTTTGAACTTCGGTCTCTTTTTTTTAGGAACACACTTTATATCATTGCCTTGCATTCCCTGTGGCTCTCCTACTTTCGAAATATCTCTCAAAAAAGAACTTTCAATGAATAATTGTATCAGAAGTGTTACTGCCTTATCGTCTTTGCACTAATTCTGTTATTTATTTTTTCTCTTTACTTACAACAAGTTACGTTGGTCGCTTCCATCTGGACAGTCAACGAACCCATCACAATATTTGTCTTCTCTTACGAGTCCAAAGTCGGGACATATGGAGTCATCTACAAGAAGAAACGTTTAGGTCATGATGAAACAGTGTCTGCTAGCAGGATTTAATCACAGTACACTTCATAGCACCAGCAATATTGAATTCTCTCCCATCAACTCTAAGAAAAACTTACCGGTTTAAAGTAAGAACTAAAGACACACATATTTCTGAATGCCTTATCTATTTATAGATATGTATGATGTTTGTAGTGTGCATTGTATTTAATTTTCACTCACTCGTACTGTTTCTCTATAATATTTCACGCATAGAGACCTTTGCTGCTGCTTCCCTGTTTTGACGTTCAACAATTAAGAAGGGGATATAGCAACGCCCATCTGGCGCTGCTCAGCGGCCGCCGGGCCCACGAGAAAAGGGGCAAAAAGAATATTCGTTTCGGACAATAAAAATTTGGAGCATTGGAGCATTTATGGTGTGTTATGCGTTTACTAAGAATTGTACTAGGGTACATGCAGGTAATATGGACCCCTAAGCTCATTTGCCTAATTTGCATAAAATTACGAAATGACACACAGCCTAATCTTTGTTTATATGATCAATAACTACTGCTCTAAGACTTTTATTGTGAAGAAAAACAATTATCACCATCCCCCCTGTCTGCAATATTCAAATGTTGACGTCATTACCAAAGTGCCCATATTGCCTGTATGTGCAGGTAATATGGGCACATGTATTCAATGTATGTTTTAAAAACTACAATGACTCTACCATGTCTGGAATTTGCTTAAAATGTTGAAAATCATTAACTTTAAGATACAATTTGAAATTATAAGACCCTTCAGTAAATCCTTTGACTATATGTTTCATTGTTATGTATTTTGTATATTATTTCTGTTTAAAAATATTATTTAAATATTATTTTCATTATACAAGTCAATATAGGCCTACAAAAAGTTATTTATATTAATTATATACTGTGAATATACCCAAAAAATCGCAGCAAAGAGATTGATGCCTCATCCGAATACTAAGTACCAGAATCATTTCCGCCAGTATGGATGTCCCATATTACCTGCACTAATATTGCTGTGTCAGGCAAGCATTCAATGCCATATTGCACCCCTTCACTAAAACAAATTGACCTATCTAAATATACACAACAATTGAGGTTACCCCCTCAAACACTCTTTCACCATCACATTCTGTGACATATCAAATTTTACATCAGGGTAAAAAAAAATGACGTAAGGCTTACCTACCTTGTTGGTTTTCAGCAATTTTCTCAGAGAAATTTCGGCATCAGATGCTCTCACGACGTTATATTTTCGTATACAGTTCATATGAACAACATTAGTGAGCTTTCGCTGGACTACGGGGAGCTTATCTAGAACGTTAGCATAAAAGAGGGCACTATTTTCAAAATGCCTGCAAATCCTCGTTTTCTATCTTCTTCAATAACTTTGAATAAAAGTTTCCAATGGTAACCGCACATGTTCCCTTTGGCTTGTGAGATATTGTAACGTCTATTGTTGCAATACGAATTCAATCGAAAGGCTACTTCACTGGGGATACCTAGTTCTGTCTTTTTTCTCATACCAAGGTTTTATTGTGTCAAATGAGTCTATGCGTATAACAGCTGACCTAAAACATTGCTGATATGAAAAGAAATAACCTACCGCCCTGCCATTATGATTAGTCAACTCAAAGTATGCTTCTTTTATGTTTTAGCAAAGGGGAAATGCCTGTATACATTCCTATCAAAGCGCTCGCTTATTGGCTTATAACTGACTCTCCGCTGAGAACCTTTTGGCCTACGTTCTACGTTTTGGGAGAACGTACATTTCCACGAAATAGCGTTGTAGATTTTGACAACGGGGAGCTATCTCTTGTAGCTAGGGGAAACCCTCGTTTGTGCACACGAAAACTTGTAATTTAAACGCTTGCCAGCCGTTTCTAGCAAATACCAGTTTTACACACTCCTTTTCCTGTACTAACAGTATGCAGGAGTTTGGGGTTTGTGCTATTTTGAAAATAAAGCCTTTCATAATGCTAACGTTCTAGATTATCTCCTCCGTAGTCCAGCGAAAACACCCTATTATGGTGCTTACACCGGTCACCGGTCACCGGTCGACGGTCACGACATGAGTTGCTTCAGGTGGCCCATATTACCTGCTGGCCCATATTACCTGCATGTACCCTATTGTTATTATCATTATTCAATTTATGTCTTGTATTTCAATGAATACCAGATTTAAGAAAAAACATTCAAGCATCAATTTCGACACATAAAATGAGAAATTCCAAATGGCAGCCTGAAAATCGCCAAAATATAGATCATGAAAAGTGAAAAGGCTCATTAGATATTATCGAAAAAAAAAACTTGTTTGGTTGTCTCCTTTTTGCAAATCGACCTACACTTGAAAACGTTTGGCACTTTGGCATTTTAATTTCTATTAAGTGCATTATATACATTTATATAAGATGAAGTAGACAGTTAATGCATTATTGTTATTACTTTTTTTTTTAATTACTTTAATTTGATTTCTGGAAATTGCCGATCTTTTAGTACTGTATTTTCAAATAAATGAATATTAAATAGATAGATAAATCATATAAATCTTATGAATCAAAGCGCGTTTATGGTATTCGGAGTGTAAAAAATAATGGAAAATGATAAACACTATTATAATAAAGATATTAAAAAAATTCAATATTCTTAGCATCGTTGAAAAAAGAAAGAAAAAGCAAACCATTTATTTCATATAACAACAAAACCACTCACCACCGTGACAGCGTACTCCAGCATCTTCATAGTGACCACAGTTATGGTTGTACCAACCACTATGCTGGCACAAGTCAAGCGATGACTCAGAACCGGTGCAAAATACATCGTCGAGAAGAATCGGACCAGTTCCCTCTCCATAAGCGTCGGTATTTGTCCACGCAACTGCATTGTCTACCAAAAACCCAAGTTGTCTGCATACGACCTGGGCGTCATAGTCACCCCAGGCATCGTCGCAGACGGTTCCCCATGTGCCATCGTAGAAGATTTCAACCCGCCCTTCTTGTGCAGATGATCCTCCAACAAGCCGGATAGGGTAAGGTTCTGGACACCATAAAACAAATACACAGAACCAGGAAATAATGATTATATTGAGACGGTAAATTGCCATTTCGTCTAACCACACTTTGACTAATGCTCGTTTGGTCTCATTCCACATGGTTTAAGTCCATTTCGTCTACAACCAGTTTGTGTAATTACCTATTGGTGTAATTGACATTTTGCCTATTTACTAAGTTTTGTCTAATTCCCATTTCGTCTAATATCTATTGCGTCTAATTTCCACTTGGTCTAACACCACTTGGTCAATTCCTGTAACAAACTGGTAATTGACCAGTTATTCGTTTGGGCACTCGATCAAAATGCAATTAGACGAATTAATTATTAGACAAATTGGGAATTGGTCATTAGACATGTTAGAACACTGAAAACCTAAATGGGTAGACCGACTAGCTTTAAAGCTAGTCGTAGTGATGCCCAGACTGACTAGCTTTAAAGCTAGTCAGTCA
>CALNVZ010003430.1:25611555-25652169 GCA_940671915.1 Paracentrotus lividus | reverse complement strand
TAGTCAGTCATTTCAATTGTAAGCGACATTGCAGCTATGTGTATCAAATCCTAGTCGGTCATTCTAATGGGTAAACTGAGGCTACCATTCAAATTTTATTGAGCTCGTCCGTCGCATCGACGGACTAGCTTTAAAGCTCGTCCGTCAAGTTGAGAGATTTGGATTCAGTTGTAAGCTAGTCCGTCTCGACGGACTAACATGATATACTAGCTTTAAAACTAGTCCGTCTTGACTGACTAGCTTTAAAGCTAGTCCGTCCACTGACGGACGAGGTTAGGTTTTCAGTGAACAAATGTAATTTAGACCTGGTATGAATTACATAATAGGGAAATCATACCAAATTGTTAGAAGAACAAATGGGTTTAGCCCATGTGATATGAGACAATCAGAGAATTGGAACAACTGCCGTTAGATCAAGTGGATATAAACTATTGTGACTACCTCAGTAATCTTAGGAAAAATACTTTATCACGGGGAATCTATTTTTATTCAGTCAGCCATCTAATTCAAGGAACCTTGTAAAACAAAACAAATAAATATGTTATGAACTCAAACTGCATTTATTTAAAAATACATAAAGTAGTCAATTTCAGTAACGGCGGATAGGGTAAGGTTCGGGTCATCATAAAATGAATACACAAAACCATGAAATAATTATTATTATGTCCAGACTCGCATTAATGTCAGGAGAACTACCTCATCATGGAAAATTTAGTTTCACTCGTCAGTTTGGAGGCACCTTGTAAAACAGAATAACGTTTGGTTAAAAAATACACTTGTAGCAACAGACAATTTCAATAATATAACATGAATAAACATGAAGACAACTTTATTTACCCGTAAAAGACGTAAATTCTGTCGGAGGTACTTCAGTAATATTTGTTTGGTTGGAACACACGTCGTAGTAGTCATAACAACAGTCTCCTCTAGAGCCGCATCTATTGTCACAATAGCAACCCTCAGGATTACAGGAAAATCCAGAGTTCATACAGCAGCTGTTGAAACAGGATCCATTTCTTGGTTGGGGTGTGGTCAAATCTAAACAAAAACAATGATAACCACAAAACGTTGTATTTAAATTGTGTATTTTTGGTGTGTGTGAATCATTTCATAAATAGTGGATACTTTAAAATAGATTATACTGAATTATATATAATCATAACCTGCTCTGAAATACACTATTATCGGTAATAACTACTACTGCTACTGCTGCTGCTACTACTACTACTACTACTACTACTACTACTACTAAACTACTTTAACTATACTATAAGGTAATATCTTACTAAATGTTATATTTGGAATATGTTGTTAATGTTATTTGTTAATATATTTATGAATATATTTTTTTGTATTTTTTTGAAAGACAAAGCCCCTTTGTAAAAGAAAAAAAAATACATGAACACTAATGGGGTTACTCTATACAACGGAGACAAAATTAATGAAATTAATACTTATTATCTTAAATTTCAAACCAACTGGTAAATAATAATAATAAAAAAATAAACAAAAACAAAAAACGAATCATCTTCGAAAGTAGCTTCATACGTAATTTCGAGTATGCTCATCTCTGCAATATTCATGTGTATAAGAGAAGATAAGAGAAGTATAATACTAACTGCAATACTCTTCTGAATAATCCACACAGTCACTGATTCCATTACACACATCACTGCTATCAATACATTGTCCATTTGAGCATTGGAAATAATAGCCATCACAACCTGACAAGAAATCATTGAAAAAAAAATACACCCCAATATTATATATATATATATATATATATATTTTTTTTTTATTATTATTTTTTTTTTTAATTTTTTTTTTTTTTTACAGTATGAAGTTTAATAACAACACGGCATTGTTTGGTAGTTCCATAAAGCAGAAAATCTTACTTTCCTCTTTCCTCTTTACTTTTCAATTCTTTTTCATCTCATTGGTTCCGTAGATCTTGAGATATGATTAGTTTTCAACAATCAGGACAAATCCATTTTGCGCACGCCGTCCCATGCCTTTATGTATAGACTGCGGGACAGTCACATGTACGACGCATGGCAAGCGCACAGAATGCGTTGTGTGTGCCTTACTCATTCGTCGAGCGCGCTTAGCCAACGCAGTGCATTCGCAAAAGAAATTGCCAAATCAAATAACGATTAACAATGAGATAATTGAGAATGAACAAGATATAGCCTGTGCTTTTAATGATTTTTTTTGGTCAATAATAATAATCATGTACATAGCCAGCCTGAGAAAGAGGAAGTTGGCTTTAAATTTTCTCCTGTAAATGACGATTTGGTTTACAAAATTATAAATTCATTACAAATCTTTAAAGCTTGTGGACTGGATGGCATCGGAGTAAACCACTAAAAACGTCCATTCAGAGCATCGTACCCTATATTACCAAATTTATCAACCAATCTTTCTCGCAGGGAATCTATCCTGATGAATGGAAATGCGCAATAGTGTTGCCGGTTCACAAAAAGTGCGATGCTTCCGATTTAAACAATTATCGCCCAATTTCTATCATTCCTACAATTAGTAAAGTAATAGAAAAAATGCACATCAGCAACTGTATAATTACCATAAAGGTTTATATTAATTAAGACATATGGACATTCGACTGCAGCTGCATTGGAATCAATGACAGATACATGGTTTGAGGCAATACGTAATGGTCAGCTTGTATGCGCTATATTCTTAGATCTTTGACGTGCATTCGATAGTGTTGCAAAGCTGCAAACCATGGGGTGTTCAGAAAAGACATTTGAATGGTTTAGCTCGTATTTAAATTTGAGGTCTCACCATGTTAAATATAAGCAATCTATATCTGGTGCAATAACAATAGCAATTGGAGTACCCCAGGGGTCGATATTGGGCTCACTTTTATTTGTCATCTTAATTAATGATTTGCCAGATGTTATAAAAAGTGGCCAAATTACAATGAACGCCGACGACACTACATTATTTATATGTGGCACTAATCTGCAAGATATGAAGGAAAAATGCAAGATACTAATGTAGTAAATACATGGTAAATACATAAACTAAAACTTAATGTAGATAAGACCCACAAGATGATATTAGGTACTAAGCAGAGACTAAAAAACTATGAAAAATCTGATTCAGTAATCTCTATTTAGTTTGACAGTACTGTAATCGGTAGGGTTTACAGTACGAAGTGTCTGGGAGTAATCATAGACGATAAATTGCTCTCGCATGACCATGTTGATTATATTTTGCAAAAACCGCAGGGGCGGATCCAGCTTTTTATAAAGGGGGGGGTTGGGGTGGTATGCGACCGAGTCCAAGCGAGCGGAGCGAGCGAGGGGGAGGTGTGGGGAGGGGGGTGTCCCCCTCCCACAGTAGGGAAAATTTTTGAAAATTATGCTGGCCATATAAACCCCTCACAAAAAGTTTCGCAAGTCGACTTTGGGCCATGAATAAGCTTTTTTCAGGTACGCTTTAGTTTTTTCTGGTATTCATACCACTGGAAAGATAATTTATTCCCCTTTTTGTTGACATCCTATTTGTAATGATTGTATCATGCTTCAATGCACAGAATATCAGAATATGGAGAAAAGTAAAAAATAAAATGTTGTAAAATGCATTTTTATTGATCACATTAAAGTTCCGCACCTTGACTTTAGGTCCTGATAAATTTTGGGATATTTTCTAATTTTTATTGAATTTTATACCATTGTCACGTTGATTTATTCATATTTTTATTGATACCTAATTTGTCATGGTGATGTCATGCCTGGGTCCACAGAACCCCTCAATACCACCTGAATGCATGACAAAGTTAAAGATAATTTTCAGTTTAAATTTCTGTAACACAACTCTGAACCTTGGTACATTTTAACGTGGGGATTTAATCATTGTCAATTTTTATAGCATTAAAAAGTTCATTTATTCTTCTCTTTATTGATACCCTATTTGCAATAGTAACATCATGTTTGAATGCACATAACTCACGAATATAATGCAAGGTAAAAAGTGAAAAGTTACGAAATGTATTGTTATTGCTCGCAACAGACAATAACACTCACAATAGGCATTCAATTTGCAACATTTAACTCTTTGCCTGCCAAGTTCGACTATAGTCACAATTGTACTTATTAACTATACAATCGTAATAATTCATTTTCTCTGTAATGGCTGGGCCAAAAGATCTGAAAATCACTGATAATGCTAGGACCGGGTCTGAGACATAATTTCTCGTAGTTCACACTAAGCAAATATTGTTATACTATTTTTAATAATCAAAGAGAAAAATCTTCTTTCTTATGCTTAAAATTAATGTGGCAGGCAAAGAGTTAACTTCTGACTTGTCCTAACATTCAGGTGTTCTGTCCATGCAGGAACAACACTATCGTTAAAATTAGGGTGTCATTGAAAAGAGGAATAAATTATCTTGACAATGGTAACAAATTCAATAAAAATTAGAAAATACCCCAAAAATTATCAGAGCCTAAAGTCGAGTTGCGGAACTTCGCTTTGATAAATGAATTTTGCAACATTTGACTTTTTACTTTTCTCCATATTCTGATATTTTGTGCATTGAAGCATGACATAATCATTACAAGTAGGATATCAATAAAAAGGGGAATAAATCATCTTTCCAATGGTATGAATATCAGGAATAACTACGGCATACCTGAAAAGTTATCATGGCCCAAAGTCTATTTGCGAAACTTTTTGTGAGGGGTTTATATACAGTCTGTGTCAAAAAAAATGGTACAGTCGAAAAAAAAAATATTTAGGTGTGAAATATTTTCAAATAATGTGTGTATGTGGTACCAAAATAAAGCCAAAAGATTTTTCCTGCTGATACGTCTTGTTCTGTATAATTTGCTTTCGTAAAACAAAAGTTATGCTAAATTTTGTGCGACGAGGAACAACTCGAAATTGAGCATTTAATGGCCATTATGCGAAACCTATACACAAAGGCATGGGACGGCGTGCGAAAAATGGATTTTTTCTTGATTGTAGAAAACTAGTCATATCTCAAAAACTAGAACACCAAATTTGATGAAAAAATTGCAGGAGAAAGTCTGATTTTCCTGCTTTACAAAAATTTCAAACAATACCAGGTTGTGATTAATCTTCATATTATAAAAAAATGTTTTCACTTGTACCATTTTATTTGACACAGACTATATATATATATATATATAAATATATATATATATATATATATATATATATATATATATATATATATATATATATATATATATATATATATATATATATATATATATATATATATATATATATATATATATATATATATATATATGTATATATATATATATACAGTTGTCCGCAAAATTGTTCATGCCCCTGTTGTGTTTTTAGTTTTTTTGTTCGTGCTTTTAACTGAATGCGTTTCCTCGAACTTTTTTGTGATCAATGTGCTTTCAACAACTAATCAATTAAGACAATTTGAAATTTTGAGAAATTTGGTGTTCCAGAGGTATTTTATTGACAAATGTAGGAAAAACACCATGTTCATAATTATTCATACCCCAGGGGTACCCGGTCCGATTTCTTATCGTATAACCACTAATATAAATGTTTGTCTTCAATAACCATCTGAAATAGTTTTTGCAAGAGTCCATAGCCTTTCTTTATGGCTTCTGCAGGGTCGTTCCCACGTGTCCTATGGAAAGCCTCCAGGCTGAGTCAGGTTGCATGGTCTTTGAGCCATCATGTGAGTCTTTAGCGCCACGACCCCTTTCTGGTGATCTTCTTATCATGGATTTGAATTTTTCACTTAGGAACATTCATATCGATGTTATTTAAATAAGATAAACACTCTGCCCACACTTTCTGATCCCTGATGTAACACTTAAGAGCTTCTTCAATAAGCATCAGATGTAAAACACTTTGGAAAAAAACTTCCCTGGGCATGATATACATTGCAAGGTGTCTCCTTAAATTGCCAAAAAGGTATATTGAGAGGCCTACAATAACCCATAGGTCACGACCAAGGACCGAATTGGCACCTTTGACCATCCAGGGACGAAGGTACCAACGAGCAAATACTGCATAAAGGAGATCTATACAGACACTGCCCAATACAGACTCCAGTTTTGTAGTCAGACCGACTGGGAGGCCTCTGGACAGTTCGTGAGTACAGTTGAACCAGGATTTTAACTTTTGGGCCATAATTCTATAAGTTGATGAGAGAAAATTAGAATCCAGGAGTAATGTGGACTTTCTTCAATTTGGCAAAAGAAAGACGAATCCTTCCACCTAAAGTACAGTGTCCTGATTTTAGCACATGATATTCACATCGAACTCTTAATTTTCATTGCTGGTAGCATTGGAAATCTCTTCAGAATAAGAGGCTTCCCGGTGAAGACATTTTTAGTAAGATCCTGGATGAAATCATGCAGAAGTATGCATGTAAATGTCATCTAGGACAGCATTGGACATATCAACAGGACGAATTTCAGAGGCATGCGGCCAAGTTAGTCAACAAGGGGTTCAAGGACAATCAAAATGAATGATCAGGAGAGGAAAATTCGATAACCTCACATGAATGCCTTTCGAAATGTGCCCGGGAAGTTGAAGAATCACATAATGCAGGCCTTCAAGTCAGCTTGAATGAAAAAGTAGGAGAAAAGTAGGAGCAAAATTTTCCAAAAAGTAGGATAAAAGTAGGATTTAATCTTCCAAAAAGTAAGATAAAAGTAGGATTCAATCTTAAAAAGAAGGAGAAAAGTAGGATTTCATCTATATGACAAGGGCCGAATATACACATATAAGACGCGAAAAACATACTTGTGACAGAATTTTCAGTCAAGTATAATATTTGTTTGGAAAGTTAGAGTAGTCTTTAAAGGTTGCTCCTAAGAGTATTATATGTACCATCATTATGATCATCACCTGTTTATGAATTGAAATCCCTTAATATGTCCTAATAACAGTCCTGGGATCATATTGAAGCTGTTTTTGATGGAAGGATAAGTTCAATAAGGTACATTTAGATTTTAAAAATTTTCACGAAATTACATTCTCAATGATAACACCTGAGGGAAATGAATATACCCTATATGTACATTGCGCAGAGTATACATGTTTGGCACTGTATCCTTTTTAATAGATCCAGATCCATTATACTCAAGAGTCAAGGCAGTACATCTATACCCCCTACCCCCAACCTCAATGATGGAATACATATAGAATAAATTTTTAGATGAAAGTCCCTAACTTTTATTTTAGATTAAATCTGAATTATGCTTGAGGGATACCCACTGCCTAAAAGGATATCAAACTGATGCTGTTAATCAAACAGTGATCCAATGTATGACTATACTCTAATCAACATTTCTCTTTTTTTTTACAGCATAAACAGACAGGACTTGCCTCTATCCGAAACCGTTTAATATCAAGAAGCTATTGAATACACTGCTAATGCCTCTCAAATAACCAGAGCTGCACTTCATCATGGGATCTTTCAATTCCTTGTATTTTTCTGTATCACTCATTTCTTTCCATGAGACTTTCCAGTTTTGCTTTCCTCAGTAGCCATGCAGAAATCTTGAACAAATTATTATTGTCTGCTTAATGCATGCTATACTCTTTCACAGTTAGGTTAAGGAGTGAGCCAGTAACTTTGTATTGTTATGTGTTGAAGAAATTTATTTCAATGGAGACCAAGCTACTTGGTTTCAGCAATCTTCCTTCCTGCAAGCGGATATCTTCAGATATTATAGAAGAGATTAGAACCACAGTCTGCTCATCACCATCCTCCAAAGCTTAACGCATTGAACTTTGAGGAAGGCATAAGACCATGTGTAGGTTAGAAAGGATGAAAGCACCATGCCAGTCAATCATCTCAGCGAGATTTCGGTTTAATAATCCAGAATGTTTTGCTAAATTTGGTCCATCTGAGCCAAGATTGACAAGCTGTTTTAGTGGTAACTGGTAAACCTTTCTTCTACAATGCATCAAGGTTGCTTGTCCCAACTTTCTTTCTTGTACATGCAAAACATCAAAGCTTTGAGGTATCTCACATATTTTGAATCACTCTGGTAAACATTATTGGATTTAAACTGATTCTGGTTCTTTGCATTCCCAATCTCACCTGCTTTCATTAGTAGGTCTAAGCCATCAGAAACTAAAGAAAACTAGGACCTCGTAGAATCCATGGTTTAACTCATTGAGAAAGACATTGCATGAAATATTTTGGACGTCCATTGCATAATGCAAAGCTGAGATAACTTTAAATAACCTTCAATGAAAAGAGAAGTTTGTTTTTTAGATTATAACACTTTCTCAGGGGTGCTTGGCATCGAGCCACAGGTCTATAATTTATGTGACATGACTGAGGATGTTTTCTGTTCACTAGGTACATATAGTACAAAGTGTTTATTTAATTTCCTAAAACATTGCATTTGCAAGATCACCATGCTTCTTTCCGTTTGCATGCCTATGACTTGATAAAACCTGAATTACTGACTCTGGATACCATAGAAATTGTATACAGTCTCTGCACATTGGAGTTCAAGCTTGTAAACCTAACATCATTTTCTTGGAATTTAAAAAAAAAAAAATTGGAAAGAGGCATTGCATGTTTATTATCGTGCAAAAAAAAGAATCCAGCAATTGATAAAGTCCTAATTCAATGGATCACTATTCTTTTTGCATTTGAAATCCGATCAATATATACAGCATTGTCCCACAAAAAATGTAAATAATTTTAATGTTTGATTAAGGTATCATGTATATCATATAAAACATAATACCAATTTCTTAACCCTAACTTACCTGGGCCGGTATTCTGAAAATTGTCTATCTTTTATCTTATCTTTATTTTATCTCAAAAGATAATAGACCGCTAATATATGGCTTAAGACGTATTCCGAAAATTATCTTATCTCTCTAGAGCCACCCTTATATTATCTCTGTCACGCCCGTTCACGCCCATTTTTTACCATCAACGAACATCAAAGGTTTTAAATACTAGGTCAACCAATCGAAGTGCCCTTCTTTAAAAATATTAAGATGCGCTTCGCGAACCATTAACATTAGGCGTAGTTTAATCTTGCGCGATTGTGCGCTTTTCGTCTGCAAGCTAAATTTCTTTATGACGTAAATTATTCTATTGTGACGTTTCTTCTGGGTTTTCTCAACAAAAAAGCCCATAAAATGAAAATGTGTATATTCGGATGAGGCTAAATGGCAACAAATAAGCAAATCTACTCTAATTCTTCGGGATGTTTCTTATGTAGGCCTGGTTGACCCTGCATACTCATTATCTTACCCATGGGTGTCGATTGTGGGGGATGGGGGGATGCATCCCCCCAATAATTTTGGTGGGGGGATTGTGTGTACAATCATCCCCCCCAATATTTTGATATCAAGAAATAAAAAAATATCATATTATATGCATATCAGTCTACCCATACAAATTCGTTATCATATTAAACACTTTTATGACATTATTATCATGATTATTATATTATTTTGAGGTTGAAAATGCATATTTCTGACATTCAAAATCCAAAAAATTTTCTCACTCTTTCGTTAATCTTTTAATGTTGGCTAGTATACAAATATACAATGACAATCGAGGATCTGGTTAAAACTATTCGCATCGAAAGGAACATCACATATACTATTCTCTCGAGGGCCATCGGCCCGAGAGAGATAAGTACTATGTGATGTTCCTGAGTTGCGAATAGTTTTAACCTGTTCTGAGAATGATGTCATTGTATATTGTTTTATATCCCTTCCACCTTTTAATTTTTTAATGAACAAAATTATATAGTCTATGCTTACCTTTCTCTGGATCAATAAGTACAAGTACTTACAAAGCGCCCGTTTTGTTCGAGCACCGACGAAAAATCTTTGCGAGCGCTGAATCGAGTGATTTGATGTCGATCTCATCACAACTGCACACCATCAATTTGGTGAACAAATTCACGGAATATAGATACAGCATACTTAATTGTTTCTGAGTATTAACGCTGTCAGTCGAGTTCATTGAAATCCACAATTTCCTCGTCATTATACTGCTGAAATCTTTCCGTTATTACCATCAATCTTGGCAACTAGTGAGGCAGCCATTTTGTCTGTTTACAAACAAAAATCAGCTGTTGCGCACCTGGTCAGTGCATTCAGCTCGCCGAAAGTTCCGTGGCATGCGCGCATGCAGTGGAGAATTCAGGTAAAAGCAGCAGAGTAGCACCGCTCGCGTGCGCAATCTCGTGAATAGGTGGGGGGGGGGGGGTCGGAAAAACGTATAGTCCAGTTTTTCCCTAGGGAAAAAATGTACTATGCGTGACGTCATGAAGAAAAACGAACTATTTCTCGAGAAACTTTTTCTTAGTAAACTATTCTTTTCTCCTTGTGTACACTCTCATTGCAAACAATCTTAGATAAGGGATAAATATGCTTTAGTAATCATGTAATACACAATACACCTGTAGATAATGGAAGCGCAGATAATTCACTATTCACATTTGGAAAAAAAACAAAAAACAAAAAACATTAAATCGATGATAATCAGGGGTTCCGATCCCAGGGTAGGGGACAGGTGCCTCGATAAGTAAAACTGAAGGCATAAGTACTTCCCCTCAAAAATCCATGATGGTTTTGATGAAATAAATAATGATATTGAAGAGTCTGTAACACTTATCTCGGCTCTTCATCGACAAGGTAACTCTTTTGGACTCGGACAATTGATCATAGGGTAGATGTAGGAATACCGGCCACTTAAGCTCATTTGCTTAATTAGCACATGAAAACAATAAAATCACAAAAGAAAAAGATTGTCATTGCTTAGCTAGATCATTCAACTTTATTTTCCAAAAAAATTGAGGTAATCAAATATTTGTTGAGGCAGTATAATGCAAATAATGACGTCATTGTAAATTGTCCGGCATTCCCTACAGTGATAAGGATACCGGACAGTATGTTTTTAACCTTTTTTTTGTATGAAGATCTGTCTGAAGCACTGATTTGAATGTAAACCATCAAATTAACATGTTTGTATTGATTTTTTATAACATTATTCATTTTTAGAATATATATGCATTACTACAAAATTTCAAAACACTCAGAATGACTTTATATCTCATGTAGATCATGATATTACACAATAATAATAAAGAGAAATAGACATTTCAAAATTGTCAAACAATTTAATTAATGAATATAATACATTATATGCAACTTACTATTGTATCTACATGCTTAGCAACTCAACCCGGAAGTAAAACAAACAACCGTCCATGTGGTGTCCGGTATTCCCTACACAAAAAAATGAACTGACTAGCACTTTTCAACACACGCCACCCCAATACACAGGCTTTGTACAGTGCAAACACTCCATACACGTTTGGCCCAACCTCCACACATGTCCATAATGCATGAAATAGAGGTCATGCCCATTCAATTTTTATACCATCACATTCTCTAAAATGTCAAGTTTTACATCAGGCCATTTTTCAGGCTGCAAATTTCCTACCTTGACAGATTGGGTAGTTTTCTCGGAGATTTCTCACTTGTTGTTGTCGAATACAGCATTCAACCTTCCCAGACAGACCATCTGACCAATACATGCCTGTATTCAACTCAGTTGATCTAATTTTGGCAGCTAGGGCTGGACATGTGGTGACCGTCCGATATTCCCTACTGTCCGGTATTCCCTAACATACCCTATTATACACTTTCACTATTCTCCGGCTAAATCCCTCTTTCAAATTAGTTGCTACTTGCTCTCAAAGTTTAGATAACTGTTAAAAATTGCCTTAAAATTTTCAGCTCGCGCTTCGCGCTCGCAAAATATAAGATAGTGCAAACTGCACTTGACTTTGTTCAACTTTGATGCATGTATTTAACGTTTAGACCAACTCCTCCTGTTTCTGCGCCCATGAGGCTACAAGTACTTTCATCAGGTCACTATTATTGAGAAAATTTTCAGCTCGCGCTTCGCGCTCGCACAATATTTCCTAACTGGAATGTCCATATATATTTGCGTATGTTGGCATGATGTTCCACTTCTAATCACTAGTTAAAGCCCCATTAGCCCTCCATCAAATTCGCGCTTATATAGTCATGTAAAGCTACAAATAACCTGTTTCAGTTCAATGTATAAGAAAATTTAAGCTGCGCCTTCGCGCTCTCATTACACCCCTATGAATTCGACGATAGTCACTCATATGCATAAATAATGTACATGTGTGTATATCTATAGATATCACATCATGATAGCCCCCTTTAAAAAGCAGATAAAGCCCCTTCCCCGTTTCGCGTTCGTTTATCCCCATTTCATGTCACCATTATTGAGAAAATTTTCAGCTCGCGCTGCGCGCTCGCATAAATGAATTCAAATATGTAGTAGACCCACATGCATGCTTGGTGTTTTATCTAGTCCATTACATCATCATGGTCCCCCTTTAACATACCAGTTAAGCCCCTCCTCGTTTCGCGCTGGCATTATGCTACAAATGCCGATTTTATTGTCATTATTATTGAGAAATTTTTCAGCTCGCGCTTCGCGCTCGCATTAACAATACAAGTTTTCTATTTATATGCACGTGTGTAGAATCTATACAACATTACTCCACCCCCCCAACAATAGACACTGCGTCATATTACCATCGTAGGTGTCACAAGGAATTATGAGGAAAAAGAAAATATCGACGATCCCTCCCCCAATCGCCAATACAAATCGACACCGTTGATCTTACCCTTACTAAAAGATTAATTAGGGCAAATTCGCAGTTATCATTGAGATACAATGCCCCCTACCTCTTGTAAATTTCTTGTTGTTGCCAAGGTAGTTAAAGAAAAAATAGATAAGATAATTTTCAAATACCTATTATCTCAAGATTTATCTTGCGCACAGAATATTTGTGCGCCGGTGTCTAACTTTAGGCGGGCTCACACTATGCGATTTGCTGCGGTGCGATTTTTTAACAAATGTAGTTTGCATTATTAATGCGACTTTGAAACATGCAAAGTTCTCTTATAGATGTAAAAATAGAAAGGAACAATTTTATCCAAATTTTGGTCCAATGCGAGTCTATAATTAGGAGTAAAGTCAAATTACCTTAAAATCGCAAGATCGCAAGTGACGTCACTGCGATTTGGAAACAATTAGATTTTATACAGGGAAGGGGGTTCGCAATCGCCTTGAATTCAATTTTGATATTCATAGAATACCCCAACTTTTTACATTATGAATTTCCTTGTTGAATGTTTGTATCAAATAATATTAAAGTTTTCCTGAAAAATCGCACCGCAGCAATCGCCAAGTGTGAGCCCGCCTTACGCAAAACAGCTCTGACATCATGCGCGCTCAGCGAACTTACAAGAAAAAGATAGAGAAAAGATAGATAATTTCGGAATACGGATTTTGTCTTAACTCTGAGATAACAAGAATATTTGTCTTAAGATATGTTTGGGAATACGGCCCTGGGCTATTTCGTGAGCTTAAAGTCCTGGGGGGGGCCATTATGGCCCCCCCCTAAGATCTCGGCCGCGGATCGCGCGATCGCGACGAAAATTTGCATGAAGGTAGAGAATGACATAATCTATGCGGTTCTATAGGTAAATTACACGAAATTCAATATTATTTTATATAATTAATTATGCTAATTTATTCATGAAATCATACTTTTTGCTCTAATTCACTAAATAAAGCTCATAAAAAAGCTGATTTTGGGAAAAATATTCTTTATGTCATCCCAAAGATAGTACAAGAAAAAAATTCCTGTACCAAATCGATTTCTTATGTATTTTAGTTTTTTTTAATTCTTATGTATTTCTTTTTTTTTGACGTTTTATTTTATGATTTTTCGACACAATTCATCGTGACATTATTCGGCCATAAATAGCATCCAATTAAATGACTCTTGTCAATAAAATGAAAAAATACACTCATTTATGAATTCTAGCTGAAAACACATATTTGTATTGACTTTGTACACGAAATCACGTTTTTGAGCCATTTTTGGTCTGACAAAATTTTTTGAAAACGTGTAACGTCGTAATGGTATACCCGATTTTCGCGAAAATAGTTTAAAAGATGCGCAAGACTTGAAAGTAAAAGTCAGCGAGCGGCGCGATCAAAAAATTCGCACTGCGGATTTATCGTGAAAAATGTTGAGGGGGGCCATAATGGCCCCCCCCAGGTAAGTTAGGGTTAAACCTTCACTTTTCTTCTTTTTTTAAAGTATGTACCAGCAAGTTGTGGGCCCAAATCTAAAAAAAAGAGGAATAAAATAAGAGTGAATGAAGACGTAATGGACTACATACTTATTCAATGTAATAACGAAACTTGGATTGAGAGGTTTCTGATGAGTGCTAAAGAAGGCTCATATTAATGTGTTTAATGGACCATATCGCATAAAATTTAGGCCAGTTGTATAAAATAAATACAAGTTTACGATTATAAAATGATATACAATATGATTGCTAATTTTCAAATTACTCATTTAAAGTGCCATTTGCATTTCTGTGGCACATGGTAGTAATTGAAAAGTAAAAAGGAAAATCATACTCCACAATCGTAGATTACTGCATGCATATGGATCTGGAATAGTCAAAGGATGCAAACAATGCCAAAGCTGAGCTGGCACTCAAACAATGTAAGGCCATAAATTCTCTCAGTTGTCATAATTGAAATTTTTTCAATCTACAATCTGAGCTCAGATCCCAACATCAGAAACAGCTTTAACATTAGGTGATTCCATTCAATCTATCATAATGGTAGTTACAGTACTCTGTGTCTAATAAAAACCTGTAGAGACTCATACTCCAAACTTAAAATAGACTGAAAATTCTGTCTCCAGCTTTGTATTTGCCTTTATATTAAGTAGATCTTCAGTTCATGTACATGTATCTCTCTGAACTAAAGACAAAATAACCTATTTAAACACATTTAATGCACTTTCCCCTGTATTATGCTTATATGCACAGCTACTCATGTCATGATGCTGTGACTGGTTGTGCCATAATGTGCAGGGGAAAAGTGGATAGGTTATGAATAGGGATGCTTCATGTACATGAGCAGACCCAAACATATCCCAAATACATTCATTCTAATAATAAAACAAGTGACAGGATTTTTGGTTTCATATCAAACCTATGGCTAAGCCTACAATTTATTTTTTTCCCTTTACTTTTTCAAAAAAGTAGTTAAAAAGTAGGAAAAGTAGGAGATTTCAAAGAAAAGGTAGGATAAGTAGGAGGTTGACAAAAAAGTAGTGAAAAAGTAGGAAAAGTAGGAGCGCTTGAAGGCCTGCATAATGGCCCAAAGACCATGCAACCTTACGCAGCCTGGACGTTTTCCAGAGGACGCATTGGTCAAAACCCATGGAGGACACGAATGATGGCTCCGGGCATCGCAAAAAGTATTTTAAGTGGTAATTTGAACAAAACGAATTATAATCCAGGTGATTAATTAAAACAAATAAACTGATTACCATTACGTATGAATAATTATGAACATGGTGTTCTACATAAATCTGTCAATAAAATACCTCTGGAACACAAAATTTCTCAAAATTTCAAATTTTCCTCATTGTTTAGTTGTAGGCAGCATATTGATCTCAAAAAAGTTTGAGGAAACGCATTCAGTTAAAAGCGCGAATAAAAAAAACTTAAAAATCGACAGGGGTATGAACAATTTTGCGGACAATGTTTAACGTTATGACACTTTGATCATGAAAAGGGCAAGATTTTAAAATTTTGAAATTGGTGGTGTAAAATAAAAAAGGGCGACTTGGGAGCGAGTTCCCAACGCATGGTTTTGTTATTTAGTTTTTAAAGCATTATGATGATATTCGGAGACATTCCAACCATTTTATAGGTATTTAAATGGTCAATTGAATGAAAATTATTAAAATCATTTAAATATGCCTGGTGTTCTAATAATTTTGGCCACCACTGTATATAGACATTCCAACCATTTTATAGGTATTTAAATGGTCAACTGTATATCAGCCATTCCGTGTAACTAGACACCGTGAGCTGAAATTTGCAACTTCTTCTTATCCAAATAATTAGTTCATTTTTGGCCATTTTTTTCTTCAAAAGGTGTCAATCTTTATAATTTTTCAATGCGGTTCTGACAGGGGGAAAATATTGCATGGTCGACGTCCCTACTCTTAGTCCCACACTACACTTTTTATGCGAATTTCATGTTTTTACAATTTTTTTGTCACGCGAGTCACGTTTTCTTATAGTCACTGACTTAAAGTAAAAAGTCAAGTGGAAGTGAAAATTAAGATTCTTATTGCCTAATGTCTCAAAATTAAGTCCTGAAAATTTGGTATTAATGGGATCAGTACTTTTTTTGAAAAACACAGTTAAGTACAGTAAGGTCCAAAATTAAAAATAGTGTCGTGTCACGCGAGTCACAACACAAAAGTTGAAATATCTCCAACAAAAATGGCTATACATCAAAGATTTTGCTTTCTAATATGTATGATCAATAGTTTAACTGAAATGTAAAAATAAAAAAGGCCTGCAGATTAACGTTTCCGAGTAATCGACCTTTAAAAGTTGAAATTTGGGAAAATGTCACGTGAGTCACAATGGAATGGCTGATATATAGTCTTTGCCGCTAGTACTTTTTTTTTGTAGTTCCTTTCTCCAGACATGCCTACTACACAATATTGAATAGGTCTTTTAGACATTGATAAGTATTCTATTCAGGCGATGGTTTGTTTTAATGACACTTTGTAAGAAATAACAAGAGTGTAAATGCAGTGTTCATAACGAAGAGCAATAGCGCATAGGGACTTTAATTCATTTTTTTTGTGTGATATGCGCTGGACAAGACCCATTAATATTACAAAATGCCTTACCTCTTCGGAAATATGAATTTATCACAATGAAGACACCTTCAGCACTTCCATATCGGTCAGTAACGAACTGTATCCAAAAATTGGTATGAACAGTCCAGTACAAATAACTATTTAAATCGCCGGAGATGTCAAATATTTTAGTACTCTCTCCAAAGTCATCTGACTCCCCGGTAAAGAGGCGAAAATAGTCATGGTTAAGCTGCGTTCTACCATTAGCAAGCGATATGAGGTAACGGCGCCACTTCACACCTTTGGCATGCCATAAAATGTTCTGGAGATTATCGTATCCATTAGGGTAGTTCGGAGACCTAATCGATAAAAGTTCAGGTCCTCGCATGTGGTACGTGGTATTGGATATGGTGACATCTAAAAGAGATTGTAAACATTTTTTAAAAGAAGATTATAAACATGGATCCAAATTTGAGGGGGAGTGGGGGCACATTGAAAAAAAAAAATTATTGTGCGAAGCAAGCCCATTATTTATGTCGATGAAGGAAACTGAAAAAAGGGGCATTTCCACTCTTTTCGCTTAAAAATAGGACATAAAAAACAAATCAGATAAAAATGAGACAATATCACACAAATATGAGAGCGCGATACAATGTGGAAATAGGTCATTTAATTCCGACTACTTATTTTTAGTTCCACACACACAAAATCATAACGATAATCTTAAAGATCGTGGACGGAATAAATACAACTTTACATCGATTGAAAGCTATGTAGGCGTATAACATTAATACACAATACAAATAAATTCAATTTTCATAACAGTATTCATAAAAAGATGATCAAACCTCAACCAGGCCATCCCTCCCAAATACTTGAAAAGTTACCCCTATTTTAATGGCGCGGGTGATGACGTCAAAGAATGTTAAGGGAATGCTATGGCCAGGCATGATTGGGTTTCGCCTCTTTGCATTGCTATGTCAGAACAATAGACCCCATGTGTGCTAAAATTATATTGTTATGAATTGAAAGGGCAAGTTCATTCAGCATTTAGCATGTAACATTCCGTTAACATCTTTTGACGTCATCAGCCGCGCCATCAAAATAGGGGATTTTTTTTTAGTATTTGGGAGGGATGGCCTGGGTGAGGTTCGATCACCTTTTTAATAAAATACTTTATAGATGGACAATAAAAAACGTTTGAATTGGGAACTGTTGTATTATGTAAAATTATTAGCTTTCGATTTATATGTAATTTGGGTTTAGATTTCTCGGTCCGGTCGGGGACTTTAAGACATTATATAAAAATAGTTCAAGCTCAAAGCTCCACTCGTTCATTTTTCTCTCAGCAGGCACAATCAACATGATGTACATAGGAAAACACAGATTGATTAATGGTCTTTAATTGAATTCGCAAATTCGTCTTGTGAAGACATTTGAAAATTTTACATGACTTTTGTCCAAAAAATACATTCAGAGAAATATGAAGCATATATCGAAGAAAAAACCTGTTAAACAGCCTTTGTAAAGACATTAAATTTTACATTTCACGAAAGTAAATTAGAAAAATGTAAAACTATTTTTTCTTCAGGCCCAAAACCAACTGATTTTGGGCCTAGTACATCATAACCTTTTTAAAAGATATAAAACAACAGTCACTTTTATTATTGGAAAGTTTGATATACGATTATAATAAGTACAAATAGCAGTTTTATTTGATAATGTGCTGAACAAACGCCCATTCAACATAAGTAGGTGGTATGTACGTTAGTACATAGCACCTCTTGTTTGTATATATTATCGCCATGAAATCATTTTATTAGACTAATACAAGAAAAAAATAATGGCTGTACCTATAGGATCAGACCCCAGGCTAGGACACACGCCGTAGAAATCGTCGCAACAGTTTCCATTAGCCTCGCAGGCATCGTCACAGGAGCAACTTCCTTGGTTACAGGGGAAGCCTGAGTACGTACAACAACTGTTTATACAGGAGCCATTTGTTGGTGATGAGCTATTTCTTGGTGTTAATGGTGATGTTAGTTCTGGAACATAATGATGATGATAATAATGATGATGATTATGATCCACAGCATTTATATTGCGCCATATTTCTGTAGAAAACATTCAAAGGCGCAGGCTCATCCAAATTAAATAAATTTGTACACATCTGTCGAAATAAGTGAGTTTAGAAATGATAATAATAAAAATAATAATAAATAATCACAATAACAATAAAATAATAATAACAATGGTAACAAATTTATTTACTCTCAAAATACGTTGTAAATTCCGTCGGAGGTACTTCAGTAATATTTCTTTTGTTTGAGCATATGTCATAATAGTCGTTGCAACAGTCTCCTGCAGACTCACACGACCTGTCACAATAGCAACCCTCAGTAAGAGTGTGTGTGTGTACATGTGTACACATATTCTTTCAATATTTGCTTTAATCTTCATCCACTTGGCACAATTGATATTCTGTAGTCTTCTGAAGATTATCTGTTACTCAGTGCAAAGATATAAATGAAAAGGATACCAACACATGCTGCTGCTCCTACAACATCTACTACTACTTCTACTGCCACTACCACTAATTCCTGTAATACTAGTATCCTACACGGTTGAAACCTATTTCTACTACTTCAAATGTCTACAGTCCATACTGCATATCTTACAATTGAATTAATATTTAAAGCATTCTTATCGCACTTTAATCAAGACTACTGTCGCAGTAGCAACCATCAGGGTTACAGAGAAAAGTCGAGTTCATGTTTATACATGAGCCATTTCTTGATGATGGTGGTGACGTTGTATCTGAAAAAAGGACCACAAATTGAATTATTTCAAACATGCCTGTACAGCTTGGAATATATTTATTGGACCAAACCGTATGGGACTTAGTAGAAAAGTGGTGTAATATTTATTGGCCAAATGTACTTTTTAAACCCAGCGGCGTAAATCCGTGTCGAGGAGTGGGGGGGGGGGGGGGTGAGCGAAATAATTTGCCAACGTGTCGCGATCTTTGTTTGGCATACACAAGCACTATAGTGACACAAGGATCGTTTATTAATACCCATAATAGCAGTGGCAGTGCGGATTTGAGAGGAAGGGGTGTGAATAGAAAATGCATGCTTCTAGCTTATGGCTGCCTTGATTACTGTTCATTTTTGTAATGGAAAAAACTAATGCGAGCGCGAAGCGCGAGCCGAAATTTAAGCTAAAAGTTGGAGATATTTGTGCATTATAGTTCCTATTTGGTATCAGCGAGCGCGAAGCGCGAGCCGAAAAGTTTTAAGCTGAAATTGGATATGTTTGTGCATTAAAGGTCCTATATAGTATCTGCGAGCGCGAAAAAAAAAATAAAAACGAAAAACAAAAATATATACTAGAGGCAGAATGGATTTGAAAGTGGGGTCTCGATAAAAATGGCACCTTTTCTGAAAAGGGGGACATTTAAGATCAGGGGCATAGATCTCAAAAGAAATTAATTCGGAGAGCCAGGAGATACGAACAAAATTGTCTTTGAATGTATAGAATCACAATGGCTGCCTTGATTCCAGTTTACTTTGGCAATTGAAAAACTAATGTGAGTGCGAAGCGCGAGCCGAAAATTTTGAACTGAAATTGAATATAATTGTGCACTAAAGGTCATATTGTATCCGCGAGCGCGAACAAAACAGAACAAAAAAAAAAACACAGTAGAGGCGGAGTGACGGATTTCAAAGTGGGGTCTCTAAGGAAAAAAGGGCACTTTTTCTATTAAAAAAAAGGGGACACTTTAGATCAGAGGCAAATATAGACCTAAAGAGAAATGTATTCGAAGAGGAGGGGGTACGAAGAAAATTCATCTTTGAATTTATACTTTTAAGAATCATAATGGCTGCCTTGATTCCTGTTCATTTTAGTATTGGAAAAAATAATGCGAGCGCGAAGTTCGAGCGATGGAAAACGAATCCACAATCTTTGCTATGAAAAATTTATGGGCTGCAGGCCCCAATTAAGCCCAACCAAACCCGCACACAACTACATTAATGTTTTTGATTGTCAACAACACCCTTTCCTAAGGTTTGTCCCAAGACGAGGAGAGGGGGTGTATTGGGTTTTGACAGATGTGTATCAAACCTTTTTATACTTAGGTTACTGTTTGTTACTTAGTGCGAGGTCGCATAGCGATAGCGACCAAGCAGAAATTTTTTGGATTTTTGGAGTAAAAAAAGAGGCATTTTTTAGTATTGAGAGCGCTATTTTAACCAATAACACAATTATATAGTGTTTTTTTTTCCACTTCTTTCTTGAAAACTGGGGGGGGGGGATGTATCCCCCCCATCCATCCGGGATTTACGCCCGTGTTTAAACCTAAAGCGAAGTACGACTTCGATGTTTTACTTGCGTATAATTGACGATTGATCTATATTTACATTTTACTTGTTTAAATTTTCAGTACAACAACACTTACCACATTGATATTCATCCGAGTTATCTATACACTCCTCGATTCCGTTGCACACATCACTTGCTAGAATACATTGTCCATTCATGCACTGGAAAAGATACCCCTCACATTCTGAAAAGTTTCAAGAACGCATCTTTTACGTAATTTTAGGGTGATGAGGGGATAGGTACATTCTGCATATTTACAAACAACACAGGCTGCCCGAAGACCAGGGCAAAACTTTCAGTAAGCCGTGAAAAAAAAAATTCTTGGCGGAGGGTCTTCTCGAGGGTCTTTGTGAGTATTTCGGGTCGAGATCTCGATTGATCTTTCAAAGATCTATGACAGAATCCACAGGATCATTCAGTGTAATGAGGCTTACTAAGCACACTCTCTCACCACAACACTATAAATATGAAGAAACGGTGCACATATATTCGCATGTGATCAAATTGTGAACATCATGAAATATCGCAAGAGTATTTTTGTATATCTATGATAGTGTGACTAAGCACATGTAGCCATGAGTGCTTTCACTCAATAAAGCTACTTTGAAAATGCGCACCTAATCGAAGTATTTTGGTTTTGACAATATAAAGTGACACAAGAACAAAATGCCATAATATGAGTTATTTAATTTATGAACTCAATTTGTATTGAGTAAACATAACTAATTTTTTGAGTACATTGCACAAACTAATCTAGTGAGTAACGCTTTACATACTCAGAGAGTCAGTAAGTAAAGGTTGCACAAATTCATCAACTTGCTTGTGATCAGTTTGTGCAACCTTTACTTACTGACTCTCTGAGTATGTAAAGCGTTACTCACTAGGTGAGTCCTATTTCCTTTTGTGTTGTTTGTTTGCCTGTTTTTATAATGATATTGGAATGTTCCGATGATACTAACAATCAGTGCATCATTTCAACTCAAACCAATACACTGCATTACTCACTTCATGAGCATCAATTCACACAAACACATACATTGCATTACTAACATCAATGATATCAAACTCAAACTGTGTACACTGATCTGCACAAGAGTAATGGAAACCTCCCATTGCATGGTAATCTAGCTGTTAGTGTATATCATAGGCGATTAGTAATCATACCGAAATCATTCCAAAATCATTGTTATAGAAACAGGCAAAAACAAACAAAAAGGAATAACCTCACCCAAGACAGAAGCAGTGCAGCGCTTCTCGGCGCCCTTACGAGGTCCGCATGGTTTACGTTGCGTATATTAACTCTTGTTTTTCCGGCTAGTAAGTGTCGCTTTTATCTTCCATCGCCACAAACGACATAACGCTAGTCTCTAGACAAAAGTTAATTTATTCTATCATAGCTTCCTTTATAGCATTAAGAACAAAAGAGCAAATCAAGAAAGAAATGTGAATACAGAGCTTTGACTGCTTTGGCAGAGAAGTAGACAGTAAAGACATCTAGAATTTCACTTTGAGTCCAGAGTTACGGGCAACAAAACTTTACGTAATACGGATGATAAGCAAGGCCAGCATGCCAAATGCCGATGGTATTTCGTTCGATAACGTAAAAATAATATATTCCACTTATGTACGGTACGTAAGCCGCGTAGAACATACTCTCGTGCAGGGACAGTCTCGATACTAATGTCCAGTCACTTACGTGATCCGAGGTAGGGGGCGTACCGGGGACGTCAACATCCCGAGTGTTATAGAAGTACCGCATAGCAGCTGCAATCAGAAACTTTCACTCGAGACTTGAGTCTACCGATTAAGCGTGTCGTATGTTTGACTGACATACTCATAGTGCAGATAGCAGTGGCTATAATAGATTTCCACTCTAGCAATTCTGCACTTTACCGATGTAGTGTTTGTCGCGCGACCCACTCATGGCCACCAATGCCGTACAAGTTGAAGCAGAAACTCACTTGCACAGATTGTTTTACGTAATTGAACATGTAAAGTTACTGAAGGATACTCAAGACAAAAAATTTATTGTGTATATATACTCAATATTTGTTTTTCTTGAGTACCCGTTATTAATTTACATGTTTCTGGAAGAGTCGGAGGTGTTGTACTTCTTATAACAGTATAACAATATGCTTTAGTAGAAAGTATATATATATAGGGTTGATATATTACATGTCGAATAGAAAAGACACGGTTCCGGCCCCTCAAGGAGTAACAAACGGGTTTTACTCATGGAAACTAGTTCTCATTTTTTTGTGTGTAGAGTCTTGTGAGTCAGTGAATTTTGAGAGTACTATTGGGAAGATGCTAGAAACGATTTTTTTAATTTTTTTTTTTATTTATTTTTTTTTCCTTTCGGTGGTCTTTATAGGTTCTTCGGCGCCACTCCACTGAGACAGTGCATTCTATGTATCTTGGAGACCGATGAAAGACCTTGCCAATTGTCGGCCTTTGAGTGGTGTTCAAGGGTCTCTGCTCAGTGGGATGGGGGCTTTAAAGACCTTGCCAATTGTTGATCTTTTAGTGGTCTTTCATTGGAATGAGATCCTTACAAAGAATTGGCCGCATAGTAACACGGACTTTTTTTAGTGTAAGTCATCTGAAAAGGAAAAAAAAAACCCCGAAATCATGACTCCCAATTCATTCATAACATTCAACACTTACCTACATCAGGATCGTGACTTATTCTGGCGCGGAAACCGCGATAGGTAACAGAACCATCGGTAGAAAAGTGAAGCCACATATTGGGATGGACTGACGAATAAAACACGTCCGTATGATTGCCTGTCAGTTGCAGCATCAGGCTGCTCTCTTCGAAGACATCAGATCTACCGATGTAGACGCGAAGGTAGTCACAGCATGACTCCATGAGTAAGCTTTCAAATGATATTACGATCTGCCCGGTTCCGTTTTCAGCTTGTACATGATATACGATATCTTCCAGGTTGTTATAGTTAGCGGGGAAGTTTGGAGATTTCACGAGGATCCTTTCCCTCCAGGTCAGATGATACGTGGTATTAGATATTTCTATTCCTGGAAGAAAAAGATAAACAAATAACCATATCTTTCCAGTCACATGTGCTAATAAGCGCCTAAAATTAAATGTATTAATGCCAGCGTTGATTTTTTCAGTTTGTGTTACATTAAATAATGACGGACCCACCCAATAAGGACAAGTGGCTTACACTTAAATTCCGACCATGCAGTGATAACCCATGATATTAAAATGTCTTCGGCCGAGCCCCTCCCCGATTTTCAAATCCTAGGGTGGTGAGTGAAAGAAATTGCCTATGCGGTATGATTAAACAATATATTCGAATTTAATAATTTTGGAAGGTTTATTTCATACCAGTTTCCTGCGGCGGAGGACCAGGAGGCAGACCAGGAGTAAACATTGGGTGAGAACATACATCGTAGTAATCATTGCAACAGTTTCCATTAGATTCACACCCGATGTCACAGTAGCAACCCTCAGGGTTACAAGAAGAATTAGAGTTCGTGCAGCAACTGTTGAGACAAGATCCACGAGGTGATGGTGATGTTGAGCCTGTATGTAAAGAACAACAAAACTGATATGACGGATTCAGAAAGAAGGATATCAGGGATATTGCGATCAAAAGAATTGGACATAATTTATCGAATCTGCATCCAAGAATTTGGCACAACGAACTATTGGTTGTAAATACAAGGATCACATTTACATGTCGGACCAAGTTTATTTCCTAGTGTGATATGTAAAAATCATGACGATAGAACATGTCAACTCAGTAACTGACAATAAAATAATTTCATTACCCTATAAATATTCAATACAACTGACCTATATATATTTAGATTTCTAGAGATAACGGGATCCACACGGTTGTGTTAAAAGATTATTAATTATTCAACAAAAATGCACTTACTACAGTTGGCTTCATCTGATGCATCAGTGCAATCAATAAATCCATCACATACGTATAATTCGTCAATACATTGTCCATTTGTGCAAATGAAAAGGAAACCGTCACATTCTGACACGAGAAAGGGAGAAAGAAAGAAAGAAGAAACATAGACAATCAAATGCTTTTAAAGGGATGCACTAACATTGAATGATATTCAAATCGATTTTATTCGATTTAGCTTATTTTGCCAACATAATTATAAACACTTAGGTCAGTCTGGTATCTCTTCAAAATTGCAAGCTAATTGCTTGCTTTACCTTCGAGATATCAATGATTTCATACTCAAATTTTATAAACCAACACCGGATGGTTTATAAAACCATGTGCTTTTCTGCATAGCACAACACACACCCATTTCCTGTTGTATAGTCCCCCGTCCCTAGCATGCCTAGCGGCCTGTTGATCTAGTAGCAGAGGGTACTGGTGTTCAGCTGTATGCTTAGCATTGTTTGTGACTCTGTTTTAAGGTAGTAAATGACTTCCATTTGATCTGAAACTTTCAGTAGTTTGTTTTTACTGTTGGAAGAAAATAATTTTATTAATCTTGATCTAATTGCTCTTGTTTTTGAAAGTTACTAAATCCCTTTAAAGAATATCATATCTAAAATTGAGGAGGCTACAATAGATGCATTAGGTCAATGGATTAAACCCTGACATTCATTAAACAAATCACTAATTTCCTTGTTGAGCCTCTGCTGAGATCAAAGTCATCTTCTAGGTAGACTGTAAATTAGCAGATGTACAGTTTTCGAATCCCCCTTCTGTCTTTGTAACACATTCTTTTCATAACCATTCAAATAACGTTACAGTTTGTATTACAGAAAGCGTGCTTTATAGTTTAAACTGTAACAATACCACACGGAAGGCATTGTATTGTGTCGAATGTACATTCAGTCATTTTGGGATTGCATGGACATGCTGCCTTTAAGAGTTTGAGAGGTATACAATGGGCTCTTGTGACAAATAATCATCACAATAATGGTTACTTCTTTACGCGTGACGCTCAAAGCTTTTGGGCAACAGGCTGGGCTGAACTTAAAAAGCTCCGTTTTGACCGACCAGTCGAATGCATTAGTGAGGAGAATCGGATATGCTTGAACGTAGCGCGTGAAGAAGGAACCTTATTATGATAATTTGTGAGAAGCTTTCATTGTGTCCCTATCAACTCGTAGGGGCGGCAAGTACTCACAATTTCAAAATCTTTAGTAATGTAGCTAGTTTTCGTACTGATATATTCTGAAATCAACATATCATAGTTTATGATTTATGGTAGTATCTCACGTGTCATGCGAGGGGTTTAAAAAAAAAGGTTTGAGACTAATTTGTGACACCGCCTCGGAAAACTCCCCGGAGTCTCCTCGGTGTCTCATGACTGACAAGAAAATTGAACATGTTCATATTTTATGACATTTTCCCCGTCTCGAAGACATCTCTGCGAAGTTTCCCGAGTCTCGGAGTCTTCTTATGACTCACCAAGATAAGGCAAAAATTCCAGGGTTGCGCGGAAACCACGATCAGTGCCAGATCCATCAGATGAGAACTGAATCCACATATTGGGATAGGCAGACAAATATGATGGGAGTCCATGATCACCCGTCAGAAGCAATATTTCATAGCTGTCTTCGAAGATATCCGAACTACCGAAGTAAAGGCGAACGAAGTCACGGCTATCTTCAACTTCCACACTCCAAAACTGTATTGAGAATATGCCACTGCTATTTGAAACTTGTACATGCCAGAGAATATTTTCCAGATTGTTGTAGTTGTCAGGGTAGTTTGGAGATGTTATTGTCAGAGATCTTATCGGCTCCAAATGGTATGTTGTATTAGATATTTCAATATCTGAAAGAATATGAAAATTAATTAAATTTAATTAATATTAGCAGATTCGGATTTTTTTGTGTGGGGGGGGGGAGTGTTTACAAATTAGCAGTTGAGAAATCATTTACATCACTTGACTCTTGTAATGTATAAATTGATCTGAAGACCTCCAGTTGTCATGAGATGTTACATGAATTTCATGCTTTACAACATATCAACGTCCAAAAAAAACTATAAATTAATTCTCGTACGTTTTTGTTATATCACATGTACTGAATAATCCAATACGGGGGTAATAGCTCTGATCAATTCCTTACTGGAAAAGCGTCTTGTCAGAAGATATTATCATATCATTATTATGAGAGCTGGAGAGGGTTGCAGTCTCACAATTTTGTTCAGTAGACGTGTACAAAACGCAAAAAAAAAACAAACATTTAACTGTGTTTTTCCAGCTTCCCCCGATTTTCCGCTCACCCCATCCATTAAAAGCACTCCCACAGCCCATGTTCCTTACACACTGGTATCAGGGTCAACCTGATTATACTGTATAATAGAGCCATGTATCTAAATTTAATGCATTAAAAGGTTCAAATTATACCACTTTCTTGCAGCGGGGGGCCAGGAGGCGGATCAGTAGTAGACGTTAGGTTTGAACATACATCGTAGTAATCATCGCAACAGTTTCCATTAGATTCACATCCGATGTGACAGTAGCAACCATCAGGGTTACAAGAAGAACTAGAGTTCATACAACAACTGTTGAGACATGACCCGTTTCGAGGTACGGCTGGTAAGCTTGATTCTAAGACAAAGACAAAATACAAACACTCACTTCTGAATATGAATACAAATAATGAGATAAAAGATATACATATTATATTTAACAAAAAAGCTGTATGTCTTAATAATAGAATGTGTAGAATTACAACCCCAAATTTCGATCACCGAAGCCTGAGTGCAAAGCCCTAAAAAGATTTTTTACTGTTATCGTCCTTGCTTCATCGGCACATGAATGAACATCGAAATAAACTTTGGAACCACGAGGGATTCGACCCCAGGTTCGAGAAGCAACATCCCATACTGGTCCGTTTAGATAACAGAAATTATAAGAAAAATATATTCAATGGATCAACATTCGACTCATTAATACTCGGTCCAGAGTAGAACAAAGTATGACTGCTTATATGTTTATAAAGTTAAATTTACATTAAAGTTGATGAATGAAACAACTCGATACTTGTGGAAACAGTAACACCGTGTAGGATACCATGCAAATGTATGTATTATAACACTTTTGGTATTCTGGTCCATGAGTTACTAACCATTAAGAGAAGTCATTGTCACCCAGGCTTGGAAGCCCTGATTGGTACTGGATCCATCGGTAACAAACTGAAGCCACATGTTAGGGTAGGTGGAACAGTAATCATCAGGCAAAGTAGCACTGTCATGTCGGCCAGTCAGGCGGAATATCTGTATGCTTTCTTCAAATAGACGCGATGTCCCGACGTGCAAGAGAACATAGTCCCAGTCATCTTCTGTGCGCACTGTTCCGAATCGTATAACCATTGCGTATCCAAGCTGACCTTGTATATGCCATAGGATGTTCTCTGAGTCATCGTAGTTGTCAGGGTAGTTGGGAGATGCTACGGCTAGGACCTCGTTGATGCTTATATGGTGTGTGGAATTCGATATTGTGATATCTGAAAGGAGTTTAAATAATTAATTATGAATTATAATGATATTGAAGATCCGCATGTATGAGTAGGTCGGTAGGAATTTTGGGCATAACGTAACTATGGAATTGTTTAAACCACCAGGCGTAACCGCGTGGTTTTAGATAAATCTAAATAGTTCATGTAGTATAATACGAAAGCCTTCAATTCCTACTGAAGCACAATAGTCATATGCAGCATATGTTTTTACAGAATGAAGAAAAAAAAAACAAAAAAAAACTACGCGGCCGTTACTGGAAAATTTACCGGATGCATGGCTAACCATTCTTTCACTATCTATCAGCAACCTGAAAATAATCTATGACATGTTTTATTCGACATGTCATTCGTCCATTGAGATTGGAGAGGGAATCATTTCAGTTTAAAACGATTCGAGAGAACGCCTGTAACATGAACAGACAGTTTTTAACGCAGGTTTATCCCCGAAATGAACAGCGTCATTACCGTTGTTTACTTCTCTACACAGGCCATCTGAATCTCTGAGGATATCGGTCCTTCCTGTACAGTCAAGAGGCCATTGCAATCCGGTGAACATCCAAAACAGTTCGCCACAACCCTCCGTGACAGACAAACACTCACTTAGACATTGTCGTGAAGTAATGCCGCTATGAGGGCACTCGGGATATATCGTATTGCACATAGTTTTGTTCAGATGGACACTGCATTGGATTCTAATAAACGGTACCTTAGGAAAAAGATAGATAATCAAGAAAATTCGAAGTTAGTCATTTCTTGCAGGAGATTTCTGACAGTTAAATACTTTACTGAACGGTGCGCATAATAGGACGTATTTACATTTATATCAATAAAAGCATTAAAAAATAATACTCATCACTGTAAATACATGTATATATCGAATTAACCCTGAACGGGTTAACGAATGCATCCGACTTGCATTTTTTTTTTACCCGCCAGCTTCGTTTGCGGCAATGTTACCAACTCACTGCACTAATAATGCAGTAGGCCCATCCAGAGTGAAAATAATCTACTTAACCCTGATTGCAGATGTATTCCACGCAAGGAATTTATTTTATGTATATATATATATATATATATATATATTTATATTTACCAATGATCGAAATAGGAACTCTGCATCTGTTTCATTTTGAGCGTAGGTATTTGGAAAGTATGTTGAGCCATAATGGAGATAGCCACTGCAAATATCAGGTACACTGACACAATCACCTGAAATAAAAAGATATTGAAAAGAAATATATTTGTATTTATGTTGTGTTGTTTGTTTGTTAGTTTGTTTTCTAAATAACCGGATCCCGGATTCGTGTACCGGGAGCATTGACCCACATTTTTCATTAATATTTGTGATCAATGTGTGGTTATTTCAAAAAAGAGAATTTTTTTCTATTCCTCGCCTATACATGGCGTTGTACAGACAGCATCTTTTCGAAGGAGCTTAGCGACTGACCAAAAGTGTTTAATCTAAACCCAAGCTTCAGTTCAGTTCAGTTCAGTTTATTTACATATTCCAATCAAACAATAATAATAACAACAATTATATGTCATTTCAAAACCATACATTATTTGATAAATCATAAAAAGAATGACATCAGTAGCATAAGAAACAAAGAAATATGAAGGAGCCTAAGTTAAAAGCTAAGCTTGTTACATTATAGGCTCCTTTGTGAAGATGATGTATAAGAATACAGATAGAATAATAAAAATAAATAATACAATAAATAGGAGTACTGAAGAATGTGCATTACATATCATTTTTTTTACATGATTATTATCTGTAGCAAATGGTAATAGTGAGGTTTAGGATGATGTCATATTTTTCGATGTGTAATGACGAATCATTCTGGCACTACATTATATCATACCTTATATATTATACGCAATGGAAAAGTGAGGAGTACAGAGATGATGTAGTATTTGTTGTAAAATGACGAAGCATATCGGCACTGCATTTTACATATTTTTTTTTGGTTTACCATGAACTACCTATCTGTACCAATGGTAATGTGGAGGCTGTCGGGATGATGTAATCATTATTGTTGATGTGTATGTCGACTATCTCGGACTACATTTATCATCATTATATATGATCCGCAATGGAGAAAAGTGAGGGGTACCGAGATGATGTCGTATGTTGTTGAATGAGAAGCATCTTCGGGCACTGCATTATAAATACATCAATATTGGATGCATGACATGTTGGGACTATAAAATTGCTCATGTGTCTTTTCGCCTGTTTTTGTAACTTTAATAATTGGATTTAGTTACTTTAAGAGGTTGCAAAGTTGATTCAATTATTGTTTTGGGGAGGTCACATAACGTAGGGCCAGTATACTAAAAGTTTTTGGGGCAAAAGAGTTGTGTACGTGGTAGATGAATAAATTACGTTGACGTGTGGGTATGAATGAACTGAGCTGTTTTTCAGTTTGCTATTTCGAGTTTTCATAACAGACAGTTGGTAGATGAATATTATAGTTGTAAATAAATAATATCTGTCGGATAAAAGATTTATTTAAGAAACATATGGTCTTGTTGAGAAGGAATCCAGCATAGGTTATGTTTCAGTGCTCGTTTTTTAATCATAAATTTCTCCTGTTGTTTTTTAGTCCCATTACCAGGAGAATGCGTATTGAGATTATGTGGAATTAGTAGTGTATAATGAATAGATTCGGGTTGGAATCATGTTAGATTTATAATGAAAATGCAGTATTCTCTGAGCAGAGTAGTTTAACAATAGTCAAATGTATTCCATGACAGGTGGAGCTATAAAATAGAATGTGTAATGCGTGGAAGGATATCACCCGACTTAGGGTGTAGTTATGTAATTTATAGAAATATCCAGTACGATTTTTAATTTATTATACAAATAATATAATTGGGTTTAAAACATTTAAAGATAATTTGTTAGCATTGATCCGTTTTGAAGTTTGATTATTATTTACATGTTGGAAGAGATGAGATTAATAATTATTAGATCTGTCAGCAAAAATAAGACATGATTTCGAGAGAATATTGGGAAGTATTTATATATGATCGAATAAGCGGACTAATAGTGAACTGGGGTATCCGATGAATAGCTTTTCATAAGATCTTGGTGGATTTATACTAGAATATGCTTTTATCTGTAAGATAATTGGTCGACACTCTCAAGGCTTTCCTCGAACCATATGAGATATTTGCAGAGTATTTTTAGGTTATATAGTATCGAAGAGGCTTGGAGAAGTCGGAATATTCCTGATAGTGTGGATTATATGTCATTGAATGAGTACTTTTAACGTTTGGAATGCGTGAGTTGTGAATGTTTATTGCACTAAACAATTGTGGTTCTGAAGATATTAATTCAGTAGAAGGTCATAGTTCGTTTGTAAATAAGTTTTTCAGAGATTTTAGAGAAGGAGTTTAAGCGATATTGGGCGATATTCTTCTCCTCACTTCTCCCTTTTTAAAAACAGGTATTACTTTGGCAATTTTCATCTTAGTGGGAACGATACCATTTGTAATCGATAAGTTAAATATATGTGTGAGGGGAGATATTATTTCTGTTATAATTTTTTTTAATAGAAAGTTCGTGATGCAGGCGTATCCAGGGCTTTTATTTATTTTCAAATTGTTTACTATATCTAAAACTTCATGCTCTAGAATAGGATTCAGGAACATGGATAGGGGGTTTCGCCTTTTTAAAAAATGTTTAAAATCTAAATCAGCATCGGGAATGTTTTGGGCAAGGTTTGGGCCAACGTTTACAAAATAATTATTAAACTCCTCGGCAATTTCAAGGGGGTCTTGGATTTTGGCTCCATCAACTACTATGGTTGTAATAGGATTTGACGCTTTTTTGCGTTTAAGAACATTATTTATTATTTTCCATGTATTTTTAATATCTCCTTTATGGATGTCGAATTGATTATGAAAGTAATTCTTTTTTGCAAGCCTGAGCGAAGTTGTTAAAATATTCCGGTACCGGGTGTATTTAGACTTGGACTGAATAGTAGGGTTCTTTTTGTATTTATAATGCAAATTATTTTCTTGTTGATGGAGTTTAAAAGAGATTTAGTTATCCAAGGTAGCTTAGGACATTTTTTATAATTCAAGTTTACTACCACACTTCTCTAAGCAACAGTAGAAAGCCCGCCTCATAAACGGGGAGAACGTGGGATCGATCCCCGGTCGAATCATACCAAAGAATTTAAAAATGAGACCCTCTGCCTTTTAACCAGGGGCTTTGTACTAGGTCCCCCCCCCCCTCCAAAAAAAAAAAAAATAAATAAAATGATTACATACCTGGTGAAGGAGTTGGATTTACTGGTGGTAGAGGAATGGTATCATCTGGAGCAAGGCAGAAAAATAAACTCAATCTGAAACAGTACTTGCTCGGTCAAAATAAATGTAACAAAATAAATGTAATAAAATAATTGTAACTACCATAGCAACATCGTTAAAAAAAAAACTCTTAAATTTTCCTGTCGAGGCGATGCAGTATGGCTGCTTGTGGTAGCCCGACCATTTGCAGCGGGAAAGTCGAAACTACTCGTGAATGCATTTCCACCGCTGTCACACTGTCACACGAAATCAAATCGTAAGGGAATAGCAAGTCATGAGAACAGGGTTAGCGGTTGAGGGCATTTTTTCCAAGGTTTCGTGCATGATCATTAGGGAAATTATCTCAATTAAAACCTTCACATACTATCACTAAATTATTACATACAACTTGTGATTACTGCAAATTAAATACAGTGGATCATCCAGAAATTGGAAATAGAGCAGGTGCAGAAGGCAATTTTCGAAGATATAATTTCATTAACATGTGTGCTCAATATGGCATTTTACAAAAAAAAAAAGAAGAAAAAAAAGAGGCCCTTGATTGCGCCCCTCCTCTTGGATCCACCATGGCAATATGCTAAAGACAGATGAATAATAACAAGCAGGCAATACTTACTTATCTCAATAACATTGCGGATAAAGGGTAAGAGATCAGATACTCTGGCATACACCCCTGGTAAATTTGGAAGAGCACAGCCATTTCCCCAGCTGGTAACACCAACAAGATGCCATCTACCATCCTCTCCCTCACACACCATTGGTCCTCCACTATCGCCCTATATATATAAACGCAAAGATGTATCATCATTTTATCCATAATACTGCGTGATTGCATCACTTAAGTGACGTTAATCCCATACCCTTCCTTGTGTATTTTATGTGTAAACCATAAAAGTCAATAAATTTATCGTTTGAACATACTAATTATATTCAAATTAGTACAATAGTCATGAATTCGAGCGAACAAACCATCTTACCATCACACGCCCACTCAAAACCACACAAACACACACACACACACACACAAACACCCTAATTATTCACACGCGCATGCATCTTCACCTACTCCCTGAACCCACTTACCCTTACATTAAACATATTCTTGTCAGTCACTTTTGTTGTTATTTACTTTATAACATTTAGTACAACCATATCAACCAAAATTTTACTTAATTACTGCACATGGCATAAGCCTGTCCAAGTTAGGCATTTTTCTTCATGTACCTGGACAGCCTATTTGACGTAAAGTATGGCTGATCGTCATAAGCGTAAACATTAAGATGAAATATCAAGATCAATTTTGTATTTTAAATAATACATTTCTAATAATGACAAAATTTATAAAATAACATTTATCACTTTTGGTTACGTTTTCAATGGATTCAAATCCTGCTCTTGCAAACAAGGGAATTCAATATGGCGACCATCATTGTTGTGGTAATGATTTGGAACATAATTTGTATTGTTCTACATCTCTACAACTGAAAGCTTTCAATATATTAAATCTTTTCTTTTTACCTCGTATAATTTGTATCGCTTACCTGACACGAATCAATTCCACCTCGTTCATATCCTGCGCATATCATATGCTCTGTGATACTCTGTTCACTGTAAAGTCTCTTGCAGTCATCATTTTCAAACAGTCGGACAACTGCTTTTTGCAAAATGTCACCAGCATCTAAAGAAAATTTAAAGACACATGTTAATAAGAAATCATATACCAGCTCATGATTTTCGGTTCACTTTAATTTTTATCAATAAGCATTATGTTCCAGCCAATAGCCATAAAGCGATTCCATAATTTCGAATTTGAGGTATTTCACCAAGTTGTCCTTGTTTTTTTTTTATCAAAAGTTTATTATTCTGTGCAATAAGAAGTACATTTATCTTAGAAGCTCAGGAATGTTTGCAGTAACCACCAGTTTGCCTTAACGAATTCCAAAATGTAATGTCAGTCGGTTCCTGAATTTTTTTAGACATGTTTGAAGAGCTAAAGACCTATATTTTCATATCGCAGTCAGTGTATTATATAAATTTTAATACGCCTGCAAACAATTATCCTGCACTGATTCGTTAGATTTTGATTTCCACCTTTTAAAACACTCAATATACGACTCCTATCAACGATGTTTGCAAGTCTAGACATTCAGATACAATAATGACAACTATGACAAAGTTTGGCAAAGAGCTAGAGGCCATTAAACGAAAAAAAATACCTTCCCGCGTGTCACCCCAGCCAGAAACCATACACCTGTGGTAGTCCCTCGTCTCCTGTAAAGATTCTGCTAGACATGCTGGTCTAACAAAATCTGAGAATTCCACTCGCTCGGACAACCTGATGAGCGCGATGTCATTATCGCTCTCAACGTATCGATCGTAATCGGGGTGAAGGATGACGTTGGCAGGTCGAATACTTCGATGGTGCGACGAATAATACGAAAGAAGTAGGTCTCCAATTACGATCCGGTCCAAGGAATATTGAGGGACTCTGCAGATTAATGGAATCACACTCGATTATAACCCCGTCAAACATTTACAGGTACATTCAGTCATAGAGAAATTCAACAATCTAGTAAAAGTGAAATTGAGTGTCCAAAAAAAAGAAGAAGAAGAAGAAGAAGAAGAAGAAGAAGAAGAAGAAAAAAGAGAGAATAATATTTGGGGATAATTTTGAAGGGTCAGATCAAGTTTGCTCCTTACGTTCTTTAAATGACCAGAGGGCAAAACACACACACAAAAAAAAAAACGGTTTAGAAATAGATAATGATGATGATTATAATCAAACTTCTTTGAGTTGCTTTAAACAAGCTACCATTATCCTGTATCAAAAGGTTAAGCTGCAATGTTATGGCACAGTGTGTAAAAAAATGCAATCCAACACATGTATAATTCTACTGACATGCAATGGGCAGCGGTGATAACCCATTCAGGGCTGATTAGGGTTCCCCCACAGAACTGCCCTTGACGCAGGTCGTACAGGTAAACCATCCAGGGAAATTCCCCTTCTATTGCATTAGTGCCGCCAACAATTCTTGACTGGTCTGGGGTATAGGCTGGTCGGGTGCCACAGATCGTTGTTTCCAAGAGATCTAAAAATCGTAAAAAAAAAAAAAAAAAAAAAGCAAAGAATCAAATTGGACCCTATATGTAAGATACTGTATGAGTTGTGTGGAAAATCGATGCATGCAAAACCATGATACGACAACAATTTGTACAATAGGAACTATATTGGAACGCTTTTCCAAATATACCAAATTATATTTCACAGGTCTAAATCATTTGTCCAATGAGAAATGAATAATTTTCTACGATTAAGGGAATTTATATTCACACTTATGTCAAATACGGCTGTATACATGGTTAGACTATGTCTATAAAAAAGTAATGTTGTGCAAAAGATAAAACTGTGCCAAAAAGAGAAGAGGTGAGACGAAGTAGAAAGAAAACAAGAGAGATAGAGAGATTGAGGTAAAAGAAATATGCCTGTGACAATTAAATGAACAACAGTTGGTCAGATATCTTAATAAATTACTAATACAATAATCTTACCTCCATCAGGTTCTGTACATGTTCCATCAGAGCTTCCTGTCGAGTCTGGGAAGTCATTGCAATCAATAGGCCAATTCCCAAACTCTGACTCGTACCGTCTGCGAAATTCATCTTCTAATTCCAAACATGCCCACCTACAAGGCCTTTGGGTGGGGCCATGGTGGATGCATTGTGGGTAAAACACGTTACACAATGTAACCTGCATCCTATCAGTAACTGGACCGAGTAGCAGCGTTTCCATCTAAAAAGATATGATATCCAAGCAAAGAAAATAAGACATACATACATGACATACATACAAACCATCCTATTCTTTGTATGTAAATTCAACACAATGCAAAAATCTTTTTGATATTATATCGGTAGAATCGTTTGAACGAATATATGTAATGGGTACATAGAGTGGTAACAACAATAATGTAAATGAGAATCCACTCACAATGAATACTATAAGATCAATGGAATTCTTCCTAAAGGATGGGGGAAGACAGGTAACGACTCCTTGTTGAGAGAAATGTCGAGATGATATCACTTAAAAAGATCATCAGAATGTTTAATACAAGGCAATCAGTTTCATAACTGCTTTTAACATACCTGGTACATGAAGTTTATAGCTTCGGACAAGCTGTCAGCATGTTTGTGAGGAAAGTAAGTCTGGTTGTAAAGCATCACATCATTACAACCCCACGGATTTGAAGGTATGTCAACACAAGGAGCTGGGAAATAAAATAGGGATAATTTTATTATTGAAATGAAAAGATAAAGGTGATCTGTTCATTCAACTACAGTGCGTCCCAAAAAGAACTATACACTTTTGAAATGGCTGCCAAATTATAAATCTATGATTATAGGTGACAAATTTACTTGTATGGAAAGCTCATTATCCCAAATTTCATTTGACACCAAAAAGTTCGAAAAAAATTCATGCATGGATGAGCAGTGTTCACTTTTGTAAAGGGTATGGAAATTAGGGTGTGCAGAAATGTGCCTATAGCAACGTACTCCTATTATCATACCACTGAAGGACCTCACTGAATATACCTTGAAAAGTTACAATGCTACAATAGAAAATACATATTCCTGTTCACTCATGCATAAAATGGTAATCCCCTAAACCATGAATTTCACTCAGCAAACCCCAACTCATTACAACTGATCAGTAATTAGCTCTTATTCTTTGCATCATCTTCCATTCCGTAAGCTCCAAATGACTTTCCTCTCACAAATTTGTGGCCCATTACTGCGCACCCTAATTTACATACCCTTTATAAAAGTGTACACTGCTCATCCATGCATGAATTATTTTCAGATTTTTTGGTGTCATATGACAGTTGGGATAATGAGCTTTCCATACATGTAAATTTCGTCACCTAGAATCATATATTTTTTATTTTACAGTCATTTCAAAAGTGTATAGTTCTTTTTGGGACGCACTGTATATATTCAAATGTTTCTAAATAAAGATGATATGTACACCCTTACAAAAATATCCTGTGGTATTCCTATGGTATTTCTGAATGTCCTGTGGTATTCATATGGTATTTCTGAATGTCCTGTGGTATTCCTAAGGTATTTTCCATGGTAAAATAAAATTACCAAGAAGTACCATAGGGAAATACCACACAGGAAAAGGGTACCATAAGAATACCATACAGCAGTGCTGTGGTATTTGGCACAAATACCATATGTATAGGTATTGTAGGTTTCTGGCACAAAATACCATATGTATGTATTCTGTAATGGTTTCTTTGGCACAAATACCATATGTATGTATTCTGTATGGTTTTTTTTTGCACAAATACCATATGTATGGTATGCTGTTGGTTTTTTTTGCACAAATACCATATGTATGGTATTTCTGTATGGTTTTTTTGGCACAAATACCATATGTATGGTATTGCTGTATGGTTTTTTGCACAAATACCATATGTATGGTATTTCTGTATGTTTTTTTGCACAAATACCATATGTATGGTATTTCTTGTATGGTTTTTGGCACAAATACCATATGATTGTATGGTATTGCTGTTATGGTTTTTTGGCACAAATACCATATGTATGGTATTGCTGTATGGTTTTTGGCACAAATACCATATGTATGGTATTGCTGTCTGTATGGTTGTTTGGCACAAATACCATATGTATGGTATTTCTGTATGGTTTTTTGGCACAAATACCGTATGTTTAGTATTGCTGTATGGTTTTTTGGCACAAATAACATATGTATGGTATTGCTTTGTATGTTTTTTTGGCACAAATACCATATGTATGGGGTATTTCTGGTATGTGTCTTTTTGGCACTAATACCATATGTATGGTATGCTGTATGGTTTTTTTTTGGCACAGAAATAAAACATAATGTATAGGTATTTTTGCTTATTGGTTTTTTTTTGTATTTTTGCACAAATTACATGATTTAGGTATTGCTTGATGGTTTTTTTTTTTTTTTGCACAAATACCATATGTATGGTATTGCTGATGTTTTTTGCATGTATACCATATGATGGTATTTTTGTATGGTTTTTTGGCACAAATACCATAACGTATGGTATTGCTGTATGGTTTTTTGGCACAAATACCATATGTATGGTATTTCTGTATGGTTTTTTTTTTGCACAAATACCATATGTATGGTATTTCTTCTGTATGGTTTTTGGCACAAATACCATATGTTTATGGTATTGCTGTATGTTTTTGGCACAAATACCAATGATGGTATTTTCTGTAATGTTTTTTTTTTGCACCAAATACCATATGTATGGTATTATTCTGTATGGTTTTTGGGCACAAATACCATATGATTGTATGGTATTGCTGTATGTTTTTGGTTGCCAAATACATATGTATATGCTGTATGGTTTTTGGCACAAATACCATATGTATGGTTTCTTGGCATAAATACATATGTATGGTTCTCGACAAATACCATATATGTATGGTATTGCCTGTATGTTTTTGGCAAAAATACCATATGTATGGTATTTCTGTATGTTTTTGGCACAATACCATATGTATGGTATTGCTGTATTATAAAAAAATTTTTTTTTACCAATTTACCTATGTTATGGATTGTTGTATGTTTTTTGGCACAAACCACATGTATGGAGCCTTCCTGTTCAATCGCTCGTGCCCTTACAAAATTATTGTCCCGGGTCTCCCCCTACCATCAGGGGCTGCGATTTCATGTGATGACGGTCAGGGATGGGAGGAAACGGAGACCCCGGAAATGGGAAAATTATTATAGACTTCGAACGGAATAAGGCTTCCTAAATATTTTGTATACCCAAAATTCGAAATAAAATGATCTATTTCACATAATTTATTATGCAGAAACTAATGACAATTTTAAGAATATAAGGTTGGAACAAATAAAACATATTCCACAAACACAAAATACGACCTGAAGGACTAGTTAAATCGTTAAATCATGTATTGTTATATGTTTTGTGAGCGCGAAGCGCGAGCTAAAAATTTTTGCTCTATAATAACATTAATCATTTATTCACTAGCTGTAATCACTACTAGAAAATTACAATTTCCGAAGAGGCGCGTGAAATTCTCATTAATCAACGTTTAACAATACATTTATATATATGTTTGTAATCCCTTTCTGAATATGGTCACTTTTTATAACGATACGGACCTGAAACAAAGAAATTTAAAGAAACTTAAAAGTTTATTTCATCACATTTGGACAAGTGGCAAATACAAAAATATCCACAAATTATTTAGAAAAATAAAAACAAAAAGTAAAGCTTGAAAAATCAAGGGGACACGTCCCCCTGATTGACGCCAAATTGGAGAGGATTAATTATACACTAGATCGAGATAATAAAGCACCCAAAGAGACATATATATAGGCTAATATCCAAAATTCCACAATAGAATGAGTAACAATTAAGAATACCTTCACACATTTAATGCGCCAAAAAAGTTACAATTAAAAGCCGCCGTTGCTAAACAGTAATAAAGAATAAATGAAAAATATAGGACGACCCAGAGAAAGATTCGAGAATGTTAAAGTTTTTTTTTAAAATTAATTTGTGTCTGGCTGCGCCTGGGTGGGTGGTGTTTTTTGTGTTTGTTTCAAAAAAGCGAAGC
>CALNVZ010003430.1:25569439-25601146 GCA_940671915.1 Paracentrotus lividus | reverse complement strand
CTATAATTATTGACTTAAGAAAAAGATAGTCATAGGGTAGATGTAGGGAATACCGGCCACATATTAAGCTCATTTGCTTAATTAGCACATGAAACATAAAATCACAAAAGAAAAAGAATTGTCATTGCTTAGGCATAGATCAATTCAACTTTTATTGTATATTTCACAAAAAAATTGAGGTAAATCAAATATTTGTTGAGATGCAGTTATTATGCAAATAATGACGTCATTAGTAAATTGTCGCGGCATTCCCTACAGTGTAGGAAATACCGGACCAGTAATGTTTTTTTTAACCTTTTTTTTTGTAATGAAGATCTGTCTGGAAAGCACTGAGATTTGAATGTAAACCATCAAAAATTAACATGTTTGTATTTGATTTTTTATAACATTATTCATTATTTAAGAAGATTATATGCATTTTACTACAAGAAATTTCAAAAACAACTCAGAATGACTTTATATCATCATGGTAAGATCATAAGATATATCACAATATATATAAGAGAATAGACATTTCAAAATTGTCAAAACAATTTAATTATGAATATAATACATTATATGCAACTTTACTATTTGATCTACATGCTTAGCAATCAACACCCGGAAGTAGAACAAACAAGCCGTCCATGCGTGGTGTCGGTAATTCCCTACAGAAATATTACGAAAAAATGACTGACTAGCCTTTTGCAAACACTGCACCCCCAATACAGAACAGGCTTTGTAGCAGTGGCAAACACTCCATATCACGTTTGGCCAACATCCACACACATGTCCATAAATGCATGAATAAGGTCATGCCGCCCAAATTACCTATTTTTATCCATCAACATTCTCTAAAATGTCAATTTTTACATCAGGACCATTTTTCAGGCTGCAAATTTTATTCCAGTGAACATCTTGACAGATTGGAAGGTAATGTTTTTTCGGAGATTTCTCAAACTTGTTGTTTGTCGAATACAGCATTTCAAACCTTCCCGCAGAGCAAGACCTCCTGACGCGACATACATGCCTGTATTTCAACTCATTTGATCTAATTTTGGGGGCAGCTACGGGCTGGACTGCCCGTTGGTGACCGTCCGGATATTCCCTACTGGGTCGCGGTATTGCCCATACATCTACCCTAGGTAAAGCGTAGAGAAGAATCTGCCTGTGGAAACACTTTACCACTTTTTTAGTAAGTTTTATTCTAAATCAAATATTTTTCTAGGAACTTCAGCGAATTATATCCTGTTCGTGTAAATATTGTCAGTCCGGTAAATCAACGAAACCTAGTTTAGTACAAATCGTCACGCTTGAATGTGTAATCTGTAGTATAAACAGTATAAACTTTTAGGCATATAATTGAATGTGTATATTCCAAGACATCACCAATATCTTCGATTAGACTTTCCTAAGTTGGGTACAAACATTGATTGTACGTTTGTATTTTCGTCTAGACCAAATGCGATGCCGTGCAAGACAGAAAACCAAACGGGTAAGAGAAAACCTTTTTTTTTTTTTTTTTATTTTGGGGGGGGGGGTAAAGAGAAATGTCTTATATTTAGGAATGATTTATATATCTTATTATCAATAATGTCCGCATTCTATTACGATAAAAATATGACGTAACATGCAAATTCTCATCAAGTGAATTGGCCAATACAAAAGAATATAAAATATAATACAAAAAAATAAAAATAAATAAAAGAAATTAAAATTAAAATAAAAAAGTACGATGATCGGATAAAAGGCAAAAGTAATTATTAGAGAAAGGGCTAGACTAAAAGCAAGTTTAAATTATAAAAAATGAAAATAAAAAAGAATAAGAAAAAATAAAAAGAAAACGAAAAGAAGATGAAAAATGAGCAAGAACAAAATAAAAAGAAAGGAATAAGAGAAGAAAAGAAAAAGCAAAAAAATAGACTTATGATTAATTTTGAGGCGTGCTAAGTTTAGTATTTCACTCGTTAATTGATATTTCTTTTCGACCTGTCCACCGGAAGTATTCTAAAGCATATTCAAAGATGCACTAATCGGGGGTGACTATGATCGGAAACATATGGGAAATTTCTTTACCAGAAGGACCCGGATGACGCATAGATATTTGGAAGGATTAGGGAGGAACACTAATTGGTTATGGTCACCAGAACACGGAAGAATGAATATGTGATAAAAAACAAAAAAAGAAGAAAAGGAGGGAAATAGAAAACAGCAAAATTATGATGAGGTGGATAGTCACTTGATACCCAATGTGCATGCCTTGACATGCTTAGAATACTTCGTTTGGACAGGTCGTAAGTACACCCTAGAAATCTACTTTAAATCTGATTTCTTTATGGTAAAAAGAGAAAACATTTACCAATAAAAAAAACACTATTTGAATTGTCTAATACACGTCGGTACCTCATCAATTGTATTGACAATGTTACCTATTTTTCATTATTCTAGTTCCTACTACTCACGACAGTACTCCTGTCGGTCGGTAAATATTCACCGCAAGTCCATTATATTTCCGTCACAAAATGAAAAGCCTGTTGATGACAATACCCCTGGAGTAGAATAACACTCTGATCAGTCACGTTTACAAACCTCCTGGGTCGCGCAAAATAATGAATGCATATTTAAAAAATAAGAATTAAAAAAAATGTATGATCATTCAAATAGAAAAGTAAAATCCAAAGTTTTGGGTCGATATCTTTTAATAGTCCATGATTAAAGAAAGAAAATCAAATATCAAGAAATTAATTTTTTTTGTTGAATAATTTTTAAGTTTAGATTAATCACATTGAACACGTGAATTCATTATGACGATACCTCTATTGATGTACTCGAAGCCCTAGAATTCCTGATTCTGATAATGAGGCTATCATGTCAAAACGGATATATATTGGTGACACCCTGCCATGGATATCTAGGTAGGAGCTGCCAGTCAAGGTTAGCGATCCGCCCATCCCAATAGCCATCAGAAGAACTGATGAAGAAGGAAGTCGTAGCTTCTGCTCAATGTCAAATGCTTTGATGAAGCTCTATCAAAAGCCATTGCCTGGCCGGGCAAAGAATTGGTCCAGGTTATATGCTTTGGGTATCTGGGTAATTAGATGGAATTGTGGTGATGAAAAGATCGAGACTCCCAAGGGTCGAGATAGATTTCTCCTGCCATCGAAGCGAAAATATTCATTATAAATTTAGATTCAATACGCATTTTTCCCTTTAAATGAATAGAGTAAATATCATAGCGAAAACGGGTACGCAAATAAATTATTTTTGCGATATAATGATACGGAAAACGTTTCAATATTGGAATCTGACTTTTTGATGTTACCCCCCCCCGCCAAGAAAAAAGAAAGAAAAAAACAAAAACAAAAACAAAACAAACAAAAAACAAAATTCACCAAAGAATGCACACATAAAATCTTAATTTTCTACGGACCCTGGATATTCTGTGTAGGATCTGAAACTGGTCGCCTCTTGTTGACATGGCAGGCTATCAGTATTAGAAATCCTACCTGTATCATTAATAAAGGGGGAAAGAGCAAGTAATTAAACTATCATCCTGCTTCACAAATAATAAGATGTAACAATTGTCGGTTGTATGTACAATGAATTTACAATTAACGGGAGTTACGCATAATTTTACCCTTGGTCAGACCCACTGATCAAACACGTAATTTTATGAACAAAGTCAAATTAAAAGTGGTGTATCACGGACTCCAAAATTATAAATGGGTGACTGTTTTTGGCTTTTATCGATAATGCGGTCATTTGATTTTCATGACTGAATAAATGTCATCGAAAATTTTGGAAATTAAGGCGTACTTTAAGTCCCAAATCTCGTCAAATTAAGGTATTTGTAGCTCCGTTTTCTCTTACCAGTTGATTTGGTTAGTGAGCAAGTGTGTCATCCGAGGGATATCTGTAGATGATAAAATCAGGAAAAGTATATGTTCATATCACATAGTAATATAATTTTAGTTAATATTTTATAGCGTGTGAGTGTGTGCCCAAATAAGAAGTAAATGTCCAAATCTCCTACAAAATTAAGGTAATTTATATGTTTTCTCTTGTTAGTTGTATTTCGGGTTATGATGGCGAGTGTGTCATCCGAGGGATATCTGTGAGATGATAAAACAAGGAAAAGTAATATGTTCATATCACATAGTAATATGATTTTAGTTATATATTTTATAGCGTGAGTATGTGCCCAAATAAAAATAAATGTCCCAATATCCTAAACAGAATTATGGTGATTTACTTGTTCTTTTCTTACCAGTTGTATTCTCGGTTATGATGCGAGGGTGTCAATCCAAGAAGCATGCTATGTGTTATAAATCAATAATGAATATGGTTTCTATCGTATATGTCCGATTTATTTTGGTTTTAGGCCTCTTGAAGTATATACATGATTTAATATATCGTGTCCTTAAATTCCTTAAAAATCATGGAGATTTACTGTTTTTTCTTACCAGTTGTATTTCGGTTATGATGCGAGTGTGTCATCCAAAGAAGATCTATTGAATCTAAAAATCAAATAAGTTAGATATGTTTTTATCGCATAGTCATTATTTTGGTTTTAAGGCCTCTGAAGTAATATACATATTTTATATATGGTCCAATACCCTTACAAAATCATGGTGAGTTACCTCTTGTTTTTCTACCAGTTGTATTTTCGGTTATGATGCGAGTGTTCATCCAAGGAATATCTGTAGATGATAAAATCAAGAAAAGTAATATGTTCATATCACATAGTAATATATTTTAAGTTAATATTTTATAGCGTGTGAGTGTGTGCCCAAATAAAAGTAAATGTCCTGAAATCTCCTACAAAATTAAGGTAATTTATTGTTTTTCTCTTGTCAATGTAGTTTCGGTTATGATGCGAGTGTGTCGCAATCCAAGAAGCATCTATTGATTAATAAAAAATCAATAATGAATACGTTTTTTAATCGCAGTGAGTCATTATTTTGTTTTTAGGCCTCTTGAAGTAATATAGCACTTTTATATATATGGTCCTAATATACTTACAAAATCATGGGTGAATTTACTTTGTTTTTTTATACCAGTTGTATTCGGTTATGATGCGAGTGTGTCATCCAATGAAGCATCTATTGTTATAAAATCAATAATGAATATGTTTTTAAAAGCAATAGTCTTTATTTTTGTTTTAGGCCTCTTGAAGTAATATTATAGTATATATATAGTAAATAGTAAAATAATGTCATAAATATAGTCATATGCCTTTTAGTTAATATATTATATATATATATAATATATATATTATATTATAATACTATAAAGAATTGAACAAAATTGTCTGCTTGGGCATCTGTATAATACATGAATAACACAGTTGATAAAAGAAGAATTGCCCAAAAACATAAAATCATAGATTTTATAATAAGGAGCATGCTCTGCAAATTGAGAGGCGAACAGTGATAGTATATATATGTATAGTATATATATAATATATATATATATATATATATATATAATATTACAGCGTGGAGTGTGTGTCCAAATAAAGTAAATGTCCAAATCTCCCTTACAAAATTAATGAGAGTGACACTACGTATTAGGTAAAAATTAAAGATTAAAGGTAAATTATAAATTAATACCCTCGTAGCGATTAAAATTAAGGATAATTTAATATGTTTTCTCTGTCAGTTTGTATTTTCGGTTATGATGCGAGTGTGTCATCCAAGAACATCCCTCCTATTTGAAAATTAAAAAATCCAAAATAATTTGAAAAAAAAAATAATTTTTTTAATCGCATAGTCATTATCTGTTAATTAGGGCCTGTTGATAAGTAATTACATATATATATATATATGTCCCAATACCTTACAATCATGGTAATTTACTTGTTTTTTCGTACCAGTTGTATTTCGGTTATGAATGCGAGTGTGTCATCCAAGAAGCCATCTATTGATTCCAAAAATCAAATGAGTATGTTTTATCGCATTGTCATTATTTTTGTTTTAGGCCTCTTAGGAGTAATATACCATTTTATATATATGTCCTAATATCCGTTACATAAATCATGGGATTTATTGTTTTCTTACCAGTTTATTTCATTAGATGCGAGTGTGTCATCCAAGAGTATCTATGATATAAAACATCAAAATATATGAATACGTTTATATCGCAATTATGTCTTAATCTCCTTTAACACATAAGGTCATATACTTGTCTTCTCTTATTTGTTGTTTCTGTCTGAATTGTCGATATGATGCGAACGCGTCATCCATGGAGAATTAATTGATAATATAAAACAGTTAAAAAAAATTATGTTATAATCGAAAAATCGTTATTTTGTTATGGCAATATTTTATTAATGTATAATTGTATTCAATTCCTTGAATGAGATTTGCGATGGTTACGTCATATTTTTATCGATAGAATGCGGGACACTGATGATAATAAGAGGTTTGATATAGAGTCAAATCATTGAAATAAATAAGGAATTTCTCTTTACCCGGAGCCTCCCACCATGACTATAAAAAAAAGAAAAAAAAGGTTCTTACCCGTGTGTTTCGTTGTCTTGAGGCGACGAGAGAATCTAGACGACAAACAGAGTACAATTTCTAACCGCAATAGGAACTCTTAATCGAAGATATTAGTGATTCTGGAATATACAGCATAGTCAATATATGCTAATAAGTATACTGTATATCCAAGATACACATCAAGAGTCTGCTCGGAAGCGGTACATTTGTCTAACTAGGGGTGTCTACGGGTAATAATATTTACGAAAGGATAATATACATCGCGGAGGTTGCTAGAAAAATATGATTAGAGATAATCACAAAAATAATGGAGAAAGTGTTTCGCCAGCAGATTCTCTAGGCTTTTTATAGGGTAGAGATTAGGGAATACCGGCGGACAGTAGAGGAATATCGGACGGTCAACCCATGTCCAGCAAAGACTGCTACTCGAAAATAATAGGTCGAATCGAGTGAAGATACAGGCATGTGTTGGTAAGATGGTTGTCTGGGAGGTGTGAATGCTGTATCGCAATCAACAAGTGACATGAATCTCGAGAAAAGCTTCCCCAATCCTGTCAAGGTAGGAAAATTTGCCAGCCTGAAAAAGGCACTGAATTAAAATTATTTTTAGAGAATGTGATGGTATAAAAATTGAATGTGGGCAGACCTCTAATTCATGCAGTTAGGACATGTGTGGAGGTTGGGCCAAACGTGTATGGATGTTTTGCAACTGTACAAGAGCCTTTCAATTGGGGATGGCGTGTTTCGAAAAGTGCGTAGTCACTCCTTTTTTTGTGTAGGGAAAGGACCGACGTCAATCACATGGACGGTTGTTTGTTTTTAGCTTCCGGGTTTGAGTTGCCTAAGGCATTAGATAAATATAAGTTGCATATAATTATATGATTCATTAGATTAAATGTTTGACAATTTTGAAAATGTTATTTCTCTTTATTATAAGTTGTGATCAATCATGATCTACACATGAGATAAGACTCGAATTCGTGAGGTGACATCTTCGGTGAAATTTTGTACAGTAAAATGCTATAAATCTGCTCAAAAATATTTGAAAATAAATGCATACAAACATATCATACACTGTTAATTGATGTTAGCATTCAAAATCAGTGCTTCCAGACAGAATCCTTCATACACAAAAAAGGTAAAAACATACTGTCCGTATTTCCTACACTGTAGGGATGCCGGACAATTTACAATGACGTCATTATTTGCATATAACTGCTCAAAATATTTGATTACCTCAATTTTTTTGGAAAATAAAGTTGAATGATCTAGCTAAGCAATGACAAATCTTTTTCTTTTGTATTTTATTGTTTTCAATGTGCTAATTAAGCAAATGAGCTTAAGTGGCCGGTATTCCCTACATCTACCCTATGACTATCTTTTCTTAAGTCAATAATTTAGAAAATCAACATCAAAGAAAATAATTGCTAATCATCTTTCTATGGCTAATGTCAATAACGAACTAATGTCCTTATTTCTCGTCTCTCCCATCGGTTTGAAGTAATACTGGTACAAAAAAAAATAAAATAAAAAAAAAAATCCTTGATGTGGGCTAATGGTAGTGGAATCTTTGCATTCCCCTAAAAAACTAATCACTAAAAACCTAAAAACCTTCATCATTGCAGAGAAGATGAGAAGAAGATAAAATTAAAAGCGGTTTTAATAGAATGAGGTTCTTAATTTATCATTAATCAGCTATGATTTAAAATAAAGAGTTGCCAATAAAACTTACGATCAATGATTGGAGCAGGGCTTTGAATCCTTCGCCCGAACGGTCCAGTCGCTATGAATTCGACCCCAGAAATTCCGTTCAAGTAGTATGGTTGGACATCGAAAAGTTAAAGTTGACCGCTATAGAACATCACGACACTACTCTGAGTGGTCGGGTCATGCCAGTACCAATGGTCAACTTGTCAAATGGCGCCTCAAGAGAGAAGTCTCAAAGACGATACGAACCCTGCGTCCATTTCGTACACTGGAACCTCAATGTACGAGTCATGTTGTGGGATATGGCTTTGGAAAGTCAGGCGATGTGAATATATCGGAGAAGTTGTTGATAGTGGTATGTAGCTGTCCTCATAACCTAGAAGAAATTATTTTATTTTTGATTTGATTTTGATTATTTTTTACCAATGATAAATTCATGACATCATATAAATTAAAAATTACAAATGTAAATGGGACCAGATATAGCACATATCGTCGGCCTCATGCCAAAAGGGCCTTAACGTTTTCAGTATGTGTACATTATTAATGGGCTTTAAAATGCTAAGCCCTTCTGGCATGAGCCGACGATATGCTAGTCGAGCCTGGCCCCTCTTCATTATTATATGCAAATTATTTGCTCTGTTAATAAACATAAGATATAACAAATACAGATAACCAAATATTGATACATAGTTTATATGAAGTGTATAATTACAGTAAATTACACATAGAGAAGCAAATTGTTATTGATTTATTATATGCATTTTAAAGAGTTCCTGAAGGGATTCTGGAATGGTAGCTTGATATTAGCTGGTACTTTTCCTGATATAACTGCCTAAGAAGTGCTAGAGAAATTGCCTTGAGAAGTCTAAGTTTGGTAGTGCACCTGTCCATCTGCTTTTTGTCTCGTAGAATTGCTGTGTGGTATAATCATTAAAATAATCAATTAAATATGAGAATCGCAACAGATTACTCAATTATATCAAGGAATGTAAGTACAATGAAGAAAACGACAGGAATCCTGATCACCGTCGAGTATGTCTTTTAAAGAGACATTCATGTATATGAGTCATAAGTTATAATCATTTTGAACAATAAAGTGTAAGACCTTATTATTAATATTCACTATCTATTCAGAGGATCTCAGTAAGTGATTTATATTGTTTGCCATGCAGCAGTACGGTCTTGTAAGTATACATCCATAACGTACGGGGGTAACGGTACGAGATAGGTATGCAATCGCTGGTGAATTGAAATCATCGATCGCTATATCCCCTTCGGTACCCACGAACCAACGATTGCCTCAACGACAAATCCAACCCGGCATAAGTTCCGGAGATCGAACCTCGCCTACGAGCCACATGTCTCCCTTTTCTCTCCCTTGCGCTCCAAAGTGTTTGGCCAGAGTGATGTTACGCTCCTCGACGTTAGGTAATGTACAGCCACCTATGTCTTCCGTGCATGTGGTTAGTAGAAAACGGTTAAACACGTGAGTTAGACGTGGATGGTTGATCTTTGGACTGATTAGATGGCCATCGAATCATCGACTCGAGATGGCTTCGCATGAACAGGTAGTGCCCACCTAAAATCAACAATATTAACATGTATAGGAAATATGACAAGCTTAGTGTCACAATTTGATAATTAGGATTGTTCTTTTTATTCAATGAACTGAAAAAAACCAAACAAACAAAAAAACAACATTTTCATTAAAGCGAGAGGAACTGACCAACACACCATTGACTGTGTGTTATAATATAGCTAGTCTAAAAGTATACCTTTGAGATGAACTATCAATATTGAAAGTGACTAAATAACCTTTAATTTTTGGATTGTATCAAGGAAATGTTCATGAAGGGGAAAGTCTTGTTTGCAACATAGAATCGAATAAACTCAAATCTGAGTAAGTGTTAACTGTTATCGCTGTGCAAATCACTCCAAGCCTCATTATCGAATTATGAGAAATAGTTGAAAACCACTCTTGGTAAAATTTATATTGGCGGATTACTTCACCTTGGGTTTATTTGGTTCTTAATCAGTCAAATATGAGTGCACTTTAGTCACAAGCCCTTGAAATTTCAATATAGATGCCATCAACTCTTCTATATTTGTAAGCGGAAAATCAGAACCCAAGTTATTACTGTTCTATATAACGCCTAGAATATAACCATTCGCATATACCCAAAGGCTAATAAGTATGGCCCCAATATGGCTCTTAACTCGAGTGCCAAGGTATTATCGTTCCCTGGCCCGTGTTAGATGAGGGTGCGGCTACTCGGTTCCTCGAATCCCAGTTGAAAATCATCTCTAACGTTATATCTGTCCCATCGCACAGGTCATGCTCAAAATCACAGTTACCTGAACTCTGGAAGTCGACTCTTCAGCTTTTGTATAAAACCAGTATTTATTAATTAGACATATTTTATGCAGACTGTATTGGAACACTTAGCAAAATTGATGGGCTAAAGTGAGACCTGTCCTAGGACAGATCACAAGTGATAACAAATTAATTCGTGAATGTATCGTTTCAATGATAATCGCACATTAATTATAGAGAGCTATTTATCATGCTTCAGGTACAGATCTATTTAGGTTGACCAGGAAGAAGAGAGCGAACAGGGACGAAGAGAGGAGGTCTGAAATAGGAATGAAATAATTATTCATTATTGACTCCTCCCCCATTTCGAAATTGGTTGAATAAAAGTGGCTCAAAGCGGCACGAAGTTTCGATTTGATATTTAGAGAGGAGTCGAAAATAAATAATGCATAACACATTTGACGAAAAAAAGTCAAACTTAACCGAGACAGAAGTATTCGTTAGCTCGAACAAGACCAGGTGTGCGATATATGAGATTCAGGATCGCAGGAATTGTCCGTTTACAGGTTAAGTCCAACGGACAGATCTGTGTGAGTGGGTTCAATGGGATATTGGGGTCGTGGATAATGATGTATGAATATATCAATTTGGAACATTTGGTTTTGTTATTGTTACATCTAAATAATATAGTTCCAAAAATAATAATTAGATATTTAGTGTATGCCGTGACGAATCATTTCAAAGACATCAATGAATATTTTTTTAAGACAATTAGCTAACTACTTTTTAAAGTAATAACATGGCGTCATCTGTAACATAAACTATATTATTTATATCGTCTTTGACTAGTATCTGATTATACAAGCATACGGGTTTTCTGAACAGAAAGTGTTATCAATACGTCTCAGTTATATTCATATTTGATTGAATTGAAAGACCGTGAAAACACAACATTGATATAAAAGATAAGCCAAACAGGGGCCTAGTTTTCTCACTTGCTTCAACAGTAACGTTAAACCAACCGTATCTCCTCCCAGCGGAATCAGACGCCATCCTATCACAAGCCTTTTTTATTTGAATCCTGTAGAACTTCCCAAAGGCTCCATCCGAATCTGCAATATACACTTGTGACATTATCCGGGTTGTCATTTGAGACAAACGATTGCAAACTTGTCGTAATGGGTCTTTCCAGCTGACCATAGTAGAAAATGAAGTCCAGCGTACTGCCCGTCAATATGTTGAGATGATCCAAATCTTATCCATGGTTGTCCAGGTAATGGTAAGGGCCATAAGGATTTATCGTGAGGTAAGAGGAGTTTGCGCTTCGCCCCAAAGCAACGTTGGCCGAATTGCATCTTTTGTGTGATACACAACATAAATCGGACATTTATTGGTTAATATCATAATATAAACTAATTGTAGTATTCTTTTATTTTTATTAGGCTATGAATAAAAACGGATTTTGATAACTTTAGATCGGGTACCCGTTATAACAGATCTTAGAGTGCAGAGAGTATAATATACGATAGTTATACTATTCAAATTAAGTAATATATAAAAAAAAACCTAACCTTGTCAACAGTTATATCTGAAACGGAAACACACACACACACACACACACACAAAAAAACAACAACAACAAACAAAATACAATCATGATAGGAAGAGAAAGATAAAGAAAAAATAAATGAAAATATGGAAATTTACCCAATACAATGAGTAACAGTGATTTCAATAGAACTCTGCGCCATCCTCACTCCTTTTATATATATATATTTTTTTTACCTAATTCTTAATCTCTCTGATAAATTCCATATTCATATAATACATTGTGAACTCATCATATCGCAAAGTCAGACACAAGTTACCAGAAAAGAGTCAAAATTTGAAACAAAAACAATCCATTTTTAAAGGCCTTTCCCCTTATCATTTCTACTATTTTTTTCTACAGAGCATACGAGAAATATTTGAACATTCAGAAAATAAAAAATATTTCCCCCAATATAAGACAATTTTTTTAATGATATATCCTTTGCGATTTCCTCGGACATTGTGCTGCATTTCTCGGCGACTTGGTGTCTGATTTCGATGAGATCATCAGACTTGTAAAATAGCAGTGAACAGTTCACCACAAGAAGGTGTTTAAATCCGAGATCGAAAGAGCCACAATAACCGATCAACTGGTTTTCTCTGCGTCTCTCACCCGCTGCAATATATATCAGTTGGCCAGCAGTGCGCAGCATCATGATACTGAAAACTTACCAGGCTTACGCATCGGGTTTGGGTTGGGTGGCGTTGTTTATAATTGACTATAATACGAAACTTTGGTGTGACGTCCCTGATTGTTGGTCGGCGCATCCATATCAAAGCTTGTGATTCCTATCAGATGAAGCGGCCGATCTTGGTCATTCACATTGAGAGGCCCACCAGTGTCACCCTATGAATTTAAAGGATCAACAAACAGGTTCCATGATAATGGTCCTTCGAGAAGATTGTTCCAGGGTTAATCACGCCAACGTAAGATCGAATGTCTATAAACTGCAGCCCTCGACTGAAACCAAACCATAACTCACCCTAAAAAAACATAAAGCCCTCCAGCATCCTGATCCTGTGTCGTACATAGAAATTTAGCCTGGGAGACATTGTCGTTCATGACAAGGCGAAGAAAAATACAGTATAACTTTCAATAAACAAGAATTTTGCTGATTTAATGTGTATACAAATATGAATGAACCTGCCAGAAGACGAATAATTTGATATGTTAGATATCCCAAAGCCTATTATGATCACTGTGAATTCATATTTTGTAGGAACAAATATGTATGAATAAATGGACTAAGATTATTCGATTGAACATGGTCCGATTATAGAGTGAAAAAAGCCCTATTCATCAACATAAGTTTATTCGTCTGGCCATGTGAAAAAAAAAAAAAAAAAACCCAATAAACAATTAAACTAGCACCCCATTATTTTGAAAGCATCTTACCTGGCATGCATCCATTTGACCTGACAAATGGACATGCGCAAAGCATGCCTGATTGTGATTGGACGAATCATGGTACATTTCCTGACACCGAATTGATGTAAACCTTCACAGTGGCTTCTTGGTAGTGTGTCAGAAGACAGATCCACCTTAATGCAAATGAATGAATAAAATAGGGAAAATTTCTTAATATATTATATGCAATTTTTGTCTGAAATAATAGATAAATAAAATTTTAGCTTAAGTCCTGGTGTCATTCAAACAAAGTATACTCTTTTCTCGTACGGGTAGCCTCGTAAGGAATTAGCTCGTTGATCTTCATAATTGTGATTGTGTTCAATAACTAGACATGAATATACGTTAATTTCGTTAAAATGAGAATAAATGATTAGGTAAAACAGATAAATACACATAATCATCATAATGTAAATCAATAATTAAATACATCTTTACCCTCCATTTGTAATGGCCCCATCCAGTGATAGTAACAAGCCTTGTACTCGCTATAATCCTCTATCCTCTGCTCACAGATCGGACAATGTAATCATTCTCAAAATGATCGGTTGTAATGACACTTGATAATGGCAATGTCGTTTGCTATCGTGGTCACTGTTGTATTCAGGGTGTATTAATACCTTCTATATCACTCCATGTGATACTGTGACGTCTTGGATAGTAGAGGTCGCACGACGCTCGTTCAAAATTTGTCCCTGGAATATCAAAATAATAATCCATATAATATTTTTTCAAAAGGAATATTTTTGTTTTAATTCTTATCATTTCACCTAATCAATGATTATGGTATGATTATAACTCAAGAAAAACGTTTAGATGGTCCAATCTAAATAACGAAGTTTGTCCCCCCAATATGCCATAAGTAATGTAATACATCATAAATTCAGGCGTTTATTTAGACAATGAAAAAAGTCAGTTTCAAAATATGCTTCTATCAATGTGTATTTTTTAAAAATTGAAACATCTTGGTATTTTTAAACTGGATGTCAAACGTATATTTCCCTTGACTCATGAATCATTAGCAAATTGTCCCCCTAAAACACTTACACGCAATGTGCTGCAGAAAATCAACATCAAAGAAAATAAATTGCTAATCATCTTTCTATGGCTAATGTCAATAACGAAACTAATGTCCTTATTTCTCGTCTCTCCCGATCGATTTGAAGTAATCTGGTACAAAAAAAAATAAAATAAAAAAAAAATCCTTGATGTGGGCTAATGGTAGTGGAATCTTTGCATTCCCCCTAAAAAAAACCTAATCACTAAAAACCTAAAAACCTTCATCATTGCCAGAGAGATGAAGAAGAAGATGAAAATTAAGCGGTTTCTATAGAAGTGAGGTTCTTATTTATCATTATCAGCTATGATTTTACAAAATAAGAGTTGCCAATAAAAACTTACGATCAATGACTTGGAGCAGGGCTTTGAATCCTTCGCCCGAGACGGTCCAGTCGCTCTTGAATTCGACCCAGAAATTCCGTTCAAGTATGATGGTTGGCATCGAAAAGTTAAGTTGACCGCTATAAACATCCACGACACTACTCTGATTGGTCGGGTCATGCCCAGTACCAATGGTCAACTTGTCAAAAGCGGCCTCAAGAGAGAAAGTCTCAAAGACGATACGAACCCCTGCGCCATTTTGTACACTGAACCTCAATGTACGAGTCATGTTGTTGGGATATGGCTTTGGAAAGTCAGGCGATGTGACATATATCGGAGAAGTTGTTGATAGTGGTATGTAGCTGTCCTCATAACCTAGAAGAAATATTTTTTATTTTGATTTGATTTTGATTTATTTATTTACCAATGATAACATTTCATGACATTCATATAATTAAAAAATTACAAATGGTAAATGGGACCAGAATATAGCACATATCGTCGGCCTCATGCCAAAAGGGCCTTAACGTTTTCAGTATGTGTACATTATTAATGGGCTTTAAAAATGCTAAGGCCCTTCTGGCATGAGGCCGACGATATGCTAGTCGAGCCTGGCCCCTCTTCATTATTTATATGCAAATTATTATGCTGTTAATAAACATAAGACTATACAAATACAGATAACCAAATATTGATACATAGTTTATATGAAGTGTAAATTACAGTAAATTACACATAGAGAAGCAAATTGTTATTGATTTATTATATGCATTTTTAAAGAGTTCCTGAAGGAGATTCTGGATGGTTTTAGCTTGATATTAGCTGGTACATTATTCCTGAATATACTGCCTAAGAAGGCTAGAGAAAATTGGCCTTGAGAAGTCCTAAGTTTTGGTAGATGCACCTGTCCATCTGCTTTTTGTCTCGTAGAATTTCTGTGCTGTATAACATTAAAATAATCAATTAAAATATGAAGAATCGCAACAGATTACTCAATTATATCAAGGAATGTAAGTACAATGAAGACGACAGGAATCCTGATCACGTCGAGTATTGATCTTTTAAAGAGAACATTCATGTATATGAAGTCATAAGTTATAATCATTTTGCAAACAATAAAGTGTAGACCTTATTATTACATATCACTATCTATTCAGAGGATCTCAGTAAGTTTATTTTATATTGTTTGCCATGCAGCAGTACGGTCATTTCAAGTATACATATACGTACGGGGTACGGTACCGAAGATAGGTATGCAATCGCTGGTGAATTTGAAATCATCGATCGCTATATCCCCTCGGTACCCACGACCAACGATGCCCTCAACGACAATCCAACCCGGCCATAAGTTCCGGAGATCGACCTCGCCTACGAGCCACATGTCTCCCTTTTCTCCCCTTGCGCTCCAAAGTGTTTTTGGCCAAGTGATGTTACGCTCCTCGACGTAGGTAATGTACAGCCCACCTATGTCTTCCCCGTGCATGTGGTAGTAGAAACGGAAACACGTGGAGTTAGACGTGGATGGGTTGATCTTTGGACTGATTAGACTGGCCATCGAATCATCGACTCGAGATGTGGCTTCGATGAACAGGTAGTGCCCACCTAAAATCAACAATATTAAAATGTATAAGGGCAATATGACGCTTAGTGATCACAATTTGATAATTAGGATTGTTCTTATTCTAATGAACTGAAAAAAACCAAAACAAAACAAAAAGAACAACATTTTCTTAAAGCGAGAGCGAACTGACCAACACCCCCATTGACTGTGTGTTATAAATAGCTAGTCTAAAAGTATACCTTTGAGATAACTATCAATATTGGAGTGACTAAAATAACCTTTAATTTTGATTGTATCAAGGAAAATGTTATGAGGGGAAAAGTACTTGTTTTGCAACATAAAATCGAATAAACTCAAATCTGAGTAAGTGTTAACTGTATCGCTGTGCAAATCACTCCAAGCCTCATTATCGATTATGAGAAATAGTTGAAAACCACTCCTTGGTAAATTTATATTGCGGATTACTTCACCTTGGGTTTATTTGTCTTTAATCAGTCAAAATATGAGTGCACTTTATCACAAGCCCTTGAAATTTCAAATAGATGCATCAACTCTTCTAGTATTTGTAAGCGAAAATCAGACCCAAGTTATTACTGTTCTATATAACCGCTAGAATATAACCATTCGCATATTACAAAACGGTATAATATGGCCCCAATATGGCTCTTACTCGAGTTGCCATAGGTATTATCGTTCCCTGGCCCAGTGTTAGATGAGGGCGTCCTACTCGTTCCTCGAATCCAGTTGAAATCATCTCGTAACGTTATTTGGTCCCATCCGCACAGGTCATGCTCAAAATCACAGTTCACCTGAACTTCTGAAGTCTGATCTTCAGCTTTTGTATAAAACAAAGTATTTATTAATTAGACATATTTGATGCAGAACTGTATTGGACAACCGTTAGCAAATTGAATGGGCTAACGTGAGACCTGTCCTAGGACAGATCACAAAGGGATAACAAATTAATTTCGTGAATGTATCGGTTCATTGATAATCGCACATAATTATAGAAGCATATTTATCATGCTTCAGGTACAGATCTATTTAGGTTGACCCAGGAAGAAAGAGAGCGAACAGGGACGAAGAGATAGAGGTCTAGAATAGGATGAAATAATTATTCATTATGACCCCCCCCCATTTCGAAACTTTGGTTTGAATAAAAGTGGCTCCAAAGCGGCACCAAGTTTTCGATTGATATTTAGAGAGGAGTCGCCAAATAAACTAAAGATAAACATTTGACGAAAAAAAGTCAGAACTTACCGAGACAGAAGTATCCGTTAGCATCAGACCAAAGGTGTCGACATATAGATTCAGGATCGCAGGAATTGTCGTTACAGGTTAAGTCCAACGACAGATCTGTGTAGTGGGTCATGGATATTGGGTCGTGGATATATGTATGAATATATCAATTTGAACATTTTGTTTTGTTATTGTACACATAAATAAATAGTTCCAAAAAAATAATTAGATATTATAATGTATGCCGTGACGAATCATTTCAAAGACATCAATGATATTTTTCTAAAGACAATTAGCTAACTACTTTTTAAAGTAATAACATGGGTCATCTGTACATAAACTATATTATTTTATCGTCTTTGACTAGTATCTGATTATACAAGCATCGGGTTATTCTGAACAGAAAGTGTTATCAATACGTCTCAGTTATATTCATTTGAATTGAATTGAAAAGACGGTGAAAAACACAACATTGATATAAAGAAAGCCAAACAGGGGCCTAGTTTTACTCACTTGCTTCAACAGTAACGTTAAAACCAACGTCTCCTCCCAGCGAATCAGACGCCATCCTCATCCAAGCCGTTTTTATTTGAATCCTGTAGAACTTCCCAAAGGCTCCATCCGAATCTGATATAACACTTGTGACATCATCCGGGTTGTCATTGAGACCGATTGCAAACTTGTCGTATGGTCTTTCCACGCTGACATAGTAGAAAATGAAGTCCAGCGTACTGCCGTCAATTGTTGAGATGATCCAAATCTTATCCATGTTGTCCAGGTAATGGTAGGGCCAATAAGGATTTATCGGTGAGGTAAAGAGTTTGCGCTCGCCCAAAGCAACGTTGGCACGAATTGCATCTTTTGTGTGATACACAACATAAATCAGGACATTTATTGGTTAATATCATAATATAAACTAATTGTAGTATTATTTTATTAGCTATGAATAAAAACCGATTTTGATAACTTTTAGATCGGGTACCGTTATAACATGATTTAGAGTGCAAGAGAGTAATATAACGACATAGTTATACTATTCAAATTAAAGTAATATAAAAAAAAAAACCTAACCTTGTCAACAGTATATCTGAAACGAAAACACACACACACACACACACACACAAAAAAAACAACAACAACAACAAAAAACAATATGATAGGAAGAGAAAGATAAAGAAAAATAAAATGAAATATGGAATTTACCCAATACAATGAGTAACAGTGATTTCAATGACTCTGCCATCCCTCCCTCCTTTTTTATATATATATATTTTTTTTACCTAATTCTTAATCTCTCTGATAAATTCATATTCATATAATACTTGTGACTCATCATATCAAAGTCAGACACAAGTTACCAGAAAAGAGTCAAAATTGAAACAAAACAATCCATTTTTAAAGGCTTTCCCCTTATCATTTCTACTCATTTTTTTCTTACAGAGCATACAGAAATATTGAACATTCAGAAAATAAAAAAATATTTCCCCCAATATAAGACAATTTTTTTAATTATTTTGCCGATTTCCTCGACATTGTGCTGCATTTCCTCGGCGACTTGGTGTCTGATTTCGATGAGATGCATCAGACTTGTCAAAATAGCAGTGAACAGTTCACCACAAGAGGTGTTTAAATCCGAGATCGAAAAGAGCCACATACGATTCAACTGGTTTTCTCTGCGCTCTCACCCGCTGCATATATATCAGTTGGCCAGCAGTGCGCACATCATGATCCTGAAAACTTACCAGGCTTACCATCGGGTTTGGGTTGGGTGGCGTTGTTTATAAATTGACTATAATACGAAACTTTGGTGTAGACTCCTGGATTGTTTGGTCGGCCGCATCCATATCCAAAGCTTGTGATTCCTATCAGATGAAAGCGGCCATCTTGGTCTTCACATTGGAGAGGCCCACCAGTGTCACCCTATGAATTTAAAGGATCAACAAAAGGTTCCATGATATATGGTCCTTCGAGAAGATTGTCCCAGGGTTAATCACGAACGTAAATCGAATGTCTATAAACTGCAGCCCTCGACTGAAACACAAACCATAACCTCACCCTAAAAAAAACATAAAGCCCTCCAGCAATCCTGATCCTGTGTCGTACAAGAAATTTAGCCTGGGAGAATTGTCGTTCATGACAAGGCGAGAAAAATACAGTATAACTTTCAATAAACAAGAATTTTGCTGATTTAATGTGTAATACAAAATATGATGAACCTGCCAGAAGACGAATAATTGATATTGTTAGATATCCCAAAGCCTATTATGATCACTGTGAATTCATTTTTGTAGGAACAAAATATGTATGATAAATGGTACTAAGATATTGATTGAACATTGGTCGATTATAAGTGAAAAAAGCCCTATTCATCAACATAAGTTTATTCGTCTGGCCATGTTGAAAAAAAAAAAAAAAAAACCCAAGTAAACAATTAAACTACAACCCCATTATTTTGAAAGCATCTTACCTGGCATGCATCCATTTGACCTGACAAATGACCTGCGCAAAGCATGCCTGATGTGATTGGACGATCATGGTACATTTCCTGACACTCTGATTGATTGTAAACCTTCACAGTGGCTTCTTGGAGTGTGTCAGAGACAGATCCACCTAATGCAAAATGAATGAAATAAATAGGGAAAATTTCTTAATATATATATATGCAATTTTTGTCTAAATAATAGATAAATAAAATTTTAGCTTAAGTCTGGTGTCATTCAAACAAAAGTATACTCTTTTCTCCGTACGTAGCCTCCGTTAAGATTACTCGTTGATTTCATAATTGTATTTGTTCTTAAATAACTAGACATGAATATACTTAATTTCGTTAAAATGAGATAAATGATTAGGTGAAAACAGATAAATACACATAATCATCATAATGTAAATCAATAATTAATACATCTTACCCTCCATTGTATGTCCCCATCCAGTGATATAACAAGCCTTGTACTCGCTATACTCCTCATCCTCTGCTACACAGATCGGACTAATGTAATCATTCTCAAAAATGATCGGTGTATGAAACTTGATAATGGCAATGTCGTTTGCTATCGTGTCACTGTTGTATTCAGGGTGTATTATACCTTCTATATCCAACTCCATGTGATACTGTGACGTCTTGGATAGTAGAAGGTCGCCCAAGACTGCTCGTTCAAATTTGTCCCTGGAAATCAAATATAATCCCATATAATATTTTTTCAAAGGATATTTTTGTTTTATTCTTATCATTTCACCTAATCAATGATTATGGTATGATTATTAACTCAAGAAAAAGGTTTAGATGGTCAATCTAAATAACGAAGTTTGTCCCCCCAATATGCCATATAATGCTTAATACATCATACATTAAATTTCAGGCGTTTATTTAGACAATGAAAAGTCAGTTCAAAATATGGCTTCTATCAATGTGTAATTTTTTAAAAATGAAACATCTTGGTATTTTTTAAACTGGATGTCAAACGTATATTTCCCCTTGAGCTCATGAATCATTAGCAAATTGTCCCCCTAAAAAACTTACACGCAATGTGCTGCAGTGATGGCTGTTGTTTCGCTGATGAGTACAGCAGCGCATCGATGAATATTGGACCGATCTCTGAGAGAGATCATCCAAGGCCAGTCCCCGAGTTGAGTAGGTGAGCCACCGATGATACGAGAAATGACTGGTGAGTAGGCGGGTCGCGTTCCACAATCCTTAATTCCTGCACCAGGGTAATGATGCCAGATTCGATTGTTATGATAAACGTGATTTTTGTTTCGGCCTTCGGCCATCATCATGTATCGGCCATAGGGGTAGGACTACATTAATCAATCATTTCGGCAATCCATTTCTACCTCCTTTTTTTTTTTTTTTTAGTTTTATTGTTTTGCTGGAGGCGTTGGGGGGGGGGGAGCGGGCCCGCTGGGCCCCCTGGAACCGCGCCTGAGTTAAAGAACTGTTCAGCTTTTGATCGTATTCCCCGGACAATAAGCTGTTTAGTGGCAATATAATAGTATATCGCCATCTTTTATCCATAAATCAATCGTAGTACCATTTAAGACACTGTATTTGATTATGTCCTTAATTGAAACACACTATATCCAATCTTGAAATATTTTCTTTAAATAGAATTAAAAATATTGATAAAATATAACGATAACAATTAAAATTATAATTATTTGTAATTATACTGTAGATTTTGTTTTTACGAATTGATATTTGAAAAAGCTGAAAGAAAATTGTTCTGTTTTAGTTTTATTATTTTTTTTAAATTCATTTTATTTCCAGGCAAAATAGTCCATCAGAATGTATAAAGATAACCTTGCTAAAATATCACCATGGCCTTAATCTTACCGTGTTCACAATCATGCCCTTCCCATCCAGCGTTACAGTTACATATGTAAGATCCGAAGGTATTAGTACACACTCCTTGGTAGTTACAAGCCCCCTCATGGTTGCACTCATTAAAATCTATTAACCATTCAAGAAAAAAAACTTCAGTAGAAAACACAAAAGAACGTTGACCAGAACGCCGATGCAAGTTACCTACACTCTGTTAATGAAACATTTATTGTAATTTAAATTTAAGTTCAATCAAATATGAATTACAAAAATAGGGCGGTCAAGCTTGAACAAAAAAAATAACCACTTGAACTTGAACTTGAACTTGAACAAGTACATATTTTGACATTTTATTTGCCAGACAATAATTTGAAATTGTCAGAGCATCGGTTTCTCATTAAATCATGTGTTATTGTGTAATGAATTGGGAAAAGAATTAGAAATTTCAACAAACCCGATTCGCAGTTAACGCCAATGAACTCAGAGGGACACATGCACGTTACAGAATTGATATCCGTAATACATGTTCCACCATTCAGACAGAAATTATCAGGGCAGATTTCAACACCTAGATATGAATATAGAATAAGAAAAACATAAACACATTATGCGGCGGTCACAACTCGCCGTATGTTACGGGGCACGTGCATGCAATGCAGCCTGCGTTGCATTGCAGCCGTCGTGGGTCAATTCCTGCGATTCCTGCATTTCTGTAGTAAGGGTATTGTAAAACCTTCCAGCATGTCGTACATGCAACGTGCCAGCAGGGTACGTGCGCTTCACGAATTTTCTATGAAATCCATCGTAGGGAGTTGCACGTCGAAGGTACGGCGAGTTGTGACCGCAGCATTACATGTCTTTTCCCATTTAATTACAATCTTGGACAAATTTTTATTAAAAAACGTCCATAATGACATAGTGTAATTTGTTATACTTAATGAATTATATATATATATATATATATATATATATATATATATATATTATATATATATTATATATATATTATAACACAGTGTGTTTCTAAAAAAAAGAGGACCGAAGTTCAAAGGTCAGTCATTCAAAGTATTGATTTATTCTTGTGATTTGTTACACACATATTAAGTAACTCATCAAGCTTTAATTTGAGAACATTGATGACGTCCAAAAGTGTATGGGGTCACATTCGTGAGTTAGGGTCCTTTTGAAGTGATTAGGTTACAAAACCGTTTTTTTCCAAGTTTTGGTTTTTGGGGTACGAAATAAAATGTTTTGTTAGTCTTTGGTTTCAATCGTTTTTGTGGGGTAATTTTTCACACAAGGTTTCAATGAAACTCAATCTCATTTTTGCCAAAGGACCACTGGCAATGAGATGGGTTCAAGCTATTATGGCTGCTGAGTCGTGGTGACGTCGTGGTGACGTCTCCTGAGACTTCAGGAGGTCGTGGGTAAAATCGACAAAGTCGAAGAAAATTATGGTCAAACCTGTTTCGATTTCTTTTTAATAGCTAGCAAGGTTCCGGACAAAGTTTCTGAGAAGTCGTGGATCAACTTTCGTGCATATTTTAAGGAGGGACGCTCGCGGCAACCACAGAGAACGTCACAAAGACATTGCCTTATGCGGTCTGAAAGAAAGTCTACTAACTATCTGACAGACTAGTTTAACATATTGTTGGTTTTCTCAGACGCACTTCCTCGGAGACCAGGATCCGTCGCAGTGACTCGTCCGAGACTCCAGGACTCATGATTAAAGAACCACGCCATCTTCATTAACACAGTGAGAAATCCAACTTTAGAAAGGCAGAAAGAAGATGAACATTTCAATTGAACTTGTCCTGATAAAGAGATACATAGTGAACGACAATGTGTTAAGAAAGAGTTTTTGTTCATTACCCGAAAAACCCAAGAACTTGGAAAAAACGGGTTTTGTACCTATCAGCCTTCAATAGACCCAAACTTCTGCTGACCGCATTACACTTTGGACGTCAGCAATGTCTCAGATTAAAGCTGATGAGTTACTTAATATTTTAGTAAACAAATCACAAGAATAAACCATATACTTTCGGAATGACTGACCTTTGAACTTAGGTCCTCTTTTTTTTTTAGGAACACACTGTATATATATAGATATTTTTTTTTTACACAGTTCATCTCCGGAATTTCTAAAAATTTCTTCAATTGAATGTTATGGAAGAATGCCCAACTCAAATGTACAATCTGGTATATAGAGGAGAATGATTTTCTAAAGAGTTAATCGAGCTAAGGAGATCGCCCTTTATTTTCCAATCATTTTTTTTTTCACGATGAAATATATTATCGCAAGTTCCTTCTGTCAAACCGATTTGGTATAGTCAAATAAGACTTTATAAATGAAACATAGCATAATATCACACCAAGTAGACAAGGTTGTCTGGTAATGCTGATGGTTATTTAGCAGATTGCTGATGAGTCAGTCATATAAATGAATGCTAGCTCGATGCAAAAATAATGAATGATGCACCCACCTGATTCACATCGAGGACCAGTGAAACCCTCTGCACACAGGCATGTAACACCATCACGACAAGAGCCCCCATTTTGACACGGATCCACCGAACATTCAGTAACAGCTGCATGTCAAGATTATAAATAACACTTTCAACTGAACGCGTATAACACTTTTAACACATATTTAAAAAAATCTTTTAAAGAAGATAAATTTATACATATTATATTGACAGTGTGTCCCAGAATAAAGTAAACCCAACTTTGTTGGTCCGATCAATGTAAAATTTTGTATGGATGTTGAGGCATATGTAAAATATAACCCTGTATTAATTGTTTTTGTTTTGAGACAACACTTTATTAATTATGCAAATTTATGCAAATTAAAGGTCTATTTTTTTTTTTAATTTATCAATATTTTGTTTTAAAAATTGCCATGAAGCCCAATTTTTCGTTAAAAGTTCCTGAGTATAATAGTCAACAACATTTTGATTAAAAAGTTGGACTTTCTCATGAATTCCTTTGTATTCTTTTGCTTTATCACTTTCTATTGTGTTCGATTATTTTTATTTGTATGTATTTCTCAATGCTTTTGGCTCTTTTCTGTTTCTGAAATGAAAGCGAAATATTATCTTACATTCTATTTAGGTCTGACATGCAATAATGCAATGTTGTATCACCTAACAACACAATGGGCAGTGTTCTTAGAACAATAGTTGCACTACGCTTTAAAGGAAAACGTCACCAAAAGGCATATCTGGGGTTGGCAGCGGTTGCGCAGCAGTCATGGATGTTTTATAGTTGGTTAAATTGGCCGAGACCCATCCCCCAGTCAGAAGGGTCAATATTCAGTCTTTATATAAAAGTTATTAAGTAAGGAACCATTGTTTTGACGTGTAATTAGGAAAGTTTTAAAATATCGAAAAATTCCATTATTGCTCATTTGTGTACTGAATGCACCATTCACCCGAATTGCTCTACAACACTTTTAATTGCATCTAAAAGGCTTTAAGCATCATCTTGTATATCTTGATATCAATCAAGTTACATTTCAGAAACATAAAAGAGCCAAAAACATTGCGAAATACATCAAAATAAAAACAATAAAAAACAATAGAAAGTAATATAACAAATGAATACAATGGAATTCATGACAAAGTCCAACTTTTTAATCATAATTTTGTTGAGTATTATACTCAGCAACTTAAACAAAAAAACTGGCTTCATAGCAATTTTTTATACAAAGTATTGATACATTTCTAAAAATAGACCTTTAATTTGCATAAATTTGCATAATTAATATAATATTTTCTCAAAATAAAAACAAACAGTACAGGCTTATATTTTACATGTGCCTCAACATCCATGCAAAATATTACATTGATCGGACCAATATCAGCCGAGATATCTTCTTTTTTCAATAATTGAAAGAATTAGTGCAAAAGCTCGTTTTTGCACTTTTTGCATATTTTTGAGTTATTTCTAAATTCCAAGGAGACTTGGAGTGGTAATCGTAAAGTATATTGGTTGCATAATGTATTTTTTGTACTTAAATTTCAATTGGACTGAAACACTAGACATAAAATGCCTCAAAATGATCAAAAACAGAGCTGACATCAGGTGTACCCAAACTTTTGGAGGGCAGTGTATTATGATGACAAGGGGCCATAATAGGAGGGAGTCAGGGACGTTCAATTATTCATTAATTCTACTAGGCCTAACAAAATGAAAGTGTAATCGTTGTTTTACCATACTCGATGTTTAGAGGACTTAGAAAAAAAGACTTACTGTTCTGGCACTGACTTCCGACAAACCCACTGGGACAAAAACACTCATAAGATCCAATTCTATCCAGACATATCCCGCCGTTCAAGCATGGAATAGACGCACACTCGTTTATATCTACCATAGATAAATAAATGCAGGCCTACTTGGTTTCATTTTATGTAATGAGTGATGTTACTGTAGTTATTAGTGATTATGTAATATATATGCGTAACATATATGAATATATGCCTATAAGCAGTTACATTATAAAGATTTATACGCCTTACAATTCCCGTAACGCATTATGTATAAATATAATGAATTATCAAGGACAATTGCACTAATATACCAAATTATAGTTCATGTACTGGAAATGAATTGATGATTTCATTGATGTCGCTACGCTCCAGTTGTCAATAGTATCCTTTTATGGGTATGAACCCGTACAAGGGGTACACGACAAAGTGCCTATAAAAGCTCAAGAATCAGTTGACCTTGCAACATTTGATTTTCTTTTTGTATGTAATTGTTCACTACATAAACGGTGCTGTTAAATTGGTGTTAATTTAACACCACTGGTGTTTATACAGTGCGTATCAATAAAAACGGGACAGTTTTGAAAAGTCTATCAAATTTTTTTTTTAAATTATGATGTCTATTTTTTTATGTTAAAAGATGCTCTGAAGTCTTATCTTTCAAATGCCATTTAAAAATAAAAGTTTTGTTCATGCTTGAGTGAACACGGAACATTTTTGTCGGGGGCTCAAAAAAGGGCTTGCGCACAAATAGCAGAAAATGGGAAATATGACCATCATACTTTTTACTAATCAGCAGACTTCCTCATAACGTTTTCATTATCTTTGCATTATTTTCGAATAATGCTTTCGAAATTAATCTAAAAAGCTATTTATTTACTTGAATTGTTATTTTTTCTTTTTATTAATTATGTTATCTTTTAGCATTGAATATTCCTTCATACAAAAAAACAAAACTTTTTTGTCAACCCAAGTAAGGGGATTTGCATTTGGATACAAATGGCGTCCGTCTGTCCGTCGTCCGTCCGTCCATCATCCGGCGTCCGTCCGTCACATGATGGGCGAGACACAATCTGGCCATTGCCTTTTTATTTTATCATCTTTTTTTGTTGTTGTTTTTCGAACCCAATGTTACGCTTGTAAATAAAAAGGGTAACAAACATGAATTCACTTGTTTTACGTATGTTTATTACAGTAAAGATGAAAATGTGTTTTTTAAGAACGAGAGGTTGATTGTGGCTTGTTTTTAAATTGAGAAAGGAGTGAGTTATGGGTTGATTTGGTTGGTTGATTGATAGATTGATTGATTTGTTAGTTTGTTTGTTGATTGTATGTTTAATTGTTTGATTGATAGCTTGATTAAATGATTGATTAAATGATTGATCAAATGATTGAATGAATGATTGATACATTGACTCTTTGAATGATTGAATATTTGATTTATTCATTGTTTGTTTGAATGATTGATTGATTGATTTATCGATTACTTTTTGATTGATTGTTCGAATCATTGATTAAATAATTGAAAGAATTATAGGAAATCAACTCAAAAGACTAACATAATCATTGATCTGTGCAAAGCAACAATCAATCCGAGTGGGAGTAGGCCTACTTAGCTGATTCAGAATAATTACAAAATTCCAATACCTTTTGAATTGTGCGCAAGCCTTTTTTGTAGCCCCCGACATAAACGTTCCATGTTCGCTCAAGCATGAACGAAACTTTTATTTTTGAATGGCGTTTGAAAGATAAGACTTCCGAGCATCTATAAACATCAATATATAGACATCATAATTTGAAACAAAATTTTCATCGACTTTTCAAAACTGTCCCGTTTTTATTGATACGCTCTGTATGAGATAACTATCATGGTTCGATCCACATCCAGGCCTGCCCGCCGAAGTGTTTATTGAAATGTCGAGGGGCTGAGCAGAATGTGGGGGGGGGGGGGCTGAACAGGCTAAAATTACAAATATATGGTCATTTTTGCATTTTAGTACACGGGTTTCTAAAGAGAAAAGTGGGGGGGGGGGGGGGGCTGACCAGCACCCCGGCTCTCGGCCTCGTGACATCAGACGTTTTTTTTTTGGCATATTTGTTCTATGACATCTGAACCAGAAATAATATGTAAGATTCTATTATTGAAGGCGTAAATATACTTGAATACCCATCCAGTCTCTCACAGTTGACTCCATATAACGTGGCAAAACATTGACAGCTATATGATCCAGTTTCCGACATACAAGTCGCTCCATTCAGGCATTGGGCCTAGGAGTACATGTAGCTGTTTGAAAGGTTAGAATGAAGGTAACATACTGACTTCTCTTAGAATATCTACGAACTGTCAATTACTGGCGGGCGAAATTAACCATTCTTAGATTTTACGGTAGTCCAATTGCTTGTGTTTATATCCATGTAACGAGTTTTTGTGATCGATGTTAATTGTCCAAATGCGTAGCAAGGACTTAAATGCAGTTCTCAGCTCTTTAAATCAGCCTTTTTCCTTTGTTAACTCGTCCTAGGCTAACATTAGGGTTATATAGCATATGTTTCGGGTAAGGCTAATTGTTGGTGTGATGGTTAGGTTTAGGATTAGGGCGCTGAATTCAAAACCTAACTTTAATCCCTATCTTAAACGCATAATTGCAACATGTTCAATGGTGCAGGTTGCTCACACAGAGGAAAATCAGGCGTTGAATGGAGTTGGTATGTTTTAACACACAGCGATTAATACAGTTATCATGTCCTGCATTTTCTTGTGTATTTAGGCTGTTTCTAGGCATTTACACCTATTACCGCGATAGCTATGCTACGTGTTAAATATGTAATTTTAGATAATAAAATTGGAAGCAACCAATTCTCGAGCAGTTGAATTCCACGATACCTGTTGTCAACAATACACAAGCATAAAATCCCAGTTCGTCAACACAAGTCGCTCGCATTCATGCACGGCTAGAATCACATTCGTTTATTTCTATCGAAGAAGAAAATACGTGTACATTGTTTGTAAATTCTGTTGTACGGATTAGCGTAATCTGATACGCGTGGTTCAGGTAAGAAATATCTAAACTACATCAATACATTAGTAGGATGGGGGGCCCGTTGTTCCGGACACTTAAGCAGACATAAACTGTCATCTTATTGCCTCGACTTTTCTCAAAATTTGTGGCGTAAATATGCAAAATATTTGTGAAACATTGTGCTTTGTTATATTGTTCCTGATATTAATTTTTCAAATCAATTAATGAAATAGCTGAATACAAACGACTCCAGATATCCCCCCGTCTTTCCGTCCGATCCCCACACCCCCCCGTCCGACATATCCACTGCGGTATACACTTAGACTTGCTCGCTATTGTACTCGAACGTAACCCGATCCGACTGACACTGGGTAAAACCGTTCCACTTCCAGTGCTAGATAACCGTGTTAATCAGCAGCTATACCAATCAGTTCAGTCAACACAATACGCTCACATTCATTGCATGGCTAGAAGCAATTCATTTATGTCTGTTAAAGAGAATTTGATTATTCAGTTTGTGTATCTTTTTGCATGGAGAATGGTACAAGTGATTTTTTGGATTCACATAAGTAAATTACTGGTCATCTGTCATCTGAGTTTCATAGAGGCATATTTAAAACCTTAGTTTCATTCTTCTTCATATCGTCTCACTTATTTCCTCTACTGAGGGCAAGTATGATATGTGATCAGTACTAGAATATGCTAGATCTTACTATATGAAGTATTCACCTATAATTGTGAATCCGATGTAAGATATTTTTTGTAGGTTCTCAGGTGTTTCTAATAATTTTGGCGCACACTGATATATGATGAGTAAATAGTGATAGAAAAATACCGCGTTGTGAATTGTCTAGGCTCAGGCCATCGTGAACCTTATCATTCAATTTGTTATATTGTACCATATGTTTCAATATAACTCTCGGTTTTTTGGAGGGGTAAAAGGTTTAACAAAGGTTAAATGAATGGGAGAGTATCGAATTCTATCGATTGCCTTGTTGCGCAGCGGCGTTAAGAACAGTGATAAAATGGTGTGCGCACAAGTTAATAAAATAGATAGAACCGGAGAAAAATATAGCGTCACATAGCTCAATTAGCACCAAAAAAACTTGGCAAACTTAAAACCAGATTAGGCGGAGTCAAAGATCTAGGGTGTCTATTTTACTATAATGTTAATGACACGATCCATTCTTGCAACATTATGGACTATATGAACTCCAATATACTGAATTATCCCTCGGTGCAGATCTTATTTCCACCTCGGCTGCGGCCCTCTGAGAAACATCTGCACATCTGGATAACATTAAGTATCTTGTCGTACTTATAATCCAGTGTACTTGCGCTATAGATTGTACACTATTACACTGTTTTTATTTCGACTACATTTCCAAGCACAGAAGCAGTAAGCCATGTTAAAGGGTGTTCCCTACTCATAAATATATATATATCAGTGCGTCCCAGTAAAATAAGTATAACCCAACTTTGAGGTTGCCTCATATAAGAGATTCATAAATTATGTGACCATATATTTTTATTCTCATGTTAAGAGTAGACTCATACTCACTTTCAATGATATCCCCAAATTTATGTCTGTGCTGTCACGAATGACCGAGTATTCATACTTTTTACAAACTCCGTCGTAAAGTGCTTTGTACCAAGTTTGGGTTATTTTGGGTTTTAGTAATTTCAATTAGCTCATTTAGAGCTCCAAACTCCTTTCACGAGATGCCTCAAAGAAAATATCCGAAGGGGTGAGGTTGGGGGATCTTGGGCCCTTCTGTTATTGTGATCTGAGCGCAATTATGACGATTACCAAAACGCCTCCCGAAGTTTGATCTCGGAAGCTGCTACAACTCCTCGTGTCGCAGGGTGTCACCATCTTGAGCTCAGAACAAGTTCCTGAATACCCTAGTTTGTCTCTCAACGTTCTGAATCATCAAGTTGGGGCAATGATTTGTTTCATAAAGTCATTCGCAGGTATGTCCTCTCCCATTATTATGGAATAAAAAAAGAAAAGGTCCAATAACATTTCTTGAAAGAGCATTTTTATCCAAGATAGACATCCCAAGTACCCTTGACGAATAAACTTAGGAGGGTTTACGCGTCAAACCATGAATGAATTTATTAGGAAGCCAGGGATTTCACGTTAACAATCAGTAACATGAATATAATTAACATTTCTGGTCAATCTCTTGAGCTACACTTTGAAATATATGCTTGGTTATCAATGCAAAATATTATTATTGAACTTTCATCCACGCCTTTGGCATTTCATTTCAGGCTAAAACAGAAAAAATGAGGATTATGAAATGGAAAAGTGGACTTCCGAAAAATTGGTACAAGGCACTTTCGACGGAATTTTCTCAAAGTCAAGTATCTCAGTCATTCGTGACAGCATTGACATAATTTGGTATCATCCC
>CALNVZ010003430.1:25514122-25569414 GCA_940671915.1 Paracentrotus lividus | reverse complement strand
GGGGGGGGGGCTGACCAGCACCCCGGCTCTGCGGCCCCTGACATCGACGTTTTTTTGCAGTATTTGTCTAGACATCTGACCGAAATATATGTAAGTATCTATTATTGGAAGGCGTAAATATATTGAATACCCACCAGTCTCACAGTTGACTCCATAATAACCAGTGGCACATTGACAGCTATATGATCCCAGTTCATCAATACAAGTCGCTCCATTCAGGCATGGGCTAGGAGTACATGTAGCTGTTGAAAGTTAAATGAAGGTACATACTGATTCTTAGATTCTACGACTGTCAATTACTGCGTTGCGTAAATTAAAATTCTTAGATTTTACGGTAGTCAATTGCATTGTGTTTATATCCATTACGAGTTCTTTGTGACTGTTAAATTGTCAAAATGCGTACAGACTTAAATGCAGTTCCACTCTTTAAATCGCCTTTTTTCCTTTGTTAACTCGGTCCCTAGCTAACATTAGGGTTACTATAAAGATATGTTTCGGGTAAAGGCTAATGTTAGGTGTAGAAATGGTTAAGGTTTAGGATTAGGGGCCTTGAATCAAAACCTAACCTTAACCCTATCTATAACCATAATGCAACATGTTCCATGAGTGCCAGGTGCTCACACGAGGAAAATCAGCGTTGAATGGAGTTTGTTTTAACACACGAGTAATACAGTTACATGTCCTGCATTTTCTTTATTTACGCTGTTTCTACGGCATTTAACCCTTTACCGATAGCATATGCTAACGTGTATAATATGTAATATTTAGATAAATAAAATTGAGACTAACCATTCTCACAGTTGATTCCACGATACCCTGTGTCACATACACAGCTATAAAATCCCAGTTCGTCAACACAAGTCGCTCCATTCATGCACGGGCTAGAATCACATTCGTTTATTTCTACGAAGAGAAAATACGTGTACATTTGTTTGTAAATTTGTTGTACGGGATTAGCGTATCTGATCGCGTGGTTCATAAGAAATATCTAAATACATCATTACATAGTAGGATGGGGGGCCCGTTGTCCGGACACTTAAGCAGATAAAAACGTCATCTTTTGCTCTCGATTTTCTCAAAATTTGTGCAGTAAATAGCAAAAATATTTGTGAACATTTGTGCTTTGTTATATTGTCTGATATTATTTTCAATCAATTAATGAAATACTGATCACAAACTCCTAGAATTGCCGTCTTTGTCCGGACAAACAGCCCGTCCGGACATACAACAACTGGGTATAACTACTTCATACCTTGCTCGCAGTTGACTCCAGAATAACCGTGTGTACATCGACAGCTATACAATCCCAGTTCATCCACACAATACGCTCCATTCATGCATGGGCTAGAAGCACATTCATTTATGTCTGTTAAAGAGATTTGATATATCAGTTTGTGTACTTTTGCAAGGAAATGGTCAAGTGATTTTTGATTCACTAAGTAAATTTACTGTGTCATCATGTCATCTGATTTCATAGAGGCATATTAAAACCTTTAGTTTTCTTCTTCTTCTACTCGTCTCACTTAGTTTCCTCTACTGAGGGAAGTAATATAGTGATCAGTACTAGAATATGCTAGACTTACTATATGAATTTCACCCTAATTGTGAATCCGATGTAAAATGAATTTTGTGTAGGTTCAGGTGTTCTAATAATTTTGGCCACCACTGTATATATAGAGTAAATAGTGATAGAAAAATACGCGTTGTGATTGTCTAGGTCAGTGCCACGTGACCTACATTCAATTTGTTATATTGTACATATGTTCAATATAACTTTCGGTTTTTGGAGGGTAAAATGGTTTAAAAAAGGTTAAATGAATGGGGAGAGTATCGATTCTATCGATTGCCTTGTTGCGCTAGCGCGTAATAACAGTAAAATGGTGTGCGCACAAGTTAATAACAATAGATACGCGGAGCAAAAATATACGTCACAATAGCTCAATTAGCACCAAAAACTTGGCAAACTTAAAACCAGATTAGGCAAGGTCAAAGATCTAGGGGTCTATTTACTATAATGAATAGTGAACGATCCATCTTGCAACATTACTGGACTATATGAACTCCAAATACTGAATTATCCCTCGTGCAGATCTATTTCACCTCGGCCTGCGGCCTCTGAGAAACAAATCTGCACTCTGGATAACTTAGTATTTGTCGTACTTATAATCCAGTATATTGCGCTATAGATTGTACACTATTACACTGTTTTTATTTCGACTACATTTCCCAACAAGAAGCAGTAGCCATGTTAAAGGGTAGTTCCCTACTCATATATATATATATATACAGTGCGTCCCAGAAAAAAGTATACCCAACTTTGAGGGCCTCATATAAGGAATTCATAAATTATGTGACCATATTTTTTATCTCATGTTAAAGAGTAACTCATACTCTATTCAATGATACCAAAGTTATGTCTGTGCTGTCACGAATGACCGAGTATTCATACTTTTTAAAAAATCCGTCGAAAGTGCTTTGTACCAAGTTTGGGTTATTTTGGGTTTAGCTAATTTCAAATTACCATTTAAGCTCCAACTCCTTCAACGAGATGCCCTAAAAGAAAAATTCACAAGGGGTGAGGTTGGGGGATCTTGGAGGCCCTTCGTTATTGTGATTGAGCGCAATTATGCGATTACCAAACACCTCCCGAAGTTGATCTCGAACTGCTACACTCCCGTGTGCAGGGGCACCATCTTGAGCCCAGAACAAGTTCCTGAATACACCTCAGGTTTGTCTCTCAAAGTTCTGATCATCAAGTTGGGGAATGATTTGTTCATAAATCATTCGCAGGTAGTCCTCTCCATTTATGTTATGATAAAAAAAAGAAAGGTCCAATAACATTTCCTTGAAAGAGCATTTTATCAAGATAGCATCCCAAGTAACCCTTGCGAATAACTCAGGAGGGTTTACCTCAAACCATGAATGAATTTATTAGGAAGCAGGGATTTCACGTTAACAATATACCATGAATATAATTAACATTTCTGGTCAATTCTCTTGAGCTACATTTGAAATATATGCTTGCTTAATCAATGCAAACATTTATTTGAACTTTCATCCACTTTGCATCATTTTCAGGCTAAAACAGAAAACATGAGGATTATTGAAATGAAAAGTGGACTTCCGAAAAACTTGGTACAAGGCACTTTCGACGGATTTTTTCAAAGTTCAAGTACTCAGTCATTCGTGACAGCATTGACATAACTTTGGTATCATCAAACAGAACATGAGTTACTCTTTAACATAAAATGAAAAATAAGGTCACGTGCTTTATGAATTTCTAATACGAGACCCTCAAAGTTGGGTATACTTTTTTCTGGGACGCACTGTATATATATATAAACATATCCACATATCAAAGGCCACTACTTCTATTTACTTACTAGTTTCACAATTGACTCCATTAAACCCAGACGCACACTGACAACTATAGGAACCCGGTTCATCAACACAAGTTGCTCCATTCATGCACGGGCTTGACGCACAATCGTCTATTTCTGTGGAAAACAAATACATAATGAATGTTTTAATCTCGAGTTTCTGAACTTTATTTGCCTAATAAAACATCTAATGTGAAATATGAAAGTGTGTAGAGATATTTCAACTTTACAAAGTTTTATTCATATTTTGTTTTACGTTTTGAATTAACGTCTACAATTAGAAATAAACGTCAAATCCAGAAAATGTATTTATTTCCTTCAAAAATATTTACCCATATGTAAAACCATGATCATAAATAAAAAAATAAAAAATAAAAGTGGTTATTTCACACACACAAAGATTTAGCAAATATTATTCACTCACCATCGTCACAGTTGAGTCCATAAAACCCAGAGGCACACAGACAGCTATAGGATGCAATGCTATCAACACATGTCGCCTCATTCATACAGGGGCTAGATGCACATTCATCTATGTCTGTTAAGGATATTAAATGTAAACAGCTTGTATTAATCAGTTATACTGATATGCCCAAGCATATGACGCAAACATAGAGGCTCGTATTCTTAAAAGCCGCCCAACTTCAAGCCTAGCTTAAATCTGTGGTTTAACTATGGCTTGCAAAATAGGACTCAATCCCGAAACGCAGATGTTCTATTCATCGTAATTTTTGCCAGTTAAACAATTAAAATCTGCTTGGGAATGATGTACAAACGTTACCTTTACAATTAAAACACAATTTCAGAATTCAGTAAAGGTGATAGAATTCTGCAACATAGACAGATTAAGTCCCATTTTGCAAGCCATAGTTAAACTAAAGATTTAAGCTAGGCTTAAAGTTAGGGGACTTTTGGGAATAAGGGCCATTTAGTTTATGAATAAAAAAAGGCTTGTGGTTCATGACCGGGGGGGGGTGAGAATTAATGACTTACAGCAAAACACCCTTCAAAGATTTTAACCACCATTGCAGAATAACCTAAAGAGACTTGTTCAAGATCAAAATCTTTGATGAACATCAGAAGATGACTCATATAACGTCCATTTTAAAGTGAAATATATTCTACTGGATGTTGAATAAAGAAAATAATGGAATTCAATCATGTTAAGTGTATAGAGATAAACTTACCATCTTCGCAATTGTCTCCATTAAACCCATTGGTACAGATACAAGAATAGGATCCACGTTCATCAACACAAACAGCCTCATTCTTGCAAGGACTAGAAACACATTCATTCATATCTGTTATAAAGGGGAAAAACACACATTTTTAGGACCAGCCAAGAGAAATAATGATATTGAGAAAATCAAATACGCTATGAGCGCAGATATTGAAAGAAAGAAAAATAAACACACGGACAAATTTTGCGTAATGCGTTAATATAAATAGCAAATTTCGTAATTGAAAAGAGAAATGCCATTATTTTAAGAAACTCACAGCTCACAGCAGGTATCTATCAAAATAGAAATAAGAAGGTAGAAGAAGATTGTAGAAGTGTCATAGTCTAGTGGTCATATCACTTGACTGAGAAAGAGCAAGGACCGTGGGTTCAAACCCCGGTATGACACTTACGTCATAGGGCATGGGCGTTTTGTCTACAATACTCCTCCCCACCCAGGTGCAAATTGGGTACCCGATATGCTTGAGCGCTACATACTTGGCCTGCTCAGCTATAACCGGGGTAACATGTGTAAAAAAACATTTTTTGCAAAGCGCCATGAGCGTCATGCACGACGGACCTTAGCGCTATATAAGAAGGCACCATTATTATTATTATTATAGATCATAAAATGATATGAGCTCGAATATATACATTTAGGGACTTTTTTGTTAAGACACTTGTTTATCAGAATGAATGTGTCCATTGTTTGTATCAAAAATGAAAGTAAGGAAATTATTTCACCCACCAGTCTCGCAGTTAATTCCATTAAAACCTGGGGCACATTCACATGTATACGATCCAGGTTCGTTGGTGCAAACAGCCTCGTTCAAGCATGGATTATCACGCTCACATTCGTTGATATCTGGAATAAAGTACGTGTGCACACAGTAAATACAGCACATCTGTATTCGAAGGGTATCTATATCTAGACGTGTCTTGCATGATGTTGTGTACATTGTATCTAGCCTAGTTTTATGTTTTTATATACTAAATATGTGTATTTCTTTTCACCTCCTGTTATTTGAGGATAAAAGGAGGAAGCCCGATTTGCAAAAGTTATTTTTAAAAAGTCCATGTTGTAAAAGACGTTACAAGGAAAATATGAGTTAGGTGGCCTCGGCACACAACCCGCCCGAAAAATGAATGAAAGGTAGAAAGCTTCTAATTTATCTTCAAATGGAAGAGAAGAGATCAAGACATAATTTCTTTCACCATTTATACATGGCGGATCGCGTTCACACTCTTTGATATCTGTAATAGACCAGGTTTCTCGACTCAAACCGTCATATAAGTCTAAGTGCTTTGAGAACCCATAGGGACACGTATTGTAGAATTAACACGCGTTTCAATGGGATGTCCACGAACTTAGACTGATGACGGTTTCGAGAAACGGACCCCAGTTTAGCCTACTAAGTTATTATATTCATGTTTTTTTTATGGCGACCAAACAATGAGGTATACAAGTAACCTGTCATTAAAGAATGGACTACAGTACTCGGAATCCAATTTGCATAAATTACTTGTTGCTCTGTCTCGCAAGCTTACAGGTTGTCAGGGAGAGCTTTCGTTTAAAGTATATGCATGGGCAAGTCCAAGCTATTTGTTCCCGAGGTGGTGATTTTTCAACCTTTCGACCATTTTTGTGTCAAGTGTGTATGTGAGGTTTTAAAGGTACATATAATGTTTCATATATCACCACAAAATGTATGAAATAAACTTAATGCTAATGAGGTCAAAAAGTCATTTCAAGGTCATATGACGTCACAAGGCTCATTAATATTAATGAAAAAAAAATGATAAAATGCATTAAAAATGCTATTTTAAACCAATATTTCTAAAGGTTTTTTTAATAGGAATACAACCAAAAATTACATATTTTCTGTTTCAATATCATTTTGGCTTCCTCCGGTGAAAATTTCACAAACCTAGCACATAACTTTCCATATTTTCATTCTTTTTATTCATGTCTCAGAAGCAGTCTCTTAAAAGTTACTGAGCTGATGTAAAATAACAAAGTTTGATTACTCGCCCTCCCACCTCAAGTAATGAAACAAAATATTTATTTTTTTACAGCAATGTGTTGTATTATGGTTCTTTTGTTTATCAGAGGGATTTTTTTTAGACAACATGTTGCTACACCTTGGCTACACCAAATATTTAATGGAAAATATTTCATGGAATAATTGTTCCGTGTGTTACTGTCCCATGTGTTACAGTGTCATATTTTATCAAACTTGACCTTGCCATAAAACGGGAGGCTATATTGACATTAAAATGTATATTTACAAAGTTTATTACATGGTTAAGAGGATGTGACTATGCAAGTTTTTATCTGCTCTTTAAATTCTTAGTATTAGGTGAACAAATTCAAAATTTAAAAACACCATTTTTTTTCTGGTGCCATGTGTTACAAACGAATAAATTATCATAAATTAAAAACAAATTGAGTTATTTCAATTATTGTTTATGATTTTGTTGAAGGTTCTTACCCAGCAAACACAGAACGTTTTCAAAACGTTTTTTTTTTTAGGTCCTGTACGTCTTCGTCCTAAATGAACGTTTTAAAACGTTTATATAACGTTAAAGTTTGGACTTCTCATTTATGTCAAAGTTAAGGTTTTTTGAGAACATTTAAAAAACGTTTTTTGGACGTTAAAAAATTAAACGTTTTGTATAGGACGTTTAAAAAACGTTTGGTATAGGACGTTTACAGAACGTTTGATATAGGACCTTTCCAAAACGTTTGTGGACGTTTTGTACATAACGTTTACAGAACGTTTTATATACGTCCAGTTCAACAAATCGATTAACTTAGAATTTTTTAAAACAAATACCAGAAGTGATCATTATGTTTTCTACGTGCAACTAAATAAAAACAAATAAAAACACAGATCACTAAAATACTATAGGCGATTTCTATATTGAAAGCGAGATTTGTTTGTTCCATGATATATGTGTACACGATTCATAAAAAAACAAAATAAATGTCTGTGTGCCTCTGGGTTTTATGGACTCAACTGTGACGATGGTGAGTGTATAAATAAACAATAACATATCTTTAATGATTTCACATACTCAATTTTATTACCGGTAATTTCAAATTCATATACGATGATCTTTACACATAAACGAACGAGGCCGCGCGCCGAGGATTGATCGATGACGTCATCCCAGCAAACACAGAACATTTCCAGAACGTTACAAAATGTAACGATTTAATCAAAACGTTCACAAAACGTTTTAATTGAACCTTATAATGAGACTTATTTTATTAAACGTTTTATAAACGTTTTTTATACGTCCAAATGGTACCTTATGCAAATGAGAAGGTGATTAGCATAAAATACGTTAGACATATCGAAATAAACGTGTTTATTGACATTATTTCCATTTAACAGTAGTAAATTCATTCTTTGGTGTTTCATTTTATTGTAATATCGTTCTGAAACACACATAAATATAAAGAAAACTAATTCAGTATTGGAAGGTACTAACATAACAAATAAAGTAATAACTAACCAACACAAACAATACTTTCAATAAGCTATAAATTTTATGGAGCATCACACAGTGTTAAATGCACACAGTGTTAAAAGGTGGAAGAACCATCAACGGCACCGGAGCTGAAGACTCATATCACCCAAAGGTTTTAATATAATTTACATGAAAGAGAAATATTTAATACATACAGCAACCCGCACGTCGATGGCGTCTATATTCGACCCGAATCGTACGCCAAAAATATTAACTACCAACCAACCAACGGTGTTAAATCCTAATGATATGTTGTAAAGTCTGCTTTTAAGCATGATTAAGATTGGAGACACTTCACTCTTAAGTGCTATTCCACAAATGGTGGCCAAGGGTTTGAGGTGCATGAATCATTTAACATATTTGTATTTATTATATTGTTTACACAAGTTTTTAAGAGGTGTCCAAAGGTTTTTTTAAAGGTTTTCTAGACGTTCTTAGAACGTTTTTAGTACATTTCAAGGTTTTAAAAACGTTTTAAGTACGTTCCAAACGTTTTTTTAAAGGTTTTCGGCATGTTCTAACAACGTCCACAATATATTTAGAACTTTTTCAAAAGGTTTTTTTTTAAGTCTCGAGTTTCTAAAAGTCGTTTAAAGGTTTTCTTTTGGTTCTTTTAACGTTTATAAAAACGTTTTTAAAACGTCCAATAAAACGTTTTTAAAACGTCTAACACCTACCACATTTTGACGTCCATAAAACGTTTTCACAAAACGTCCAAATAAACCAACTTGGAACGTTTTACAAACTTTTTTAAAACGTCCATTTGTTAGTTGGGTAGTACCTTCAAAAATATACCTAAGGATTGGGATTTTAACTTAAGATTTATCAAAAAAGCCTATTTTTGTCTCTGAATGTCCCGTTTGTTACGTTGCAAAATAGCGTGGACTTGCCCGCATATGATTTGATGTAATGAAATGGTCTATTAAATGTTCGCGTACAATATTCAAACTGATGGGTGTTTTTATTTCAAAAAGGCCGGTTACATAATTTTTGGATGTTTCTCTCCTGTGGACATACTAACGAGGTATTCAAACAACCTGCTATTAATGAACTACAATATGTCGCACAAGCAACTTGTTTGATTTACAACAGCATTGTTTTGCTTTTTATGAAAAGCTCCCATTAAGGAAGATGTTATTATTTTCAAGTTAATCATTTCAACGCGTAATACAATAAGAATGATGTAAGAATATTATTAATCTTAAGAAACAATTTTAATGTAACTGCAATTGGTTTACATTGGATGTTCGATCTTGCATAACTATGAACACGGTGAATGAAAATTAGGTTTTAAATTTCTTGTTTCTTACCTGTTTCACAATCAGTTCCTTCCCATCCTATTTTGCATTCACAAACATACGATCCAATTATGTTCTCACAGACCCCTTGGTCGCTACATGCTCCATCCACACTGCATTCATCAATGTCTAAACACAAATATACGATATATTAAAACTAATACAATAATAAAATTAAGATTTATACACTTGGTAATAAAACGACTGTTAAAAATTCCATTTGTCATAATTAAACATGTCAAGTCAGGAAACAACATGCAATATTTGATATTTCATTCAACAACATGAAATTAAGATTTAAAAGAAAAAAATAATTTCTGAATGTCCAGCATAGTTCATCACAATACACTAAGTATTGCTATAATATTATGTGAATGAGTCTCCACAATTGCAGCGTCAATCTTAAGGCCTAAAATTGCGGCCAAAGTTGACCATGGAGGACAAATGGTTTGTGAAATTCTGATTGCTTGGATCAATGTTGTTTAAATAAAAGGGATATGAAAAGAAAAACAGACCTAATTGACACGACTGTCCAGTAAAGCCAGATGTACATGTACAAGTGTATTCCACAGAGTTGGCGTCTGCAGCACAGTCACCTTCGTTTGCACATGGGATGGTATTGCATACCGCTAGAAATATGAAATTAATAAAATATAAGAAAAATAATCTTTGGTCAGTTTTTAGACTTTAATGTTATACATTTAAGTCTGGAAACATATTTTTATACGAAATTAAATGAAATGATAAAAAAAGCAAGAATGTAGGTAATGCCACTTTGAAATCCATTGTGTTGAAATTGGTACATTTTATACACCAAAACCATTTCAGTGATATGGTAGGTCTTTTTTTTAAACGCATTTTCTTCTCTTAATCAAGAGAACAAGACTAGCCTATACAGATGAAGCATATTTGTGTATATTTGTTAATTAATGATTTATTCATTCTTATATATTGGATAAACAAGGGGGAGGGTGATGCACTGTAAAAACGGTGGTATTAAATCATTGCTAAATTAACACCACTGGTGTTTATATAAGATAACTCTCATGGCGGTGTTATCATATGTAAACACCAGTGATGTGTATTCAAAACCAATTTAAGACCAATGTTTGAGCAGTGTGCTTTTTTTTTTTTTTTTTTAAACTCTTTCTGCTAAACTCTAATACTTATCATTAATGAAATAATCATTTTTACCAAAAAGTTAGGTACCGATATGTCTTACGTGTGATCACTTGAACAGTTGAATCGTTTGAAATGGAATTAGCAGCTTGGATTATGTTTCGTTGTAGACTAGCCAGGATAATTGTAATAACATCAATGCGTTCTCCTTCATCCATTGGTACTTGAAATATTATCACCAGTATTGTCTGTATGCTGCCTTGGCTGTACAAATCAAACAATGATATTCGTGACAAACTTGGAATCTTACACTATTTGCAGTACTTTTCACAATGGAAATAAAATGGGTTAATAGAGGTTTGTTTGATTTCGATCGGGTCAGCAAATTGAGATAAAAAATGTTAAGAAGTTTGAAAAGCACAGATATGTAGATAAGAAACTTTCATCAACCGTTTGTAAAGCAACAATTGATGTAAGAAACTCCTTTCCTTTTATTTATTTATCTTTTAACAGATTGCAAAAACGCAATATCCAAATTAACATAATCTTACGGCTTATGCTAAAGTGTTGCGTTGTGGCGCGGCGCGGCGCGTTAAAAAATTGAAATAATCGACGAAAAAAAAACAAGGTGTCTTCAAAGCGTCCTACGAAAAAAGGAAAAGATTCTGGATCGATTTTTGTGAAATTTTTGGAAATGATTATCATTTTTCGGACTCGAGACTTTAGCATAAGCCCTTGTGTGGGGTTAGTGTGCATGTTTGTGTGTGTGTGTGTGTGTGTGTCAAAAATTGTGTGACTAATAGTTCCAAAACGATGCATATGGATTTTACCCTAACACTTAAGCTTTAAACCCTTCTAACACACTGCGCGCCGCTATAAAAAGCTGCAAAACGGTACAATTTTCCTCTTGTTTCAACCATATCTTTTGACCCGATGGGCTAGTTCACACAACGGAAAAAGTATTAGAAATGTAACTCTTCTTCGTTTATGGTGATATAAAATCACGATTTTTTGCTCTTTCAGCGTACCGTCATTTTTTGTTTGAATTTCATCAATTTTGTCAAAGTTTCTATGGTATTGAACTTTTTTGACTGAATGCTTCCGGCTTTATCAGTAAGTTTTTGCCGGGAGTGGGCTATTTTTCACCAACGGAAAAAGATTTAAGTTATTCAGCTCATTCTGAAAATGTTGATATATAAATTATTCTTATTGGATGAAAAAAAGCACCATCATTTTTAATCAAAAGATCAAACCAATTGATGCCTACGTCTGATTTGGGGAACTTGGCTATAGCGAGCCAGGCCGGCTACGGGTCGTACCATTCTGCTCAGGGGAAATCAAGGTTTTTTAATTCTGTGGATCACTGCGGTATCGAGATTGAATTAGAAAAAGAAGAAAAGAGCGACATTTGTACTGATTTTTCGTAAATAATCACGCAGTCAGGTAGCGATGAGATTTCCTTGACAAGAAAATGACAAGAAATAATGTCTGCTGAAAATAAATAAACGGTCTCAATAAATCGCCGTACGTGTCCCTCCCACTAAGCCAAACGCCGTGTCACCCCTTGCTCTAAATAGAACAGTCGCCTACCTATCGTGATCCCGGCCGGCCAATCAGATTCAACCGCACAGCTGACCGGACATTGTACGCATAGTCGTTCTGTGTATGCGCACAGCTATACCCGGGCTGATTAAAAGCGTCAATTAGGTGAAAGAAATCGGGGTCACAAATTCATTTGAAAAGTTTGGTCGATGCTGTTTACGGCTATCGGCAGCAATCAGAAATCGCGATGGGCTAGTCCTGGTCCACTCCTGGTCCTGGTCCACGTTCACATGGTTTAAATTGCGAATTTCAATGAAATTCCTGGTCCTGGTCCTGGTCCACAGAATCAGGGGGCAGGCCTTAGTACTCAAATCATGCCAGCAACTAGAAATCGTGATGGGCTAGTCCTGGTCCACTCCTGGTCCCGGTCCACGTTCACATTGTTTTCATTGCGAATTTCAATGAAATTCCTGGTCCTGGTCCTGGTCCTGGTCCACAGAATCAGGGGGCCGGCCTTTGTACTCACACAATGCCAGCTCCTAAATTCTTTTGTCTTGGAAGAACTTGAATCCGCCCATGACTTGGGCTCATTTCCTAAAATTTCACAAAAATCGATTCAGAATCTTTTCCTTTTTTGTAGGACACTTTCAAGACACCTTATTTTTTTTTCGTCGATTATTTCCATTTTTCAGCGCGCCGCGCCGCGCCACAACGCTACACTTTAGCATAAGCCAATCTTACCTGTCTTACCATTAAAAGAAATTGAAACCTGTCTAAAAGAAATGCAGAAGAAGAATTTCAAATAAACTACTATGATTCAAAGAGCATGAAGGGACGGTGCAAACACAAGGAAATTAACACTTTACCATTGGTTTAATCTCGCGTCTAATAAGAGAGCGTATTTGCTACAAAGGTGGGTAATATTTGCGAAATTATGTCTGTTTAGTTTCGAATTTCTGGACTGAAATGCTGATAACACATGACATTGATGAGTACCTGAATCCTAGTATATTCACTCCGACGTAAGTTGCATCGTTAACGTACTGCTGATCGATCTGGGTAGATGAATAATAATAAAAAAAGAGATAAACAAGTTTTGTTTTGACTGCTTTTTTTTGTTTCAAAATAATCATCAGAGTGCGAAACACAAGCTAATATCTCATCGGTATACCTATCTACATGATCTAAGTAGTTTGAAAAGAGGGCATTAAGGGAGGAAAGTATGGTGTATAATCACTGCTTTGAGTCTGTGAAAAGATGTTAAATTCATTATGAATAATACAGATAGGGGTATAAATTATATATTTATACAAAATTATTTTGTTCACCAAAGCATTATAAATTACGAGGGAGGGGGGGGGGTAAATTCTACCAATAGTGTCAATTATTTAATAATGTTTGGAGCAACTGCTCCAAAATGAGCCCAGGAATGGAACAATACTTCAGACCAAACAGTAGTGTTACTCACTTTGAAAGTATTACCAACAACTTTTAAAAAGTTAACGATATATTTTCAATTTTAAAGATGAAAAAAGATTACTTTAATATAATAGATAACATTCGAGAAAAATAGATATATATATCAATAAATAAAACAAAACTTCAATAAACATTACAAATACTAATACATGAATGTTTGTAATGGTATACTTACAGCGGTCTTAATCTCGTTTGATACTTCAATATATGCTACAGAGTTGTTATCATTTAGATCCGATGTGAAGTTACGATCGTTCAGGGAAACCATTATCTCGATTTCTGTCTTGTTGAACCCTGGTTGTAAACCTGTGTATAAAAATAAATGATCTTGGTGTTGTATATGTTTCGTTTAAATATACTAAATACTAAAAGTGAATCACGTTAATTTTCTGCACAAATACACTGTTCGTGATAAAGGTGGAATATTTTTTGTCTGGCTCAAGCGACATTATGTTGCTCCGTTATTAATTTCTTGAATGTGTTTGTCACCGCTTTTACTTTCTGGGATCCTGGGTATATCTTGGACGTTCCCTCAACCCTTCCCGGGGATTTTTCTTCAAAAAAGAAATTGTCACCCCCAGAAGATGACTATTTTCTTCATTTTTTCTTATTTTTGGGGTCCTTTTTTGTTCACGCGACCCACGAAGGCCCTCTCAGTCATACCCAAAGGAAACACGTCTGAGGTGGAGATTTGTCATTGTTCTTTAAATTAAATCTAGATTTATGGTTACAGGCTCGACTCTTTGGTCTAGGGGAGGGGTCAAAAATTATTTTGATGGGGTTTAACATTCGTTTTATTCATTTTTACACCATGGAAATTTCTATCTTCCCTAAATTGTATTGTAAAATCTCAACCAAACATAAATCAAAATAAGATATTATCAATAATGACTATTTACAGCCTTGTCATCAAGGCTAAACAAAATTTCAGGGGAAAATGATTATATTTAAGGGTTAAGGGTAGTTTTTCATTTCTTTTGTTTTCAGCATAAAGATGCAATACAATATTCCAAATTTTCACCAATCTCATTTTTTACTTCAACCCCTCCCCTAGACAACAGACCTTAGCCTGTCCTCAGAAATATAGATTTAGCTGAAAGAACAATATAAAACAGTACACCTCAATCGCGTTTCATGGGGGTAGGACTGAGGGAGGGGGGGGGGGGGGCCAAAATGAGAAAAATGGGCATCACGAGGGTTGACAAAACTTTTTGGAAAAAGGTCCACTTGAAGGGTTGGGAGAATGTCCATAATATAGCCAAGGTCCCAAGAAGTAAAAGCAGGGACAAAAATAATCAAGAAATTAAAGTCAGAGCAAAATCATGTCGCTATAGCGGCAAAATAAATATTCCACCTTCATGACGGACAGTATATAACCAATGATTAAACGGTAAAGGTCAGTGAGTTCTAACTTAAAAAAAGAAGAATATTTTAAGAATTGTTTAATTACTTTCTTCGAGTTTCTTCGAGTTGCGTGTATCGATGATTTACATTACGTAAACAATCAGATAATGAGAGAATGAGAGAACAAACCAGCACCTCGGCTCTGCGACCCCTGGCATGAACGTTTTTGCAGTATTTGTCTAAACATCTGACCAAATCATATGTAATTTTCTATTATTGGACGGCACAAATATATTGAATACCCACCAGTCTCACAGTTGACTCCATAATAACCAGTGGCACATTGACAACTATATGATCCCAGTTCATCAATACAAGTCGCCCCATTCAGGCATGGGCTGGGAGTACATGTATCTGTTGAAAGTTAAATGAAGGTACATAATGATTCTTAGATTCTACGGTTGTCAAATACTGTATTGCGTAAATTCTTAGATTTTACGGTAGTCAGTTGTATTGTGTATATATTCATTACGAGTTCTTTGTGACTGTTATATCGTAAAAATCATACAGTTAAATGCAGTTCCACTTTTTAAATCGCCTTTTTTCATTTGTTAACTCCCTAACATTAGGGTTACTATAAAGATATGTTTCGGGGTAAAGGCTAATGTTAGGTGTAGAAATGGGTAAGGTTTAGGATCAGGGGTCTTAAATCAAAACTTAACCTTAACCCTAACTATAACCATACTGCAACAGGTACCATGAGTGCCAGGGGCTCACACGAGGAAAATCAGCGTTGAATGGAGTTTGTTTTAACACACGCGTACTACAGTTACATGTCCTGCATTTTCTTTATTTACGCCGTTTCTACGGCATTTCACCCTTTACCACTTGCACATATAAACGTGTATAATATGTAATATTTAGATACATAAAATTGAGACTAACCATTCTCACAGTTGATTCCATGATACCCTGTGTCACAAACACAGCTATAAAATCCCAGTTCGTCAACACAAGTCGCTCCATTCATGCACGGGCTAGAATCACATTCGTTTATTTCTAGGAAGAGAAAATACGTGTACATTTGTTTGTAAATTTGTTGTACGGGATTAGCGTATCTGATCGCGTGGTTTATAAGAAATATCTAAATATAACTACGTCATACCTTGCTCGCAGTTGACTCCAGAATACCCGTGTGGACATCGACAGCTATACGAGCCAAGTTCATCCACACAATACCCTCCGTACATGCATGGGCTAGACGCACATTCATTTATGTCTGTTAAAGAGATTTCATATAATAAAGTTTGTGTACTTTTGCAATGAAATGGTCAAGTGATTTTTGGTTCACTAAGTAAATTTACTGTGTCGTCATGTCATCTGATTTAATAGAGGCATATTGAAACCTTTAGTCTTCTTCTTCTTCACTCGCCTCACTTAGTTTCCTCTACTGAGGGAAGTAATATTGTGATCAGTATTAGAATATGCTAGGCTTCCTTTATGAATTTCACCCTTCTAATGGGTAATGAATATATTAAATTCAATTCGATTTCTCGAAAATCTGACTTAAGGATATTTGAGTGTCAAAATGAATAGCTTACCAATTTCACAGCTGCTGCCAGTAAATCCAATGATACATTCACAGGTGTAGCTTTCAATACCATCACGGCAGGTTCCTCCGTTCAAACATGAATTTTCAGATCCACAGTCATCGATGTCTGGTAGAAAATAATAAATGATTATGTGCGCATAATTTCATATTTATTTATATTATAAAGTTGATAGGTATATAGGTTAACTTTCGATCCAGATTAAAAAAGAAATATTGCTGTTTACTTCATAAAATTAATTTCTATGGTATTCAATTTTTCTAAACAGTGGTTTCAAGATAGCACAATTACTAATCTAGTCAATTAAAACATTTAAATTGATATGATTCACTTCTCTTTATCATACTTCGCGAAAAAGTTATTACATTCTACCACCCTCATTAATAAACTGAAACAGCCAAAGTATTTTTTAGCTTATTCATCATTTATAGATTGAGCAAAATAGATATGTTCAGGATCTAAACAATGAGCCTTTTTGTATAATCATATAAACAAATTATACATCATATCGCATGAGTTTAAAAATGTTTTTTTTTTCATTATTGTGGGGCAGCCGCTAGATACTTATAATCCAGTATATTGCGCGATAGATTGTACACTTTTTATATTATATGTATATATATATATATATATAACGTCAAAATAAAAGCAAGAAGCAGTAGCCATGTTAAAGAGTAGTTCCCTTCTCACACATATATATATATATATATATTATATATATATATATATATATATATATATTAGGCGAAATGAATGAAACAGATGACTCGAAACTAGCTCTCAAATTCCTTTAATTCACAAGCTTTCGGCCAGCAGGCCTTCGTCAGGCTACAAAATAAGACGAAACAAAATTTGACAAAACATGAGTGGTTGACAGGCAAAACCTGTTATATCAACAAAATTTAACAGATATATTTTTTTTATATGATCTGTCACGATTCGTGACAGATCATGCTGGCCGAAAGCTTGTGAATTAAAGGAATTTGAGAGCTACGTTTCGAGTCATCTGTTTCATTCATTTCGCCTATACTAAATAAAAGATGGTTCACTGCATAGCACGTTATTCAAGGGGCCCGTTTTCACTATATATTATATAAATAGTGTACAATCTATCGCGCAATATACTGGATTATAAGTACGACAAATACAAAATTATCCCTCGTGCAGATCTATTTCACCTCGGCCTGCAGCCTCGGAGAAACAATTCTGCACTCGGGATAATTTAGTTTTTGGAGTTCATATAGGCCAGTAATGTTGCAAGATGGAGCGTTCACTATTTATTAATAGTAAGTAGACCCCTAGATATTTGACCTTGCCTAATCTAGTTTTATCTTTGCAAAATTGTTGGTGCAAATTAAGCTATTGTGACGCATTTTGTTGCTCCGCGTATCCATTGTTATGAGCTATAGTGCGCAACATTTTACTGTCATTACGCGCTAGCGCAACAAGGTAATCGATAGAATCGATACTCTCCCCATTCATTTAATACAGGCTTTACCCTCCAAAAACTGAAAGTTATATTGTACATATGTACAATATAACAAATTGAAAGTAGGTCACGTGGTACTGCTCTAGCCAATCGCAACGCGTATTTTTCTACCACTATTTACTATATATATATAAACATATTCACATATCCAAGGCCACAATTTCGTACAACTACTTCTATTTACTTACTAGTTTCACAACTGACTCCATTAAACCCAGACGCACACTGACAACTATAGGAACCCGGTTCATCAACACAAGTTGCTCCATTCATGCACGGGCTAGACGCACATTCATCTATTTCTGTGGAAAACAAATACATAATGAATGTTTTAATCTCGGGTTTCTGAACTTTTTTTGCCTAATAAAACATCTAAAGAGAAATATGAAAGTGTGTAAAGATATTTCAAATTTACAAAGTTTTATTCATATTTTGTTTTACGTTTTGGATTAACGTCTACAAATAGAAATAAACGTCAAATCCAGAAAATGTATTTATTTCCTTCAAAATATATACCTATATGTAAAAACCATGATCATAAATAAAAAAATAAATAAATAAAAATGGTTATTTCACACACACAAACAAAGATTTAACAAATATTATACACTCACCATCGTCACAATTGAGTCCATAAAACCCAGAGGCACACAGACAGCTATAGGATGCAATGCTATCAACACATGTCGCCTCATTCATACAGGGGCTAGATGCACATTCATCTATGTCTGTTAAGGATATTAAATGTAGACAGTTTGTATTAATCAGTTATATTGATATGCCCAAGCATCTGACGCAAACATAGAGGCCCGTATTCTTAAAAGCCGCCTAACTTCAAGCTTAGCTTAAATCTGTGGTTTAACTATGGCTTGCAAAATAGGACTCAATCCCGAAACGCAGATATTGGATTCGTCATAATTTTTGCCAGTTAAACTATTAAAATCTGCTTGGGAATGATGTACAAACGTTTCCTTTACAATTAAAACACAATTTCAGAATTCAGTAAAGGTGATAAGATTATGCAACATAGACAGATTGAGTCCCATTTTGCAAGCCATAGTTAAACCAAAGATTTAAGCTAGGCTTAAAGTTAGGGGACTTTTGAGAATAAGGGCCATTTCATGACCAGGGGGGGGGGGGGGTGGGGGTGGGATAAATGAATGTTTATCTTACAGCACAAAATATTCTTTCCAGATTTTAACCGCCATTGCAGAATAAGCTAAAGAGACTTGTTCAAGATCAAAATCTTTGATGAACATCAGTAGATGACTCATAATAACGTCTATTTTAAAGTGAAATATATTCTACTTTGAAGCCACCCGTTATCTGGATGGATGTTAAATAAAGAAAATAATGGAATTTAATCATTTTAAGTGTATAGAGATAAACTTACCATTTTCACAATTGTCTCCATTAAACCCATCGGTACAGATACAAGAATATGATCCACGTTCATCAACACAAACGGCCTCATTCTTGCAAGGAATAGAAACACATTCATTCATATCTGTCATAAAGGGGAAAAAACACACATTTTTAGAGCCAGCCAAGAGAAATAATGATATTGAGAAAATCAAATACGCTATGAGCGCAGATATTGAAAGAAATAAAAATAAACACACGGACAACGCACCTTTCCTTGTAATAAATAGCAAATGTCGTAATTGTCACTATGTTAAGAAACTCACAGCTCACAGCAGGTATCTATCAAAATAGAAATAAGAAGGTAGAAGGAGATTGTAGAAGTGTCATAGTCTAGTGGTCATATCACTGGACTGAGAAAGCAAGGATGTGGGTTCAAACCCCGGTATGACACTTGCGTCATAGGGCATGGGCGTTTTTACTACAATGCTCCTCCCCACCCAGGTGCAAATTGAGTACCCGATATGCTTGAGCGCTACATACTTGGCCTGCTCAGCTATAACCGGGGTAACATGTGTAAAAAACATTTTTTGTAAAGCGCCATGAGCGTCATGCACGACGGACCTGAGCGCTATATAAGAAGGCACCATTATTATTATTATTATCATTATAGATCATAAAATGATATGAGCTCGAATATATACATTTAGGGACTTTTTTGTTAAGACACTTGTTTATCAGAATGAATGTGTCCATTGTTTTTTATCAAAAATGAAAATAAGGAAATTATTTCACCCACCAGTCTCGCAGTTAATTCCATTAAAACCAGTGGCACATTCACATGTATACGATCCAGGTTCGTTGGTGCAAACAGCCTCGTTCAAGCATGGATTATCACGCTCACATTCGTTGATATCTGGAATGAAGTACGTGTGCACACGGTAAATTAAAAAACTGAATTAAAAACTTATATGTATTGTTTAGTCTAGTTTTAAGTTTTTCATATATTAAATACGTGTTCTTCTTTGCCTCTCCTGTTCCGGCTCATATTTTGAAGATGATGAATTATTTAAAAAAAATAAAAAAAAAAGAAAAAGAAATTGAATGTGTTAGTAAACTGGTCTATTAAATGGCATCGGCACAGAACCCCGCACCGAAAAAAAAACAATAAAGGAAGAAAGCCTTTAATTTATCTTCAAATGGAAGGGAAGAGATCAAGATATATTTTTTCACCATTTTCGCAGTTGACTCCATCAAACCCGGTAGCACATTCGCAGGTGTATGATCCCACATCGTTGGTGCAAACACCCTCATTCAAACATGGCGCATCACGTTCACACTCATTGATATCTGTAATAGAACAGTTTATTAAGTTATTATAATTTATGAATGGTTCTTTATGGCGACCAAACAATGAGGTTAACTCAATTAACCTGTTATTAAGGAATGGACTTCCATTTCTCGGAATCCAGTTTACATATTTTGTTGTCATGTCTGGCAAGCTTACAGATTGTCAGGACAATCATTTGTTCAAAGAAAGTAAAAGAAAGTAAATGTAATAAAATGGTCAATTAAATGTACATGTAAAATATTCGAGCTGATGGGTGTTTTTATTTCAAAAAGGCCGGTTACATAAATTTTGGGTGTTTCTTTCATGGGAACATAGTAACGAAGTATTTAAACAACCTGCTATTAATGAACTACAATATGTCACACAAGCAACTTGTTTGATTTACAGCAGCATTGTTCTGCTTTTTATGAATAGCTCCCATTAAAGAAGAGTTAATCCTTTCGATGCGTAATAGCATAAGATTGATGTTAGAATATCATTAATCTTAAGAAACATTTCTAATGTAACTGTAGTTGCTTTACATAGGATGTTCGATCTTGCATAACTATATATGAACACGATAAATGAAAATGAGGTTTAAAAATTGTTGTTTCTTACCTGTTTCACAATCAGTTCCTTCCCATCCTATTTGGCAGTCACAAACATATGATCCAATTACGTTCTCACAGACCCCTTGGTTGCTACATGCTCCATCCAAACTGCATTCATCAATGTCTAATCACAAATATACGATATATTAAAAATAATACCATAATAAAATTAAGATTTATAAACTTGGTAATAAAATGACTGTCTAAAAATCCATTTGTCACAGTTTAACATGTCAAGTCAGGAAACAACATGCGATATCTGATATCTCATTCCACATCTTGAAATTAAGATTTAAAAGAAAATAATAATTTCTGAATATCCAGCATAGTTCATCACAATACAATAAGTATTAATTGCTATAGTAGTATGTGAATGAGTCTCCACAATTGCAGCGTTAATCTTAAGGCCTAAAACTGCGGCCAAAGTTGACTATGGCGGACAAATGGTTTATGAAATTCTGATTGCTTGGATCAATGTTGTTTAAAAAAAAAGGATATGAAAAGAAAAACATACCTAATTGACACGACTCTCCAGTAAAGCCAGATGTACATGTACATGTGTATTCCACTGAGTTTGCGTCTGCAGCACATGCACCGTCATTTGCACATGGGATGGTATTACATACCGCTAGAAATATGAAATTAATAAAATAGAAGAAAAGTAATCTTTGGTCAGTTTTTAGACTTCAATGTATACATTTGAGTCTGGAAAAATATTTTCAAACGAAATTAAGTGAAATGAAGGAAGAATGTGGGTAATGCCACTTTGAAATCCAGTGTGTTGAAATTGGTATATTTTATTCACCAAACTTATTTGAGTGATATGGTAGGACTTAAAAAATGTTCTCGTTATCAAGAGGACATGACTAGCCTTCAGATGGGGGATATAAACCCCTAACAAAAAGTTTCGCAAATCGACTTTGGGCAATGATAACTTTCCAGGAATTCTTTAGTTATTCCTGATATTCATACTATTGGAAAGATAATTTCTTCCCCTTTTTATTTATATCCTATTTGTAATGATTGTGTCATGTTTAAATGCACAAAATATCCGAATATGGAGAAAGGTAAAAAGTCAAATGTTGCAAAATGCATTTTTATTGATCAAATTGAATACCGAATCCCGACTTCAGGCCCTCGTAACTTTTGGGGTATTTTCTAATTTTTATAGAATTTTATACCATTTTCAAGCTCATTTATTCCACTTTTTGATGATATCCTAATTGTAACAATATTTTTTTTTGTATGCACAGATCATTTGAATCTTAGGACAAGTCAGAAGTCAAATGTTGCAAATTGAATGCCTATTGTCTGTTGCGAGTTACTGAATTTGAGCAATAACAATGCATTTTGCAACTTTTCACTTTTTACTTCGCTATATATTCATGAATTATGTGCATTCAAACATGATGTTACCATTGCAAATAGGGTATCAATAAAAAGAGGAATAAATGAACTTTTCAATGCTATAAAAATCGATAGTGATAAAAACCCACATTAAAATATATCAAGGTTCAAAGTTGAGTAATGCTTCAAAAGATCATAAATTACTACAAAAGTTATTAGGGTCTAAAACCGAGTTGCGGAACTTCAATGTGATCATTAAAAGTGCATTTTACAACATTTGACATTTTACTTTTCTCCATATTCTGATATTCGGTGCATTGAAGCATGACAAAATCATTACAAATAGGATATAAATAAAAAGGTGAATAATTTATCTTTCCAATGGTACGAATATCAGGAATAACTAAAGCGCACCTCAAAAGTTATCATGGCCCAAAGTCGATTTGCGAAACTTTTTGGGAGGGGTTTATGTTAATATTTGTTTTAACATTATTGGGTTATTAATTCGTATTCATTAAATACACAAGGAGGAAAATGATTTATTGCAAAAGCGGTGGTGTTAAATTAACACCACTGATTTTTAATGTTTTTTTTTTTTTTTTACATAAGACCACTCTCATGGCGATGTTGTCATTTATAAACACCAGTGGTGCGATTTTAATTCAAATTTAAAACTAACGTTTTTGCAGTGTGTTATTTTTCTCTCTCTGTTAAACTCTAATACTTATGAATCATCATTTTTACCAAAAAGTTAGGTACAGACATGTCTTACGTGTGATCACTTGAACAGTTGAATCATTTGAAATGGAATTAGCAGCTTGATCTATGTTTCGTTGTAGACTAGCCAGGATAATTGTAATAACATCAATGCGTTCTCCTTCATCCATTGGTACTTGAAATATTATCACCAGTATTGTCTGTATGCTGCCTTGGCTGTACAAGTCAAACAACGATATTCATGACAAACTTGTACTCTTACACTATTTGCAGTACTCTTCACAATGGAAATGAAATGGGTACATAGAGGTTTGTTTGATTTCGATCGGGTCAGCAAATTGAGATAAAAAATGTTGAGAAGTTTGGAAAGCAGGCATATATACATGTAAATAAAAAACTTTCATCAACTGTTGTTTGTTAGCAACAATTAATGTTAGAAATTCCTTTCATATAATTTCTCTATCAGATTGCAAAAATCTAATATCTGAATTAACATTATTTTACCTGATGAAAGACAATATAGTAGTGTAATCTGTAAGGTTTTGAAATTGTTCTTGTATTATCATTAATATGTATTGAGACCTGTCTAAAAGAAATACATTTCAAATGAACTACAGATATGGTTCAAAGAGTATGAAGGGAAGATGCAAACATAAGGAAATTAACACTTAACCATTTGTTTAATCTCGCGTCAAATAAGAGAGCGTATTTGCTATAAAGGTGGGTAATATTTGCGAAATTATGTCTCTGTTTAGTTTCGAATTTCCGGACACCTTTAGCTGAAGACTGAAATGCTGATAACACATGACATTGATAAGTACCTGAATCCTAATATATTCACTCCGACGTAAGTTGTATCGTTAACGTACTGCTGATCGATCTGTGTAGATGAATAAAAAATAAAAGAAGAGATAAACAGGTTTTGTTTTGACTGCTTCTTTGTTTCAAAATATTAATCAGAGTTCGAAGCACAAGCTAATATCTCATCGGTATACCTATGCGAAGCACAAGCTCATATCTCATCGGTATACCTATCTTAAGAAGTTTGAAAAGAGGGCATTAAGGGAGGAAAGTATGGTGTATAATCACTGCTTTGAGTCTGTGAAAAGATGTTATTTTCATCATGAATAATACAGATAGGGTATAAATTATATATTATAAAAAATCACTTTGTTCACCAAAGCATTATAAATTTTGAGGGAGGGGGGGGGGGATTAAATTCTACCAATAGTGTCAATTATTTAATAATGTTTGGAGCAACTGCCCCAAAATGAGCCCAGGAATGGAACAACACTTCAGACTAAACAGTAGTGTTACTCACTTTGAAAGTATTACCAACAAATTTTACAAAGTTAACGATATACATTTTTAATTTTAAAGATGAAAAAGATTACTTTAATATAATAGATAACAATCGTAACAATAGATATATATCAATAAATAAAACAAAACTTCAAGAAACATTACAAATACTATTACATGAATGCTTGTAATGGTATACTTACAGCGGTCGTAATCTCGTTTGATACTTCAATATATGCTACAGAGTTGTTATCATTTAGATCCGATGTGAAGTTACGATCGTTTAGGGAAACCATTATCTCAATTTCCGTCCTGTTAAACTCTGGTTGTAAACCTGTGTATCCAAATAAATGATCTTGGTGTTGTATATTTTCGTTTAAATATACAAAATACTAAAAGTGAATCACGTTAATTTTCTGCACAAGTATAACCAATGATTAAACGGTAAAAGGTCAGTGAGGTCTAACTTAAAAAAAAAAAATTTAAGAATTGTTTAGTTACTGGATTATATTTTGTGCACATATCATACCACTTATAGTTAATCAGTTTTTGTTCTTCGAGTTTCTTCGAGTTGCGTGTATCGATGATTTACATTACGGAAACAATCAGATAATGAGAGCATGAGAGAACAAATATTTTGTTACTGATTTAATTATATTTTAAAATGGTTATTTTCCCTTTTCTCTCTATCACATATTATTTTCAACTCCAATGATTTACTATACATGGACACCTTTTAATTTCTCTACTTTTAAGAGACCCATTTAATTCCGGATTAAATTCTTCTTCAAAATTTCATACAAATGTAAAATTGACAAAATATTTACTCGTGGTAGATGCCTTGAAAGTCTCTGGTGTTGTTCCTGGTATCGCACTTGTAGTCTCGATTGTATCAGAGGAATTATCTATATGAATTGTTAAAAGACATTGGGTGGGAGAACGAAAGAAAAACAACAACAACATAGAGACGGTCGACAAAAGTAAAACAAAATTGCATGAAGAGAAAGAAGGAGAGAGAAAGAAAGAGAATGGGAAATCAGAGTTAAACAGAGTATAATTATGAAAGATTAAGAAAATTGAAAAGGCAATAACATATCCACTGAGAAAAAAAGTCCATAAACTAAACAAGGAATGAATAATTAATATTTGTGTGTTAAATACGCCCATCTAAAGACAACTTCATATGGTCATAACTATGGAATTTATAAACTAGCAAGAAACCAAATGACCAATAGATTTCGTCAGTATTTAGTAAAATATGCTGCTGTACTAATATCAAAAGAAAATCGACACGTATGGAAACCCTTGACATTAAACCATTAAGGGTAGCATTTGCTCCCCTCGATGAAAATAAAATGACAAGTGAAATAGAAAGTTTATTGAATCTAATTTACCTTGGGTAACAAACCACAGTGCTAGACCAAGTGCTACGACAGCACACGTCATCAACGCAACAGCCACCAAGAGTGTTCTTAAAAGGGAACGTTGCTTTTTGGCTCGAGCCTCACGTTTCTTCGTCTGCAAGTGCCCCCATTGTATGCCTAAATTCAATTTCTCCTCCACATTAGGATTCATTACCCCATCGACCATGTACCTTGACTCTGCCCTCTTAGTGGTACCATCACTTATGTAATGAGACATCGACCCCCCTGATGATGACCCGCTCGATCTACCGATGTCACCGCCGAAGTCGAAGTCGCCGCCACGATCATCGCGATAGCCACTGTTAACGTGACTAGCATCACGACCCTGACAATAAAAATTTGTACCATTAAACCAAATACCTTACTGGTATATCCACATTTTTGGTAATTTAGAATATCATATATTTATATTGATATTTCAATATAGGTTTTCCCCGGTCAATTTTAAACGCTTTGCAATCGAATTCGTTTACGTTCATTCAATTTAAACAATACCTCATGGAGCGGAGCTATCGGTCTATTGAATTGACGTTTAGATATTTAATCGCGATCACATTTCGGACGAAAGTGCTTGTAAGAAATGTCAAACTGATCGGAGATAGTTTAAACTTGACCAGGAAAACCTATAGATTCGGTCGTAGAACTAAGGAAGCATTACCTCTTCAATATGTCAGTAAAAAAAAAAACAAACAAACAAAAACAAAAACAAAATATCACACGGTTATATACTTTAATTTGCCATGCATGTTAACAGTATTTTTCTTTGAATACAGTTATTTGATAATAATTAAACCAAGTCAATTAACAATACAGCTGACAAGTTATTAGTAAAATTCAAGTACATACCGCCATTGCTTAACGAATAGTGTCACGCACTGAATAGTCAGGATGTGCAGGTTCCAAACTAGACAGAAACAACTTCAGATATCTTGACAGTCGTGTCCAGACCTGACCGAAAACTGTTGTTAAGCAACTATTTCTTGTCTTTGTGTAATTAAAACACACCAGACATTGAATATGGCGTGACTGCACTATTTCATGCAATATCGTGATGTAAAAGTCGAATTCAAATGGAATAGATGGAGCATATTTTCTTAATATTTGCGTAGAAAAAAAGTAAATATTGCCCTTTCGCTTTGAGTATGATTATTATCAAGAGAAGAAGGGCATGTAAAATAAGAAAGAGGATGATTGGACAGCAAGTGTGTGTTTGAGAGAGAGAGAGAGATACAGATAGATAAAAAAAATAAAATAATAATAATGGGCTGGGTAGGAGGGAGAAAGGATAGATAAAAGGCATAGACAGTTAATATTCAAATGAGTTTTTTTACACGTTTGGATATATTAAAAAAAATCTTGTTAAACTTTGATAGTGTGTAATACGGCATTTATGTTCTAGCACGAAGGGAAATACCAATCAAATTTAGGTAAAAGGTCAAATAAGGTACGTTTAATAACTTTTACTAGGAAAGATTATTGGCGTAATTAAGTGGCAATGGTTGATCACTACCAATGTTTCTACCAATGCTTTGGGTTTATTGTATAACACTCTTTTGCAACCACACCTTGAATATGGCATAGAAGCCTGGGGAGTGCTAATGAATTAAATATCAAATGCCTGTATGTAAGCTGTATATACCATTACATTTAGCCCATTTATGACTCCCTTTAGATCTCTATTCGAAAACCTAAAAATTCTTGATATTTCCAGCTACACAAGCTCTATGTTTGCTCATTGATCATGTTTTACCTTGTGAATGGCAAACTACCTCATATAATTGCAAATTACTTCAGATGTTTTTTTTCACACCAGTACATATCAATTCTAGTTGTAAACTTAAGAGGAAGAGGGCGCTATCACTCTACGCAAAGCGAACGCGGCCATAGACATTTTGTATTTTGCACAGTTTTTTTCACTTTGTTTTCTTGATTATATGGCGAGCAACTACCTTTTCAAAGAAATGATCAACTTGAATAAATACGCTAAGAGTCTGATTTTTTCAAAAATAGGAATAACATATTGCAAAGGGAAAAAATAGTCCTGTCACTTGTGTCAATTCGAAATCCTAGTCAGATCAAATTCCTGTACAATATGGCCAATTTTGCTCTCAAAATAGCTCATACGCCGCATAATCATCTTCCTGGATAACGCATAATTATATTACAGCTTAATGATCAAGCAGTTTTTAAAAGCTTGAATTCTCAGCTTTCCAAAGATGGTACATTCATTTCGATTGGTTAAGAAAAAGTCCTGTCACTTTGAACATTATCACAATTAGAATCTTTACTCGATGGGTCGATATTTCCGCATATCACATGCATATCGCATGTGGACAGCGTCTTCGCAAGAGGTGACAAGATCACTATTTATATCAATAATCGTTTGGAACATCAATCTATGTGAAATAAAGATTCTGATTACAACTTCAGCACAATCGTGTTATAGGCTTGCCAGAATGTCTTTTCCCCCAATCTGGTCTGAAGCATCTACCTACGAAAACTATGATAAAAGTTATTATTTCTTTCATGTCCATGAGTAATTGGCTCAAACAGATCGACGGACAAATACCATTCAGCCACAGGGAAGTTTTCTTAGGCGAGTTTTTGTACGCTAAGTAATAATTGCATGCAGTTGTCAACAAGTCGTCAGCGCGGGTTTATAGTTGACATTTATGTGGAGCCGTATAATTTTCTGCGCCGCTCACCTGTATTTCGACTAAACTCATGAATGCAGTGTTGCGTTTCCCCTCCCCAAATAATGGACGCGTCTTTATGTTAAGATTTAATGCCATACGTTAGATTTACACTTCACGTGGAGTAGAATTGAAATGTAAATGCAAGACACAATCAGAGACATACACTGACAGAGTCGAGTCTATATTTAAAGTTAAAAACCAACTATGGAAAATTTTCTATATCTTTTGTTGGTTCAACATTTTGGAATAAACTGCCAAAACCAATTCGCGACAGCAGGTCTTTACATACCTTCTGTAAATCACTCAAAACATACATGTATCAGTAGCGGACGCAGACCGGAGTCACACAATGAACTTACCGGGCCCATGCGTAAACATAATAGAGCCGCTTTTGTTCCCAGACAATTGGGCCCCCGAAATGCATTCAATTCGATTTTCTTGGATCCGCGCCTGTGTATATCATGAACCAAACCTAAATAAATTCTATTTTTTCTAGATTATTATCTTGTTCTAATTAGAAATACACTCATTTCTATTCCCATTACTAGTGTAACTTAACTTGTTTGAAATAGGCAAGCTAGCCTATTTGTACACATTGTAAATGCGTTCTTTTATTAGAATAGTTCGATGATAATTTTTCGTATATATTGAATGTCAACATATAACATGTAAGTAGAATGTCTAACAGTTATCAAACCCGATAAGCATTTATGCTATTTTTCTGATACCTTTTATCATTTGTTGTTTTTCATATCCCATGTGCTTGGTAATAATGTATTCGGATAATAAATAAACTTCAAATTTCAAATTTTTATAGGATAATCAAGATTATAATCCTTTTTCAATTATTACAGGCAATGTCTGAAGTAAAGAATTTGATTCATTCCAGTCGTAGTAAGTAAAAAAAAAAAAAAAAAAAAAAAAAAAAAAAAAAAAAAAAAAAAAAAAAAAAAAAAAAAAAAAAAAAAAAAAAAAAAAAAAAAAAAAAAAAATAGGAAGATAAAACGATTAGCTGATTTTTGTTTAAATTATGTCTGAATGTATACCTATGTATGTATATAAATATATATTCGTATATTCGCATTTCGTATGTTACAAGCTGCGAGATCGTCTACACTTGTATAGTGTTGTTTATGGTTCATATTGGGCCTATATCGACAGTTTAAAGAAAAACCCAAGACGAGAATCAATTCTATAAGAAAACGAAATATGTGAGAAGGAATATGTTTTATGGAATACAAGTAATATATTTCATTCTTTTCATCAAGCTCGTAGATATGATAAACCGATGGAAAATATGATTATACCGTCCTTATTATTAATTCATTATCTTTTTCTGGAAAATAAGACTTTAATTTGACCATTATTTTACGTTTGTGAAACTCTTCTATGTTCTACATATACACATTGGCATAATTAATTATGAATTGGTTGTTCAACATGGTTAATAAATGTTATCAACCAATTTGATTTATTTCCGTTATATATCACTACAAACACATATTTAACCACCATCATGCCTTAAAATAAACCTGCGCCTCAAGAGTGTGCGTACTAATAAAAGACGAATGCCAAATTCGAAAAAAAAAAAATCTGTGACAATACTGTATATTTTACGACGGAACACTTCAATCTTAAGGGACAAAGTCTAAACATGTATTAGGTACCTTTTACTTGTTTGCTTTAAGTTTTCTTTCATTAAGATTTACTGAATCGAAATCGAACAAATAGCCTGGATATGTCCAAATACGTTTCGTTTAGAATGTGGAGGGCCAAAAAATATCAGTTAAAGTTGAGGTCTCAAATATCATTGGGGCTACAATTCCATATAAACATTAACTGAAATGCAGGCCGTAGAGCATAATATCCAATGGGAGATCGCTGTTTTTCTCAATACTGATCACATTACGAGTCAAATTTGACACTTTTCAAGTTAATTTAACACCCCAAGGTCTGACTCGATAATTGATCTCAAATCCGTGCAAAAGTGGAATATCTTCACTCGAACGGAACTGATGGGTGCCATTTCCATTTTTTTTTTCAATTTCAGAGTTATTTTTGACGCCGAAAAACACAAAACAGAAGTTGCTTATCTGATAAGCTACAACATTCCAAAAAGCACACCTTTATTAGAACATTTTTTTTAGTAGGAATTATGGGAAGGAAGGTCCTTAAAATGTATAGTAATTAAGCGTAAACGATTTTGCATCTGAATAGCGCCATCTATGATGGTTTTTTTTTTGGAAAAATAGCAGGCGTCTGAGTAGTCACACTCATTATTAACCATTTGCTCTGATTCAGCCTATGAAATTAATTGGATTTGACACACGTTCAAATTCCAGCCACGTCTTTTTCGGATGATGACGTTAAAGGTTAGTCCCAGATGTTAGTGAACAGTATGATTATTACACTTCTGGCAGAACACAACCAAACAACCATGACAACCGATGATTGGCCAACATGAATAATGATAAAGTTATACCGACCGACATACTTTCAGGCAAGCTTTACCCCATCCCCCAAGGAACAAAAACCAGCATAAACAAAACAATCAGTCCTAAGTTAAAATCTTAACGATTGGCAATCAAATTGAAAATTATATACTTTTCCACAAACGATTGAGAAGATTACCATTCTATTATGTAATATCATTTCCTCCATAATGTTAACATAAATTTACGCATTGAGGTTATGATATTGATGTTTGTCTGAAAAATTATCATTTAAACCCGTACACTGTTTCAGTAGTAGGCCCTATGGCCTATTTCCTATGTGTTGTATTTATAGTATATGATTTGTTGTCTGTCTAGCAAAATTACAGTCTGTGTCAAATAACATTGTACAATGGAAACTATTTTTTAAAGTATGAAGATTGATCAGAACTTGGTATTGTTTGGTATTTTCATAAAGCAGGAAAATCAGACTTTCTTCTGCAATTTTTTTTTCATCACATTTGGTGCTGTAAGTTTTGAGATATGATTAGTTTTCTACACTCAAGAAATATCCATTTTTTGCACGCAGTCCCATGCCTTTGTGAAGGTTTCGCATAATGGCCATGAATTCAGCGCTCCAGAACAATAGAAGTGCGTAATTTCGATTTGTTCCTCGTCGCAAAGAATCTAGCATAACTTTTGTTTTACGAAAACAAATTATATAGAACAAAGCGCATCAGCAAGGAAAATATTTTGGCTTTAATTTGATACCGCATAAACACATCATTTGAAAAGATTTCACACCTAAATTATTTTTTCCCCGACTGTACCTTTGTTTTTGTCACAGACTGTATGTATTTCTCGAAGCTCTTGACCACCCCATTTAATATAATTCTTTAGATAAAGTTTTTTTATTTCATTTTCTAAAATTTTATATAAAATATTTCAATTTTAGGAGGCGTTGGCTCTGGACAATCAATGCGACCTAAGAAAGGTAAAAATAAATAGTTTGTATCGGCCCGGTATTTTGTATTTGGTGGATGTTCACATATTTGCTCATATGAGTTCTCTTCAAATTTAAAGAACTGGTAAAGAATTTGTCCTGTCAAGGGAATCTATTTTGAGATATGATGAAATCCAAAACATACATGTGATTCGTAGTTTACTTTGCATTCTTACTGACAAATATTAAAACATTTGTATCATGTTTATAAATAGCTATGAGATCTTTAAGCACAGACACGAGTATCCTGGTATTGATCTTTCTTCTGGAATTTTCTTTCTTTTTATGAGGTGGGGAGGGGGGGGGGAGTGCCTGGAGTTTGATATTTATGTCTCCGCTGTTCCTTTCACCCAAATAGACTTAACTACATAGCTCCAGATCATCGCCATCCCAATGTTTGATCACGATCATAAAATAAAGTCAATCATTATTTTCTGCAAGTTGAAACTGTGCTAACAAACCGATGGTGGACCAAAAACTTGAAAATGGGGGGGGGGGGGGTAATTCTGATTAAGGAGGGCGCCGCCGAAATGTTCAGATTTTAAAATGCACATTAAATGAGTGCTTTTAAAATTATACGGAGGGGGACTCTCTTGTGCCCCCGATTGGATCCGCCATTGCAAAGTAACTAAATTCTTATATGGTAGTCAATAAAATTTTCAAGAGCAAACATTTTCGCTCTTTGATGAAACGCTATTGGATATATAGGCAGTATGTTCATTAGTTTTGATGCCATAAGGTGATCCAGAATTATTAGAAGATTGAAGAATATATATCTTCTTTTGGTTTTCTTGCCATGTATCGAATGTAACCAGCATCATTTCCATAAAATAAAATGGCGAGTGACAAGAAAAAGGTAAGATATATTTTGTAAAGTCTTTCATTATTAAGAAAGAAAAGAAGAAGAAGAAGAGAAAAAAGAGACAATTTTTTTGTTAAATCTACTTGATGATATTTTAACTTGAATTTGAATATGTTATTAAATAATCATTTCAAAAAAATAAAATAAAAATGGAACAATAAAAAATGAAACCACATTATGTTGTAATTAAGTTTGATGTTTTTTTTTTTTCTTCTCTTCAAAGATTTATATCATTTTTTAATTGATTGTTTTTTACATTGTTGAAGCCCCTTTCCTGTTCTTCCTTATAATCCCGCCAGGATTGTAAGAAATAAATAGAAAATAACATCTATTCATTCCAATCATATTATTATCATATCAATCAGGATTGAACAAGTAGTTTAGAATACATTATTAAGATATTTTTTTTCGAATGATAAACACTGACATTTTTTTCGCCCGTAAGTGTCTATGACATTTCATGCCAAGTTTCTTACGTTATTGCACCTGTGAGAGAAAATATGGTGGATAATCTCTCGCTGAGCTTTGATTAAGAAAAAAAATAATAATTCCGGTCGCAAAATAATGTCTAACTGAATAAAAAGCGTCATCAACATAAGTCTTTCCGTTTTTAAATTATGCTAGATTTAGATTTTTTTAAAAGAAGACTTAATATCTAATTGATTTTTCCCGGCTCTAAAAACCAATAAGATTGTCAAATGTGTTTTTTTTTATTCAATGACAGAGGCGATGTATTCCTTAAGATTTTCCTTTAACCTCCCCCTGTTGAATGTGCAAAACAGGGTTGAGTTTGTTAACGTTACGTCACCATCCTCCAAGAAACACTGTTTTTGATAAGCAATTAAACATAACATGATAATAATAAAAGAGTGCTGCCTAAGTACTGCATACTACTAAAGATTGACATCAACTCTGCATGTATAATATTTAATGAATGCGTTGTCGATCAGCCGCATTTACTGACAAAGTTATCATTCAGATTTTTCTATTTATATATATTTCGATAAACAAGAACACGTATTATAAATTGTATGATATAATTTAATCTATTCTGACAATTATGTAAATTATCTATTCTTATGTAGGACCTGAATGATTATGACAACCATGCTTTTAATGACGCCAACGAGATTGGAATGAAACGCATGTCGTCATCGGAAAATGGTGGAAAACAGCACTTTGCAGATGAGGAGACAGATATTGTGACACCCAATAATCTGAAGAATCATAACGGAGTTCGTTACAAGCTCGTCATCCTGCTGTTGATTCTGGTTGTGGCTGGCATCGTGGCCCTAGGGGTCTCCTTACATCTCCTCTCGGGGGGTAATTATTTAGTAATAAAAATATTATATAATAGAACATCATTATGATCATTGAGTCGCATAAGGTTTGGTATGAATCGTCGCGTCATTTGTCATTGACTGGTTGATAAAGGCACTTTTTTGAAGTGGTGTGGTCTCATGAGTCAAGAGCCACGTATTGGTGATATGTCTGCATTGTCAGGACAAGCAATAAGAGCTTATCCCACCAAAGGCAACAACTGGCGCATGTCAGAATTGTAGGTGATCCCCTCAGAAACGGCGATCATAGACTATCTACAATTATAAACAGGCTAATGTTGTTATCTTACTTCGCAGAGACGGTTGAGACGAATTTGGGACCTTTTTGTTTAGACGGTTTTGAAACTTGTCGCGGAGACGTCTCCTGAGTCCCCACGACGTTTCATGAGACTCGGAATCGCAATACCGTCTCCAAGTAGTCCCAAATCCGTCTCCGCGACGGAAAAAAGTATCGTAGACGTCTCCGCGACGGAACAAAAAAGTACCTGAGACGTTTTTTTTTTCACTCGCGGAGACGGATTTGGGACCACTTTGAGACGGTTTTGAGATTCCCGACACTCATGAAACGTCGTGGGGACTCAGGAGACGTTTCGGAAACGCCTCGGAGACAAGTTTCAAAACCGAGTCGAAACTGTCTCAAAACCGTCTCGAGTAATCCAAAATCCGTCTCCGCGAAGTGATATACCACCATAAGCTACAGTTACCATGTAACTATGATCATACAAATCATAGCCTTTGTCCGCTTATACAATGGCTCGTATACATAAACAAGAAATACAAATTGGGATCATTGTTGTTATGAATGTTTATCAAGTAATAGACAAGTTTACTTACATATTCAAATTTTATGCATACTTTTTGCTGGCGACATAGTAACAATGTATTTAAACAACCTGTAATAAAAGAATGAACTACAATACATGGAATCAAGTTTGCATACATTAGCAGTTGCTATGTTAGTTTGCATACATTATCTGTTGCTATATCAGGCAAGCCTCTGACAAGCTTTCAGGTTGTTAAGAACAACCTTTGTTAAAAAAGTATGTATAAAATTTGAATATGTTAGTAAAGTGGTCTATTGCTAATTGCAAGTCACAATGGCATATTTCCCCCATATTAAGGCACCTGCAACTATGTAGCCATGAATTCAGCGCACCGAAACAATAGATGTGTGCAATTTCGATTAGCTCATCGCCGCACAAAATTGAGCATAACTTTTGTTTTTTACAAAAGAAAATTATACAAAACAAAGTGCATCAGCAAGAAGAATCTTTTGGCTTCACACATCATTTGAGAAGATTTCATACCTAAATAATTTTCCCCCGACTGTCTCAAGTGAATTCATGAAAGGCATGCATATTCTAAATAGACCAGTTTACTAAGTTATAGTTATACTTACTAATATAATTTTATGCATATTTTTTAAACAAAGTTTGTTCTTGACAACCTCAGAAGCTTGCCTGACATAGCAACAACTAATGTATGCAAACTGGATTCCATGTATTATCAACCCCCGTGATGCCCATTTTTGTCATTTTTTTCTCATTTTGGGGCCCTTTTTTGTTTTCCCGGTCGATCAAGCCCCCCTCAGTCCTACCCCCAGGAAACGCGACTGAGGTTTACTGTTTTATATTGTTCTTTAAGTTAAATCTATATTTCTGGGGACAGGCTTAGGTCTTTTGTCTAGGGGAGGGTTTGAAGTAAAAAATGAGATTGGTGAAAATTCGGAATATTTTATTCCATCTATATGCTGAAAACAAAAGAAATGAAAACCACCTTTAACCCTTAAATATTATCATTTTCCCCTTAAATTTTGTTTAGCCTTGATGACAAGGCTGTAAATAGTCATTATTGATAATATTTTATTTTGACTTATGTTTGGTTGAGATTTTACAATACAATTTAGGGAAGATAGAAATTTCCATGGTGTAAAAATGAATAAAATGAATGTTGAACCACAATCAAAATAAACTTTGACCCCTCCCCTACACGAAAGAGTCGAACCTGTCACCATAAATCTAGATTTAATTTAAAGAACAATAACAAATCTCCACCTCAAACGTTTTTCCTTGGTGGGTCGCGTGAACAAAAAAGGGCCCCAAAAATAAGAAAAAATGACGAAAATGGCCATCTTCTGGGGGTGACAATCTCTTTTTAAGGAAAAATCCCCGGGAAGGGTTGAGGGAACGTCCACGATATACCCAGGATCCCAGAAAGTGAAAACGGTGACAAACACATTCAAGAAATTAATAACGGAGCAACATAATGTCGCTTGAGCCAGAAAAAAATATTCCACCTTTATGACGAACAGTGTATGTTCCAAAGAGTATGCGATAAAATAAGACTTAAATGGTTGAATAAGAGGAAAAGGTATTATTTGATATATCTGATTTCATTTTAACTGGTAAAATTGTATTTTTCATTTGCAAGATGTCGATGACTGCGCAGATGTGACTTGTGAAAACGGTGGTACTTGTGAGGATCTTGTTAATGATTTTACTTGTCAATGTCCACCCGGTTTTCAAGGAGAAAGATGTGAAATAGGTAGGCCAGCATTTTATTGTCAGCTATAATAATGAGGTTCCCAGCATAATATAATTTAAGAATGCAGTAGAAAATGTGAATAAAAACTTATGTACGGTACATGATCAATATTAGGACGGGTAGTCGGGTGTCCGGACACGTAACAAAAAGGAAGTCTTGTTTTCGTTTTTGTTTTGTTTTTGTTTTTGTCTTAGGAATGAGCCATAAATATGGGTCAAATAGTGCTTATCCTCATCGATATCTGTTGTCGCTTAAAGCATTGTAAAATAGCTATTTGAATCGTGTCCGGACACCAAACCCGTCCTGACACACACTCGCTTTATTTTGATGTTATCGAGGGAAACTGTGAGAACTTATTAAAAGCACAAACAAATAAAGAGGCATTGTGAAAAGAAACCAATATTTTTTTCACTCTATCGTTTTCTATGTTGGCCTCTATCTTCATTTGAGTTAATTACTATTATTGAATAACAAAATTTGAGGGGTCCACAATTAACAAGCACTGCTTCTCTTCAAGCGTAATATTCAAGTTTTGAATCTATAATTCTGATACATTTATATTTTGTATTGCATGTTTTGCTATTTCAATTGTTTAATTCCAATGATATTTGTATGAATTTTGTATTCTTTTGTTAGAAATGAAAAAAAATAAAATAAAAGGGAAGTGAATTGAATTGAATTGAATTGAATGCCTTTTTTTTTGCCCCTCTAGATATAAACGAATGTGAGAATGGTCCGTGTGGAAATGGAGGAACTTGCACTAACCTAGAGGGGTCATACATATGTACATGTGCTGTTGGTTTTACAGGGATCAATTGTCAACTAGGTGAGGGACTCTACTGGGAAGGAAGAACAAACGCTAATGTGCTACAACAAAAAAAAACAAAACTCACACCCCACACCGATGCACACACACCACACACACACACACCACACACACACACACACACACACACACACACACACACACACACACACACCATATATATATATATAATATATAATATATATATATAAATATATATATATATATACTGTATATATGTTCTAGAACATCTCCCCCGGAGGACAATCGGCCTCCGGGGACAACTCCGGAGGACAGCTCCCCCGGAGGACAACTCCCCGGAGGACAACTCCCCCGGAGACAGCTCCTCCGGAGGACAATCCCCCGCAGGACATCTCCCGCGAGGACAGGTCCCCCAAGGACGAGTCCCCCGGAGGACAGCTTCCCCTAGAAATCCCACGCAGAGGACAACTTCCCCTGGACAACTCGCCGAGGACAACTCCCGGATGGACAACACCCCTGCCCTCCGAGGACAGCTCCCCCGGAGGACAACACTCCCCCGCCAGGTCAACTCCCTGGAGGACAACTCCCCCGGAGGAATAAGGTCCCGTCCAGGACAACTCCGCGGATGACAATCTCCCCTCACTTTAAATGCTTTATAACTATTGATTTTATGCCAAGCCGCCTTGGTTTTCTTTCGTCAATTATTACGTTTACTTTTGCCATGGAGCTAAGCCCTTCTTAATGACCAAAGCAGAGGCGATTCATGGATGGTCTGTGTTAATCGCTAACATCACCCATTGTATACAGCCACCCTTCCAACTATGACCAATCTATGCTACTCCTTACCCTCAAGACAGTTGGGTTAGCGCTTTGGCAGATTCAGAGGTACCCCAACGAAATGTGACCATCAGAAAAGGAAAATTAATGAAAATGCAAGAAATAAAAGAAATGATGAAAAAAAAGGAAGGATGCTAAATGGGGAACTTAAATATGAAGCTACAGGAGTAGTTGGCCTACATATCTCTAGTCGTCTTCAGCAAGGGGGGGGGGGGTGGTGAGGGCCGACAACTAATTGAAGCTTTTAATTAATAATTGAATGCACACCCAAGGCAAGTGTAGGATTGGGCGCGGAAAAGTTTAAAAGAGGGAACACAATTTTTGATTTATCAAAAAAAGACATTCACGAAAGAACTCATTCCAAATTCATCACTTGTTTTGTCATTTTTTCAAGTGGAATAATGTTAATGACAATTCATGTGTCATGGTGTGGGTTTGAGAGTTTACAGAGGCATGGGTATATTCGGTGAATGGTGTGTATTCCCCAGTAAGTAGTTGCATGTGCAGTGAGGTTGGTGCATTTCATGGCCGTGGTCGATGGCTAGCGGATGGAAGAGGGTGTTATTGGGCACTAGGTGTTGGGTTAGATGAAAATATTCCAGAAGTAGGGATGAGGAAGATAAAACATCTTGGTAATAACGCAAATTTTTTAGTATTTTGTCAACAGTTAGTCGAATTGAAGGGAAGGCATTTGTTATTAATTCTGAAAATCATCGTTCTGTAAACAGAGTCAAGAACACAAGACAAAACAAAACCCGGTTGTATCAATTATTGTGACAATGGTGTATTTTTTGTATGTTTGAAGAGGTTGTGATATAAAATTTCGCAGTTGACGTTTATGTTCGCGCTATGAAAATCACTGTTTTTTGTTTCTTTTTCTTTTTTTTCTTTTTTTTTTTCTAAAAGAGGAAGATTTGATCGTCAAAGCTGTTTGTAAACGAATCAACAACAGACAAGGAAATAGAACATAAAGTAATATGGACGTGCTATCGGGTGCATTTGGTAAGGTCAAAAATGTGCGGGCTCAGCGATTTGGCTCTATAATCATCCTTCGAAAAAGGTTAAGTTTTTTTTTTAAGATTTCGAAACCCCCGGAGAGCAGAAAAATCTCTAGTTATGGGCCTGGACCGATTGACGCTACATCACCTCTAAAATGCGAATCAGATGCAGGTCTCCTTATGGTGAATTTAAAGATTGAAGTTGATATCTGCTCTCTCTCTCTGTTTGACGATAAAATTCGAATTCAATAGCAGTACGGGATGGCCTGCGTCTACAGCTGCAAACTTTTAACAGCCCTTAGCGTGGCCGCGGAAAATAAAACGAAATTGCCAAAGAATTTTGGTATTTCCATGAATGGGCTATGGTTCGGTTTGGAAAAAAAAGAAAAAGAAAAAGGAAAAAGAAAATACCAAATGGAGTCTGAAATGTAACGAGTGCAATGTGGGATCGTTTCTCCGGATGGTTGAGTTTGTCCTCCGGGTATGGTTTGTGCTGCGGGGGAGTTGTCTCTCGCGGGGGGATTTGTACTCGCGGGGGAGTATGTCCCTCTGTGGGACTGATTGTTTCTCCGGGGGAGTTTTCGGGATCGGGGGAGTATGTCCTCCGGGGAAGTTGTCCTTGGGGGACCTGTCCTCGGGAGATAGTCCTGCGGGGAGTGTCGCTGCGGGGTGTAATGTCCCTCCGGGGGAGTTGTCTGGCGGGGGAAGTTGTCCTCGCGGGGTAGTTTGTCTGCTTGGGTGGCGGCGGGGGAGCTGTCTCCGGAGTTGTCCCCGGGGAGGTTGTCCGCTCCGGGGGAAGTGTGTTCCTGATACGTGTATAATAAATGATATAATTATGGATAGGTATATACTATATGATATATAGGGTGTAGTAAGTGATAGTATGAGGTATAGTAGTAGTGTACAACACACACACACCACAGCAGGCCACACATGGCACACACGACATATAATGAGACTTTGGAGTCGGACACATAGCTTTGTTTTAAAGATCCACTTTGGCAAGTTGTCAGGAGATAGGGCGCGGATGACGCCTCCGTACCACAAAAAATTGCTGGGCCGGTGGTAGGTGTGTTTAGCGATTGTTTGCCTTATTATGATATACGAATGCTTTTTATGGCTTTGTGAAAACAAGAATGTCTTTTTTATTTTGGTTTGTGCCAATAGTATCCCGGATCCGATGTGTGTGGGAATGCAATACTCACCAGATGCAGTTTCTCGTATCATCGGTGGCTGCACCTATCATCATCGGGGACGCTGGGCCTGAAGTGGTCTCTCTGCTCGCGAGATCGCTTTAAGATGTATTGCATGCGATGTGCTGCTGTTGTCGATCAGCAATGACAACAGGGCGTAATCACTGCAGGGCACAGTTGCGTGTAAGAACCAAAGATATTGTAATGGAGTAAGTTATTAAACGGCTTGGTTTTGCCTTGTCAATTTAGATGAGGATGGTGGCTCTCCTGTGTATCGGTCGTTGTTAGTATTTTTACGCAATAATGTTGCTATTTAGTTCACATTGGCTATTGTATGTTGTCGTTCTTGTTTGTTTCGCCATTTTGTACATGCAAAGGCGCATTGTTTAAATAATGTAGCAAAGTAGCAAATTAGCCATGTCAATAATTATCAAAGCATTTATTGACATTTTACCCTAACCGGAAATGATCAAAGTGCCTGCTAATTAATGGGAATGTATGATCTGTGTACAGTTCAGGTTGTGGGGCTAGAGACAGCTTGTCTTTTGATAAAAAGAAAGAAATGAAAAAAAATCTCTTTTCAGCAGGTTGAGGCAGGCAAGTTGCGATCAGGTGGGCGCTGCGGTACTGGGGTGATCTGAAGCGGTCGACGACTCGGCCGTATCACATTAAGACCGGATGTCGAATTCGTGTATCGCATTCCAAACCTAATGAGACAGGGTGTATACCATCAACAACGATAATGCGCTGTGAGTCAAGTTCAAACTCGAATGTTGAATTTAATGACTATATCCGGACACATCTGCTTTGAAGATCGAGACACTTTGGGGGGGACGAGCCCGCACTTGACAGAATGTTGTACGTAATCAGGGTGGGGTCAATGAGACAACTCAAGGTAAGTTCATGATGTTTGGGTCGAGCAGTTATTGGTCCAGAACTTTAGTAGGACCATGGTTTTTTTGTCATCTTCGTTATCTTACGCATTGTCTGCGATATTGACCAAGTACTGGAGACTATTATCGAAGAGCCTTTTACCGTAGAAACTGGTGTTGAGTTTTGGGTGTGAAAGGAGTATGTGGAGAGTAGTTGTAATTGAATATGGCCGTATGGATTAAAAAATGATAATGGTGGACAAATAAGCGGGCTATAGGAAGAGATAGATATAATTCAGCCTCACAAGCACGGGTTCAATATTGGGTGTTATTGTATTTTAGCACTGGAATGATTATATTGGTGTCATTGGAACGGTATTTTATCGGGCGCAATATGTACTATTGGTTAATGGGTAATTGGTGTGGTTTATCGGGTTAAAAGGGGTGGGACCGGTGGTCTGACAGCAGGCTAATGGAGAGCAAGAGGTGGAGTTGTTTAGATCCATGATCAATGTCCGTCATGTCTATGCCCGATGCCATGGGGAACATGCACATCGAAGCAGCTCTGTGCAGGAGATTTGGAATGAAGTAAGGACTCGTGCCGAGGGGGTGACGCCCCGATACGTCCTTCTTTTTGTGAGGGTGTGATAGGATTGATTTTTGCACTATCACTGGGGTGAGAATATAAGATGAACAGTGTTGTCAGAGACCAATCTATCCCAGCATTAATTATAAAGGAAAAGACTAAAAACTAAATCAACGACTCAAAAACGGAAAAAACAAAAGCAACAAAGACAATAAGCAAAATTAAACGAAACAAATAACAAACGGTTAATATAAAATAAGGGAAGTTAGGGATTGAGTGAACAATGGGTATGAATAACATGCATTTTGTGGACAAGATGGATTTCGGCAATTCCCGCTCAGACAAAGAGAGGGCGAAAATGGAGTAACGATGGTATAGGGATTGAAGATAGGAACGGTTATTGAACAGAAACGGGTCCAAGCAAATTATAGTCACTACATAGGGTGATGGGATAAGGAAGAAAAATCGCTACTTGTTACGTTGCAGTAGTCGAGATTAATTATTACTCTAAGGATTAGTTCATGAAGATTAAATGCAATAAGGAAGGTGCTAATCTTTTAGGAAGCAGTCGGGCTGGTCAATATAATTTAAGGGGCGCCGATAAGTTTATCCCCGGCACAAATCTTAAAAGCGCAGTTAACACTCTTGTTTTAAAGCTTACTAATTTTTGTTTTTTTTGTGAACGAACAATAGGCACTACTGTTGGTTTTATTAGTTTTTTTATATAATTTAGTGGTCTTTGTCAAAATAGGGGGTGATACCGGTGGGCCAGCCGTCCCCAGGCCAAGGTCAAGATGGCGCGCTTTTCAAGTGTGATTCGGGAAGTCACAAGCTTTGGTATAGGGATGTTTGGGGAAAACAAGAACAAGGGCCGGTGTTTACAACCGTGTGTCTATATAACATTGGATTTATCAAATGTCGACAAAGAAGACCGTTGAACCTGGTAAGGATAAATAAAGCCAAATAATTATTGTTATTATTTAAGGAATTGATCATGAAAGAGAGAATGTGGGGTTGGATAAGGAGTGATGAGGTGAATTATTATAGGAGTTGTTCGGAGTAACGGGTGTGTGGTAAATGGGTGGAAGAGTGTGAACTGGTGGCGTTTTAGATAATGTTTAACCATGGTATATTAGTTATCTAGATTTGGTTGTATTGTTTTCGGTGAAGATGTATGGTTTTTAGTTTGTGACGGGGTCAGGGTGGCTACGAGGGGGGGGGGGGGGTTGTTTGGGGGGGGGTTGTTACTGTATAGTTGTTTTTTGGGCGATGAGTCGGTGGGGTGAGTGGCAGGAGGAGGGAGGAGCTGAGTGTGTTAGTGAGTGAGTTTGTGTATTGTGTATGTGGGGTGAGGTAGGCGAGGAAGGGCTACGTCAATTTGGGCGAGGGTTGTGGGTGTATCTGATATGCACGATATTAAGGGAACGATTGGTTAAAGAGTGTGGTGTGTTGGTGTGTGTTGCCTTTGTGTGTGTGTGTTGTGGTGATTGTGGGTGCCGTAGGTTGGTCTATGTGTTGGTGGGTGAAGGACTGGAGGGAGGGCTTACGTGTTGAATGCGAGTGATGGGTTTATGCTGATCGGGTGCAGAGTGTGTGGGTGTGTGAGAGTGTGTGAGTGTTGAGTGAAGGTTATCAATTCATGTTTAGTCCTATATAAAGATACCTCGTGGTTCTGCATCAATATCTTGCGCAAGTCTGTCTTCACCATCTATACATGTTTTTTGCCTATTAGAAAACTACCTGTTAAATAGAAGTTTCACCTGAACAGCCCGGTAACAGATTAATATCAGCACGGGCAGCACTCATTGACAAGTCATGGATTATCACCACATCCGAGTGGGAACGCTCTGGATATTTAATGTATTCACATATGCGTTTTTAGCCAATCGTACGATACCGACTATAAACCATTGTGCCGAGTACCAAAATCCTGGTGACTTGGTTCGACTGTCATGCGCTAACCTAACTAACCAACTGTGCCAGCAGCCCATTGTCTACCGAGTCTTCAGTAAAAACGGCTTGGGATTGAGGTTACGGACCGCATGGCTTTCTTGTCACTTTTACGCAGTGAATACGGGTACTTGTGGGCAAGCTGCATTGAACATAGGTAATCATGTAATTTAGTTTAATACGGCAATTAAAGACGGATTATGATTATTAATAATGCTGTTTAAATCTATTGATTTTTTTCTATTGTAGTGTTTTTTCCTGAAATTTTGTTACAAACCTAATTACATGAAAGGAAAGTTATTTTGCAAGCACTAGGTCTCTTCTTATATTCCTTCTAATAAAGAATAGCGACATTCTGTATGGACCAGAGTCCATGTGGAGCAGGTAAACATTTGCCATAGCTAAATTCGGTTGGGTATTCTTGCAATGTCTTGGAATTGGCCACTTGGATCATCATGGCAAAGGTACCCCTTACTTTCATTTATTCAATATATAATTTCCCAAAGTTTTTTTTTTTCCTTTTCAGTTATCTTTCCGCATTACAGACTTATAGATACCTTTTGGGACATTCTTTTGGAATTAATTATATTAGTCAACCTATGAAGTGTTATTACGTGGACCTTTCAGGGAAAACGAAAATATTGGCTTAACTTCGCTTTGATATGCTTATTTTTTTTATTTCATGAATAGGACATATTTGAAACAAATCATTGAAATAAAATAAAATCATCATCGCCTATTTTGATACAGAATATATCTCATTGTATTTTCTGGCCGAGGAGGTCCATATTCTTTATACTGGTATCTCGCCATGTTAAACCGTCAACTGAAGTGGAATGTTATTTGATGATGGTTGTGGGTGATGGGAGAAGGTCCCCCGTCCCGTAACACAAGTAGAGGGTAATATTACGACAATATATGTCTACAGATATCTGATCATTCTATTTGGACCATCTAACTGGGATCATAACCATACGCGGAGTAAGTTCAAATTGTTTGTGCGGGATGTTAAGAATGGGCTTTTGCTTTGGATATGATTTTGATTGCAACGTATTCAATCACAAATATAACATGATGTTTGGAAATCTATACTCGTAGTTTATTTTCTAGCATTGTGATTTTTTTTCGATCTATGCGCAAATTCCTTCTCAGGCCTGTAGGCCTAGAGTGTCGGTCTCCATAATGATTTATTAATTCATTTATTTTTACTAATTCTTTCCGCTGATAGGCCGAAAGATTTAAGGGTGGAAATTGTCTAGCTTGATTAAAAAACAACAAGCAATTCTTGGCACACAATAAGCAAGACAGCTACATTTTGGGTTTTTTGTCCATACATTTGCGTATTTTTACATTTTTTTTTTTCTCATGGTGGATAGCACATTTACGTTAGCATCGTTATATTACACAGAGGAGGTGATACCGCTATTATTCGTCTGCAAGGTAGCAAGTTTCTCAGGACATGACGGCAAAACAAAACCGATTGCTTTTCTTCTACTATTACGTGGTTCGGAAAAGAAGTGGCTGATCTTAGTATTCATTTCGTTGGCAGGAGTCTAATAATACAGTTGGAGAACCGTTTGGAGTTCAACCAGGCGAGATAGAAAACAGATGGATGACTTGGTCAATTCAAGCTGAAATGTATCAGGGTGGTTTCATTATTGATGTCAAAGATCCGGCACTCCCGTAGATCCATCAGTATTGATGAGATACAGTCACGTGGTATTGGCCTTTCAATGGTTGTTGTTGAGCATGTTCAATGCTGGTTCAAATTGTACAAATGGTCATTTATAACGGCAAAGGAAAGTATAATTCTGCCAATACCAAATTATGTTGACAATAGTATTTTATCTATTTTTTTGGGGTTTTTTGTCTAGATAAATTGATTCTTTCAGCGCTTGAAGTAATGATTTCAGCATCGTTTTTCTGTACTTGAAAAAAATGACAAATATTACATATATAAGTCACTTGTACAAATTCACCGATCCTATTGCAGATAACAATTCGGAAGACCTTACTCTCGATAGCCTGGTGAAAATCATCTACATGGCGTCACCAACTTTCCTATCCTTACCCCACCTACGTGAACGCTCAACTATTGACCATCACAGCCCAGGAGGTTATATGGAGCTCGATTTGAGCCTGACGTCATCAACCTCGAACCATCCTTTGATAGACTAAGCAATCGGACTGGAGCATGACCCTATGGATGAGACTAAGTATTCTGGATAGCTGGACTGGAGACCCACATTTCTTGCAAGAGTGTTATAAGGGTATCTTCCTTCAGTTCCATACTGGGTGTCCTTTAAAAGCGATTTGACCGTTGCAGATAAAGGCTGTTCGTTATGGCTATTTACGCCGTCCAGTTTTTTTACGGGTATGTAACTGGAAAACTAGGCTTTCCTTAGTTAATTTGCATGCTATTTTGATGATCAAGTGGTTAACGCAATATATTAGCTTGACTGTTTACTAGGTTGAAAATGTGTCCTCTCTTATTACCGATATAGTATGGTATTTTTCACGTATTCTATTATTCTCTTGCATGGCACAAACACATTTGTCTAAAATATTCTTTAAATTTCATACTTGTGCTCAATATTCCGTGGTGTTCCTTTTAATTTTTCCATTTATCTTAGAATATTTGTATTTACGATGCAACCGAGGAAACACTGGAACGTTCACTTCGCTAAACTATCCGATGGAATATCCGGAACAGTCAAAATAATGCCTTTGGTTGGCTTTTAACCAGCCTCTGAGCAGACGGTTTTTCTATCCGGTTTTTGTGGTATTTTGATACTGAATCTGACCGCGACCATTGCTGACTGTTGGAAGCGGGTCTTGCCCATCACCATGAATGAGGGTATCGCGACTTGCAGACTATATCTGGTTCTATAACCCCATAACTGATATTGGTAATCCGACGTTAATCAGATCCAATGTGATTTGTTTAGACCAGATTAACGAGTCCAGCGCACCAGCCTCCGGGGTTTTTTCGTAGAGTAACGGACCGTGGAAAGGATTGGTGAAGAATATTCATAATGATAATTTGTAATGAATCATTTTATATCGTACAATTTCATTTCTGCGGCATCCCAAATAACTCGGGGAAAAATATCCCATCCAATGTATGTTTTGATATATGCCAGACTCCCCAGACTTTATTATTACTTGAACAATTCCCCTGTGTAAACTCAGGGAATGGTATGCACCAATCGCCAAAATGTTTACAGACAAGGTAAAAAAGTCTCTTCGAGATGAGAGCTTACAATGTAACTGATATAATATTAGTGCTAAAGCATTAAATTGGATTCAAATGAGTAATAGACTTAAAGCACTCTTCCCAATTCCATGTTCCCCTTTTTAATTCATTCAGCTGATTGTTTAGGACGATATGACGTTGCTTTAATGTTATGACTCTCTTGTGCAGATTGTGGGAGAGCAACGTGTTCAGATGCCCTAAATGGACAGTGCATCCAATAAAGTATGCATGTGATGGATACAATGACTGTTCAGATTTTCACCGAATGAAGAGCATTGTCCGTAAGTTAATTCTGCTATTCAAGTATATTGTTTTTATTGAGGATTGAATTTATAGCAACAGAATATTTATATCGAATAAAAGCGAAAACGTCTTATAGGCATAGATGTACATCCGCTAGACACATAGCACCCTAAGTGATCATTTGGCTGTGAAAAGAAAAAGAAAAAACGTCTGAAAATTTTGTATGTGATACAACGTTGAAGATATCAAAGTCGATAAAACATTGCATTTGAAACCCTGATTATATTACCGTATAGGAAGGTTGTTTGTTATTGGCACAACAAAAAAGTTGAAGGTGTATTCTAAGATTAATTCAGCTAGATAATTTTGGGTTGTAAAAAAAGTAAGAAGAAAAAGAAAAACAAAATCTGAAATTTTGTACTGTGATACCCATTGAATGCTAACAGATCGAGGCGTATAAACATTAATTTGACCTCTGATTAAAATTAAAAGGTTTGTTTGATCATTCAAGCAACCAAAAGTTAAAAGGTGAAGTCTATGAATTTATTTCAGCTAGATGATTGTCTCGTTATTAATATATTTTGCTTTATTCCTATCTCATAAAACATGCAGCCATCTGCGTTGAAGTGTCAGCAAACTGCAGTGCTCTGTTACCCTACAACTTGACATACCTTTCCAATAAACATGACATCGAGTGGCGGCTGTAAGCAAACATCCTTTTCCCAAAAAAGTGAGTAATGATGTATGTTTGATTTCAAAAACAAATTAATGGCTAATCGTATCCCAATAAATCATGAATTACGTGATAATCAATAAAGATAACAATTTGCCCTTTTGGGGTTGCGAGGGGGCTCGTAAAAAAATTCATATTATTAATATAGAAGGTGTCGTTTGAATACTGTATCTTTCACGTTAATACAAGTATAACGATAATTGATTAGCTCTTTTCAATAATATTGATATAAGTATAACAACACGATGATGTTTATTAATGAACTGCAGTTTTAATAAATCAAGTCAGATATATAATTACGCCCGTAATGTACAAACATATCAAATTGTCTGATTGTTTCCAGCCTATTTATATTCGATTTTTTTTTCCCATCACATTTTCATTAAATTAAGTATCCATCACTTATTAATCATCCCGCATGTTTCCCTCATTGAATAGGTAATTATATGGATGTCCTGACGGGAGCAGCAAACACATGCCATCTGGCTTTGTAACATGTTGTTTCCCGATGCCCTCACTTTGGGCCAAGCCGACAACCCTGCTAACTAGACTGTGGTCGAAGAAGTCGGACTGTGTGCCACCCCAGTTGGTATGAGGAGATGTATGAAGAGCCCGTGGGCCGCTACGATGCGAATTCTTTACCCCGAGAAGGCCAAGGAGCTGTTTGGGCATATGCAACGGGCCAGAGGAGACAAACGGTGAGATATCATTTAACGAGTGTTTGTAGTTGATGGTTACGTTAAGACTGATACACAGAATTGGTGGAATTTAGAGTGATTATAGGTGTTTCCAAATTAATTCGCCGGAAAATAAGCCCTTTGTAAGGTCATGAACAATATAGATTGGCTTACGTAGTTCGAAGCATAGTTATTACTCGATGATGTTAACCAACGTTTAAGGCCCAAACACGTGGTCGTCTGATTTGCATTCTCGTTTAAGAATCTCCTGATACAGTCTTACAGTGCGGTACCAGACCAGCTTATAAACCCTAACGAGTCTCGGGTCGTGGGAGGTGTCCAAAGCTCAAGAAGGGGAGTTTCCTGGATGGCTTATTGTATAATTGTCTGAAAAGTTGGTCAAGTACTGTGGAAGCAATCCGCTGCATGTTCGCCTAAATGGGTCCGTGACCGCCCGCTCATTGTATCTGGTATAAAGCTTAATCGTGTTTATTCGCAATTCACCATCCTCAGTGCTTTCCCGTTCTCTTTGTTTAAGATTATACATCGTGGCATTAGCGGAGACAATGGTCCAGGGGAAATTGTCCTTAGATCATTGTCTGGGGGAAGTTATCCGGGGGTAATTGTCCAGGAAGGTAATTGTTTCAAGAAACTTGTTGAAAGACCCCCCGGGGTTCGAAGATTGTAATAGGGCTATTGTGTTTGAGGTTTTATCCATTTATGCAACGTCCTTCTACAGCCAGGCGTGCTTTTTGTAGGCAACGGTGAAATTGTAAATCGTGCTTGTCTTTTAAATAACAATAACCAATTATACACTCGCATCTAATATCAGTTGTAAATACCACGCACTTAAATTATGGCATTTCAAAATCTTCTTCATGTCTATGCAAGTTCAACGGTCAATAAACATGCATTTAATATCAGTAAACAATATTCCTGGTTGCGTAACATTTCCTTTTAACGTCTACAGGGGTATATTCTGAACTACTTGATGGCCAGTTCGTCAATGGTGAACTTCTTCTCTCTGATTATTCTGAAATACACCACGTTTGCAATACCACGTGTCGAAACCATAGTGCAACTCCACTAGTACAATAATAGCACACATTGAAAATGACATCTCGCGTTAAATAGCAGACTCTCCCAACCAGTGCTCATGAATGAATTACGTGAATCCCAGTCTTTGTCTCTCTGAACTCTTGAAGAAATGCAATAGACTATTTAAGACTTGCATAATCACCGGCTGGACACGGAGCAAGGTAATGGGATCATAAAGAGAATTGTTGTCGATGCGTCTGCAGCCAACTCTGCAGAATAAACTAATTTCAAGATTTATAACATGACAGAATAACCATTAATATCCATTATCCAAATTTGTTTTACAATTCGTGACACTATCGTAAATCAGGTTTTATAGGAAAGAAAAATATCATTAGTAACCATTGGTATACCATTGTAACAGGGATTTCTGTTTGTTTCGAAATTTCGTATTCCGAACAAATAAGCATAATTGGTTTAATTATCAGAGACATTAAAAAGTGTTTGTTTATTGAACTTTTCATGGATAAGTCTAAAGGTCCGTTTTATCGCCGATAGATAGAAGCTGATTACGATATTCCGAGGGGTTGTAAAATTCATACAATATGATTTGGTTTGCTTTAATCGGAAGGAACTTGAGTTCGTTCAATATAAAAATGAGTGACCCAACAGTTAATGACGCATTATAGTTCAAATTGAACAAACACTGAACTAATGAAGGAACCTTCTAGGTAAGCCGGCCGGAATTTTTGATATTGAGTCCTTGTGTGAATTGAAAGTGTAGGCTTACTTTAAAGAACATGTTACTATTAACTGAGTTAAATTAAACGTAATGGATAATGGGATCAACGTAATCATATGTTTGATGTATCTTCCAGAATGATGAGATATCTGAGAAAGGCAGTGGTTAGGTTGATTGAACGATGAACCGCTGTACAAACTTTACGGTATCCCCGACGACATGGAAAACAGACATCGTCATAATGGCGCTGAGGCTAGCGAACGAGAGGAATAGATACGTGTCAGGTATCCAGACTTAATTATTTCTGGACAAACGCTGCGAAACAATAGGGTGCAATGGCAATTTTAAAAAAAGACATTAAGTAAATGAAATAATAGCATAATAATAAGATATCCGAAGCTATTGCCAAATCCCTAGATCCATAATCTCTTTGTACTAATCAGAGAAGATATATTCCAGAGTGTACGTGTTATACAGTTTAGATATTTCTCCTGCATTGAAAGTTATATCATATTCCACCCCAAAACTTGCCTCTTTAAGTAATGAGTACATGGTTACCCGTTTATTTACTGCTACACCTGGCCTCCAATGTAAATGAATATGTAGACGTAGTCAATTTTATCATCAACTAAGTCTCTTCATTGTGACAGGGTGACAGTTGGAGGTCCCATGGTGTGCGGAGGTTCGTGATGGGAGATGGCACCTGACTGGTAAACAAGCTTTCGGTAATGGATGTGCTGACCCAGGGTTCCCGAGGATCTACGCCAGGGTGTCTAACATACTGCCTTTTCATTGAATCTAGTAGTGGTTGTAGGTACAATTAACTTATTGTTATATTTCCTTTCCTTAAAAGGAGGGCGACTTATATATCATTACAATAATCCATCACAGCCTTCGTTTACATTTGTCTCCCTACTCCTCCCTCGCTTTTTAATAGTATCATTAATGGGCTTTATGATTACGCCATAAGTTCAATTTTTTTTCTTGGGGGGGGGGGGCGGGAGTGGTTGATGACGGCTTTGGCATACGTGTATCAATCAGATAATTTTACGTTCTGGGACTAAATTATAAAACATCATTTTCGAATGTTTTTAATTTCTTTCGTCTTTTCGTGTCCTTTATGGCATCTACACATTGAGTGATATTAGGGGAATAGTGATAGTCATGTTAGTATGAATCAAAGAAAAATCATATAATTTCGCCACGACCGGTTTGCACATTTGTACAGCGGCCTGGCTCATTTGGCAACGCTGCAAAGTCATGCGGACTGGTTGAAAGTGTTCCTTGTTGGACATTAAAAGGAAATGTCCGGATGAGGTTTGCGGCGTTCTACAGTATCTGCAATTGTTTACATTATCATCTTGAGTGTAACTCGCACTTTCGCATATTAACTTTTACATCCGCGTACGCCAATCCCTCTTGTGCGATTTCGATTCGGAAATGCTTCCACGTCCTCGGCGCAATCTTGATTATGGCCTAGGTGGGGTACAGCTGTTTATTGGTAGGGAGGAGGGAGCATTGTCATTAGATGTTTGATGTACTGTTTGCCTTCGATGTCTGTCCCAAGGTCTGCATCGTAGGCCAGCTTGGGGGATTCACTTTAAAAGTTTGAACTTAGGGACTGTTTGAAACTTTTCTTGACTTTCTTGACTTTCTTGAGCTTTCTGGGGTAGTTGGTCGACTTTTATGGCAATGGATGGCGGGTATCTCTGAGTTTGGCGAAGAACGGGTGTCAGAGTCGATGTTCAAGGTGGTGTAAATGCCAGACATAACGGTTGCAGGGACGGTCTACGCTCGTGCGGTTTCAGGCTAGGCCTGGCAAATGCTGGGCTGCAGGCAATCGTTTGAGAGTACGGGTCCAGTTTATATGGGAGTTGCTTATGGCTCTCCCAGAGTGGACGGGCCCTACTCTGCTGAAGAATTGACACAGGGAACGCCAGAACGGGGTTTCCGGTGTAGGAATGGGGGATTGCACTGGCGCCCGCACTGATGAGTGGTTGCCCGTTGTCCTTGAGAAGGATTTGTTTTCCTGGGGGTTCCTACATTCCCCTTTACCTTCGTCAATATGTTGCTGGTATATGAATTTGTGCCGATCAAGTGTAAGCACCAAGGCACACAGGATGTTGATAGTGCGAAGGGGGAGGTACCTGGATTCCATGTCGAGGGACAGGGAAAGTTTCCTCTCTATGGCTCTTGGCTTGCGATGTCGAATAAGCTGAACCTGGGTCTTGGAAGGGTTTGCTTTTCGGACTGGTTGTCCTTAATAGTATGAGTGTCAAGTTTCCTAGCGCTGATGTCGCAGGGTGGAGGCTTGGTATTACAGGTCAACGTCGGGCTGGTGGGGCTGGGCTGAGCAGCAAATGCCAAGAGGGTTCGGAGTGCGGGCATAGATGCAGCTTTTGTAGACCGCGGTGGGAATTGTGGTTGAGGTCAGTATTCATGGGCGTATAGGCGTTGAAGAAGGACCGGAGGGCCAGAACTCTTCCCTCAGGGATAGACCCGATTTTCTGTATCCGCTCCAGCCTGCTGCGGCTTCCTCAATGTCAGGATCCACAAACAAACGCCTGTTTTCCCGGCAGCAACTGGAAGAATTATAGTGCCGGTTTGGATGTCACTTGCGTCTGATGTGTGTAGTTTTGGTTTAATACTAAAAACTACGCCAAGTGGGTTTGGTTCCTTTCTGCTGATGCCGTTTTCGATGTATGTGAGTCTGGTTATTAGTACGAATGGCTGGCTGTTACGGAGCTGAGGCTACCCGGAGATGGAGCGCGACTTGGTTCCCGGAATAGAGATGTCTTCTGTGTTGCATCCGAGTCTGGGTTACTCTTTGCCCGTCTTTCTTCGGACTCAACGGCACATTCAGGGCAGGATTGCCAAGTCTATCTACTAGTACAATCCATTTCACAATAGAAACCTCGTAGCGACATTTTAATCCGGGCTGGTTCGCAGCACACAAAGCATGGCAATGAAGATGTTGTGTGTAAGTGTCTGGTTCCGGTCATTTTAAGGTGACATTGTACGGTTCACCGACTTTACTTAATTGAAAATTTCGCATTAAATGGGCAATTAAGAAGATCAATTGAACTGGAAGTCAGTCAGAGGGTAGAGCCAGGTTGTGGCAGAGAAGGGACTATGTACAAGGTGGCGGGTAAAGTACGGTAGTTAAGATAAGACGCTCAGAAGAACTTTTGTGTAGAGGGGGTGACAAAAAATAGCGGGAGAATTGGGCGCTGTATGCTCTTGGCACGGATTTTGGGTTCCTGTACCGGGAGGTTTAAGGAAATTGCGATTTTTTGACTCGGTATTTTTCTCGCAGATTTTTTGGAGGGTAGACATGGAAAACACAATTGTCAAAAACAAATTTAGAAGCTCACAGTTTTGGTACAACCTGTCCGAAAGGGCTTATTTACTGCCGCCGAATTTTGACGAACATCTAATTTCGGCTGCCTTGTGGATTCTTTGAGGGTGTTGTTGATTGTTACCTCAAGCTCTTTCTGGGGATCAAAGTGGCGCAAATGTGAGTCTTCGGATAGACCTCGCGTCCATAGGAGGATGTTCTCTCTGTTGAAAGAATGTTTGGTCTTTGCCATTCAGCAGGAGCTGGTGAGGCGATGCCCGTTTGGCCGTGAGTTTTCAATTGTTGCCGTTGGTTTAGGGGTGCGTTGTTGGATTGCTTTTTAGGATGGTTGGACGGAAGAGGCTTTATTGCTATTGTGGGGTGAAAGTGTCCACAACCTGTCGGATAAATTCCTGCCAAAGATTTTCGTTCGTTCTTCATTGAATAGCTTGCAACAAGCAGGTATCGGCGCTGATCTAAGGTGTCATCAGAGAAGGGGTCCTGAGGTCAATATATCTGCAAGTACTCCTCAGCTATGAGATGGGTTGCACTCTTCGCCGGATTGGCCAGAATGTAGTATTTTGCCCGGCCTGCAACCACGGGGTATGTGCTTTGCTTCCATAGGTCCTTGGGATAAGCTTAATGAGGAACTGCGGTCGTAAATTGGCGTGGAAAATGGGATGAGAAAATGTGTCGTGCCAGAGGGTTTCATCAAGATGATTGGTGAAAACCCTCGTCCAGGTTGGCCCTTTGCGAAAGTTGAAAGCGTTATCTGAGCGTTTGTGGGAATGTAGCATTTGATTTCACCGTCTATTCAGCGACGCGATGTTAGCCCTCCTCCATGGTGGAAGCTAAATGTAGGAGAGAAAAAACAAAAAACATGTTACCTGGGTGACCTTCGCCTTGATTCGCCTGATTCGGCGGCTCCTTTTGCATTTACTTTTAATAGAACAGTCATTTGCACAAAAAGACATTGTGTTATACTGGTTCCCAAGCTAATCGAATTCTCTTTGGCATGATATTATAGCAAGTGTAGGATTCGAATCAATTATTTGC
>CALNVZ010003430.1:25475383-25514097 GCA_940671915.1 Paracentrotus lividus | reverse complement strand
GGGGGGGGGGGTGGTGAGCCACAATAATTAAGCTTTAATTAATAATTAATCACACCCTAAACAAATTAGATTGGGCGCAAAAGTTTAAAAGAGAACACAATTTTTATTTATCAAAAAAAGACATTCACAAAACTCAATTCCAACATCATCACTTGTTTTGTCATTTTTCAAGGAATAATGTAATACAATCATTGTCATTGGGTTTAAGATTTTACAGACAATTGTTATATCTGAATGGTGTGTATTCATAAGTATGCACTTGCATGATTTGCATTCATGCCGTGTCATCGCTATCGATAAGAGGGTGTTATTGCAACTAGTGTTGGTATGAAAATATCTCCAGAAGTAGATGAAAATTAAAACATCTTGGTATATCAACCAATTTTTCAGTATTTCTGTCAACGTATCCGATGAAAACATTTATAATTCTAAAACATTTGCTGAAACAAGTCAAAACAAAACAAAACAAAACCCTTGTATCAAATTATGTACATGTATTTTTGTATTATTGAAGAGGTGTGATATAAAATTTTCCACTTGACGATTCGCGCTTGAAAATCCTTTTTTTTTTCTTTTTCTTTTCTTTTCTTTTTTTTTCCTAAAAGAAAGATGATCGTCACCGTTTGTAAACGAATAACAACAACAAAAATAGAACCATAAAAGTAAAAATATACTGCTTCGGGTCATTTTAAGTCAAAAATGTCGGCTCGCGATTTGCGCTCTAAAATCATCCCTTCAAAAGGTTAATTTTTTTTTTAGATTTCGAAACCCCGCAAAAATCCTAGTTATGGGCCTGACCATTGACCTACATACTCTAAAATCGAATCAGATCATCTTCCTATGGTGATTTAAGATTGAAGTTGATATCTCTCTCTCTCTCTTTTGACGATAAAATTCGATTCCAATAGCAGTACGGGATGGCCTGCGTCTACAGCTGCAAACTTTTAACAGCCCTTAGCGTGGCCGCGGAAAATAAAAAACGAAATTGCCAAAGAATTTTGGTTTTCCATGAATGGGCTATTCGGTGTTGGAAAAAAAAGAAAAAAAAAAAAAAAAAAAACGCAAATGGAGTCGAAAAATGTAACGAGTGCAATTGGATCGTGTTCTCCGGATGTTGAGTTTGTCCTCCGGGTATGGTTGTGCTGCGGGGGATGTTGTGCTCTCGGGGGGGATTTGTACTCGGGGGGGGATATGTCCCTCTGTGGGACTATTGTCTCCGGGGGAGTTTTCATCGGGGGAGTATGTCCTCCGGGGAAGTTGTCCTTGGGGACCTGTCCTCCGGGAGAATGTCCTGACGGGGGAGTTGTCGCTGCGGGGTGTAATGTCCTCCGGGGGAGTTGTCTCGGGGGAGTTGTCCTCAGAGGAGGAGATATGTTGCTGCGGCGGGGAGCTGTCCTCCGGAGTTGTCCCCGGGGAGGTTGTGCCCTCGGGGGAGTTGTTCCTGATACGTGTATAATAAATGATATAATTATGGATAGGTATATACTATATGATATATAGGGTGTAGTAAGTGATAGTATGAGGTATAGTAGTAGTGTACAACACACACACACATGCACACACACATATAATGAGACTTTGGATCGACACATACTTTGTCTTTAAAGATCCAACTTTCAAGTTTCAAGACAGCGCGGGATGACGCCCCGTACACAAAAAATCTGCCGGTGTATGTGTTTCATTTTTGCCTTAAGATATAAAATGCTTTTTATTGCTTGAAAACAAGATGCTTTTTATTTTGTTTGTGCCATAGTTATCACCATCGATGTGTGTGGAATGCATACTCACCAATCAGTTCTCGTATCATCGGTGGCTCACCTACACAACTCGGGGACTGGCCCTGGATGGTCTCTCTCCGAGATCGCTTTAATATTCATCGATGTGCTGCTGTTGTCATCAGCAATACAACAGCTATCACTGCAGCACATTGCGTGTAAGAACCAAAGGATATTTAATGGATAATTATTAAACGGCTTGTTTTGCCATTTCAATTATAGGATGGTGCTCTCCTTTATCGTCGTTGTTAGTATTTTTACAATAATGTTCTATTAGTTCAACTTCTATTTGTATTTCGTTCTTTTTGTCCATTTTGTACATGCACCATTTTAAATAATGTACAAAGTAGCAATTAGCCATTCAATAATATCAACATTATTGACATTTTACCTAAAACCAATGATCAAAGTGCCTGCTAATTAATGAATTTATACTGTGTACAGTTCAGGTTGGCAAGACACTTGTCTTTTAATAAAAAAAAAAATAAAAAAAATCTCTTTTCACAGTCAAAAGTTCGACACTGCGGTACTGGGTGATCTGAAGCTGTCGACGACATCCCCGTATCACATTAAAACGGATGTCGAATTCGTTATCCATCCCAACTATGACAGGGATACCATCAACAACGATATCGCTGTGATCAAGTTCAAACTCAATGTTGAATTTAATGACTATATCCGACACATCTGCTTTGAAGATCGAGACACTACGACCCGCTTTACAGAATGTTACGTAACAGGGTGGGGTCATACAACTCAAGGTAAGTTCATGATGTTTTTCACAGTTATTTTCCAACTTTATAACCATGGTTTTTTTTCACTTCCTTATCTTTACCATGTCTGCATATTGAACCAATACTAGACTATTATCAAGACTTTTACCGTAGAAACTTTTGAGTTTGGTGTAAAGGATATGTGAGATATTGTAATTAATATCCGTATTTAAAAAATGATCATGTGACAAAAATAACGCTATAAAAGCCTGATGACTTATCAGCCTCACAACACGTTCATATGGTTTATTGTATTTACACTGAATACAAAGGTCATTGGAACGGTATTTATGCGCAAATGTACTATTTTAATGGTAATTGTGTGATTTTATCGTTAAAAGGTGGGACCGTGTCTGACACACTAATGGAAGCAGAGGTGGAGTTGTTTGATCATGATCAATGTCGGTCATTCTATCCCGATCATAACATCACATCGAACATGCTCTGTGCAGGAGATTTGGAAGGAATTAAGGACTCGTGCCAGGTACGCCCCGATACGTCCCTTCTTTTTGTATGTGTCATATATTTTGCACTATCACTGGGTGAGAATAAAATGAACAATTGGTCAAGACCAATCTTCCCCCAATTAATTATAAGAGGAAAACTAAAAACTAAATCACGACTCAAAACGAAAAAACAAAAACAAAAACAAAAACAAAATTAAACGAACAAATAACAAACGTTAATGATAAAATAAGGGAATAGGATTATGAACAAAACATCATTTTGTGACAAGATGGACGGCAATTCCCTCAGACAAAGAGAGCGAAAATGAGGTATACGATGTATATTGAAATAAACGGTTATTGAACAAGAAACGGTCCCAACAAAAATTATATCACTACATAGGGTGATGGGATAAAAAAAAATCGCACTTGTACGTCAAGTAGCAATTAATATTACTCTAAGATTTAGTCATAGGATTAAATGCACAAAAGAAGGTGCTAATTCTTTTAGGAAGCAGTCCTTCAATATATTAAGCGCGATTAAGTTTATCCTCACAAAATCTTAGCAGTTAACACTCTTTTTTTAAAGCTTAGAATTTTTTTTTTTTGAACGAACAATAGCACTAACTTATTGTTTTATTATTTTTTTATATAATTATTTCTTTCAAAATAGGGTGATACAGGTGGGCCACTCCAGTGCCAAGGTCAAGATGGCCGCTTTCATGTGATCGGAATCACAAGCTTTGGTATAGGATGTGGAAAACAAAACAAGCCCGGTGTTTACACCGATGTGTCTAAATACCTTGGATTTATCAATTCGACAAACAAAGACCTTGAACCTGGTAAGATAAATAAAAGCCAAAAATATTGTTATCTATTACAAGGAATTGATCATGAAAGAGAGAATGTGGGTTGGATAGGAGTGATGAGTATTATTATAGGATTGTTCGAACGGTGTGTGTAAATGTGGAAGAGTGTAACTGGGCGTTTAGATAATGAACCATTATATTATATCTAATGTTTATTTTTTTCTGAAGATTGTATTGGGTTTTAGGTGACGGGGTCAGGGTGGCTACGAGGGGGGGGGGGTGGGGGGGGGGGTTGTTACTGTATATTTTTTGCGGATTCGGGTGAATGGCATGAGGGAGGGAGGCTGAGTGTGTTAGTGAGTGTTTTGTTTGTGTATGTGGGTGAGGTACGAGGAAGCTACGTCATGCGATTGTGGGTTATCTGATATGCACGATATAAGGAACGATGGTTAAAAGTGTGTTGTGTGTGTGTGTGTGTGTGTGGTGTGTGTGATTGTGGGTGCCTGTGTGGCTATGTGTGTGGGTGAGGACTGAGGGAGCTACGTTGATGCGATGATGGTTATGCTGATCGGGTGCCAGAGTGTGTGGGTGTGTGAGAGTGGGTGTGTGGTGGTATGTTTTTTTTTTTGTGAGTGAAGGGTAATCAATCAGTTATGTCCAATAAAGATACCCGTTTCCATTCAATCTTGCAAGCTGCTTTCACCATCATAACATGTTTTTCCTCATTAGAAACACCTGTAATAGAAGTTTACCTGAACAGCCCGGTACAGATTATATCACAACGGGCAGCACTCATTGACAAGTCATGGATTATCACCACATCCGATGGGAACGCTCTGGATATCTATGTATTCACATATGACGTTTTACCAATCGTCGATACCCTAACCATTGGTGCCGGTACCAATCCTGGTGACTTGTCGACTGTCATCGCTAACACTAACAACTTGCCAGCAGCCCATGTCTACCGAGTCTTCAGTAAAACGGCTTGGATGAGGTTCACGACCGCAGGCTTTCTTGTCACTTTACCAGGAATACGGGTACTTGTGCAAGCTGCCATTGAACAAGGTAATCATGTAATTTAGTTTAAACGGCAATTGAAAGACGGAATGATTATTAAATAATGCTGTTTAAATCTTATATTTTTTTTCATTGTAGTGATTTTTTCCTGAATTTTGACAAACTAATTACATGAAAGGAAATTATTTTCAAGCACTTTCTTATATTCCTTCTAAAAAAAGATACCGCGACATTCTGTATGGACCAACCATGTGGAGCAGTAAACATTTGCATAGCAAATTCGGTTGGGTATTCTTGCAACTGTCTGGACATTGCCACTGGATCATCATGCAAAGGTACCTTACTTTCATTTATCAATATATATTTCCAAGTTTCTTTTTTTTTTCCTTTTCAGTTTCTTTCCGATTAAGAATTATGATACCTTTTGACATTCTTTTGGAATTAACTATATTAGTCAACTATGAAGTGTTATTACGTGGACCTTTCAGGGAAAACGAAATTTGCTTAACTGTCCTTTGATATCTTATTTTTTTTATTTCATGAATAGGACATATTTGACAAATCATTGAAAATAAAATAAAATCCACCATCGCCTATTTTGATACAGAATTATCTCATGATTTCGGCGGAGGAGGTCCATATTCTTACCTGGACCGCCATGTTAAAACCTCAACTGAAGTGGAATGTGATTTTGATGATGGTTGGTGTGGATGGGAGAAGGTCCCCCGTCCCGTAACACAAGTAGAGTGGAATATTTACGACAAAAGCACAGAACTGACATTCTATGGACCATCAACTGATCATACATACAGCGGGAGTAAGTTCATGTTGTGGGGATGTTTAGAATGGCTTTTCTTTGGATATGATTTGATTGCAACGGTATTCATCACAAATATACATGATGTTGGAAATCTAATACTCGTAGTTATTTTTCTAGCATTGTGATTTTTTTCGATCTATCGCAATTCCTTCTCAGGCCTGTAGGCCTAAGTGTCGGTCTCCATAATGATTTATTAATTCATTTATTTTTACCTCAATTCTTTCCGCTGATAGGCCGAAAGATTTAAGGGTGAAATTGTCAGCTTGATTAAAATACAACAAGCAATTCTTGCACACAAATAACAAGACAGCTACATTTTGGTTTTTCCATACTTTGCGACTTTCTTTTTTTCCAGGTGGAAGCTACATTTACGTTAGCACGTATAACACAGAAGAGGGTGATACCGCATCGCTGGCAAGTAGCAAGTTTCTCAGGACAGACGGCAACCAAAACCATTGCTTTTCTTTCTACTATTACGTGGTCGGAAAAGAAGTGGCTGATCTTAGTATTCATTTCGTGGCAGAGTCTAATAATACAGTTGAGAACCAAGTTTGGAGTTCACCAGGCGAGATAGAAAACAGATGGAGACTTGGTCAATTCAAGCTGAATGTATCAGGGTGGTTCATTATTGATGTCAAGTCCAAAGGACACTCCCGAGGATCCATCAGTATTGATGAGATACAGTTCACTGATTGCCTTTACAATGGTTAGTAATGTATGAGCATGTTCATTGTTCACATTGTAAAATGTCATTTATAACGGCAAAGGAAAAGTATATTCTCCAATACCATTATGTTGACATAGTATTCTTATCTATTATTTTGGGAAAGTTTATTTAAGAATCATGATAAAATTGATCTTTCACGCTGAAAAGTAATGCATTTCACATCGTTTTTCTGTACTTGAAAAAATATGGACAAATAACATATATAAGTCACTTGTACCAATTCACCGATCCTATTGCAGATAACATTCGAGAAGACCTTACTCTCATACCTGGTGAAATCATCTACATGGCGTCACCAAACTTTCCTAATCCTTACCCCAACCACGTGACCCAACTATGGACCATCACAGCCCCGGAAGGATATGGAGCTCGATTTGACCTTGACGTCATCAACCTCGAACCGTCCTTTGATAGACTAGCAATCGGGACTGGACATGACCCTATGGATGAGACTAGTATTCTGGATAGCTGGACTGGAGACCACATCTTGCAGAGTGTTATAAGGGTATCTCTTCAGTTCCAATACTGGGTGTCCTTTAAAAGCGATTTGACCGTTGCAGATAAAGGCTTCGTTATGGCTATTTACGCCGTCCAGTTTACGGGTATGTAACTGCGAAACTAGGCATTCCTTAGTAATTTGCATCTATTTTGATGATCAAGTGTTAACGCAATATATTAGCCTGACTGTTTACTCGGTTGAAATGTTCCCCTTATTACCGAATAAGTATGTATTTTCACTATTCTATTTTCTTTGCATGGCACAACACATTGTCTAAAATATTCTTAATTCAAACTTGTGCTCAATATTCGTTGGTGTTCTTTTAATTTTATTCCAATTTATCTAGAATATTTTATTACGATGCAAACCGAGGAAACACTGAACGTCACTTCGCTAAACTATCCGATGGAATATCCGAACAGTCAAATAATGCTTTGGCTTTTAACCGCACCTCCTGAGCACGGTTTCTACTTCCGGTTTGTGGTATTTGATACTGAATCTGACCGCGACATTGTGACTGTTGGAAGCGGGTCTTCCCCATCACCGAATGAGGGTATCCGACTTGCAGAACTATCTGGTTCTATAACCCCTACTGATATTGTATCCGACGTTAATCAGACATGGATTTTGTTTAGACCAGATTACGAGTCCACCACAGCCTCCGGGTTTTTCGTAGAAGTACGGACCGTGGAAAGGATTGGTGAGAATATTCATAATATAATTTGTAATAATCATTTATCGTACAATTTCATTTCTGCGGCATCCCAAATAACTCGGGGAAAAATATCAATCCAATGTATGTTGATATACCGACTCCCCAGATATTATTACTTGAACAATTCCCTGTGTAACTCAGGGAATCGGTATCACCAATCGCCAAATGTACAGACAAGGTAAAAAAGTCTCTTCGAGATGAGAGCTTACAATGTACTCATATAATATTTTAGTGCCCTAAAGGCATTAATTGGATTCAAATGAGTAATAGACTTAAAGCACTTCCCAATTCCATGTTCCTTTTTATTCATGCGATTGTTTAGACGATTGACGTGCTTTATGTTTGACTCTCTTGTGCAGATTGTGGAGAGAGCAACGTGTTCAGATGCCCTAATGGACAGTGCATCCCAATAAAGTATGCATGTGATGGATACAATGACTGTCAAGATTTCACCGATGAAGAGCATTGTCGTAAGTTATCTCTATCAATATATTGTTTTTATTGAGGAATGAATTCCATAGCAACAGAATATTTATATCGATAAAAGCGAAAACGTCTTAAGGCATAGATGTAATCCCTAGACACAATAGCACCCTAAGTGATCATTTGGCTGTGAAAAAAAGAAAGAAAAAACGTCTGAAAATTTTGTATTGTGATACACGTTGAAGATATCAAGTCGCATAAACATTCATTTGACCCTGATTATATTACCGTATAAGGAAGGTTGTTTGATTATTGCACAACAAAAAGTTGAAGGTGTATTCTAAGATTATTCAGCTAGATAATTTGGTTGTAAAAAAAAAAAGAAGAAAAAAACAAAAAAATCTGACAATTTTGTACTGTGATACCCATTGAAGCTACAGATTAAGGCGTATAAACATTAATTTGACCCTGATTAAATTAAAAGGTTGTTTGATCATTCAACAACCAAAAGTTAAAAGTGAAGTCTATGATTATTCAGCTAGATGATTGTCTCGTTATTATATTTTGCTTTATTCCTATCTCATAAAACATGCAGCCATCTGCGTTGAAGTGTCAGCAAACTGCAGTGCTCTGTTACCCTACAACTTGACATACTTTCCAAATAAACATGCATCGAGTGCGGCTGAAGCAAACATCCTTTTCCAAAAAGTGAGTAATGATGTATGTTTGATTTCAAAAACAATTTATGGGCTAATCGTATCCCAATAAATCATGAATTACGTGATAATCAATAAAAGATAACAATTTCCCTTTTGGGGGTTGCGAGGGGGCTCGGTAAAAATTCATATTATTAATATAGAAGGTGTCGTTTGAATACTGATCTTTCACCTTAATACAAGTATAACGATAATTGAATTAGCTCTTTTCAATAATATTGATAATAAGTATAACACCAGATGTTTATTAAGAACTGCCAGTTATAATCAAGTCAGATATATAATTACGGTAATGTACAAAACATATCAATTGTCTGATTGTTTCCAGCCTATTTATATTCGATTTTTTTTTCCCATCACATTTTCATTAATAAGTATCATCACTTATTATCATCCCGCATGTTTCTCATTGATAGGTATTATATGGATGTCCTGACGGGAGCAGCACCATGCATCTGGCTTGTAACATGTTGTTCCCGGAATGCCCTCACTTTGGGCCAACCCGACAACCCTGCTACTCGAACTGTGTCGAAGAGTCGGACGTGTGCACCCCATTGTATGAGGAGATGTATGAAGAGCCGTGGCCGCTACGATGCGATTCTTTACCCGAGGAAGGCCAGGAGCTGTTTGGCATATGCAACGGGCCAAACAACGGTGAGATATCATTTAAACGAGTGTTTGTAGTTGATGGTTACGTTAAGCTAATACACAAGAAAATTGTGGAATTTAGAGTGATAATATGTTTCCAAATTATTCCGGAAAATAACCCTTTGTAATAACATGAACATATAGATTGGCTTACGTAGTTCGAAGCATAGTTATTTACTCGATGATGTAACCAACGTTAACGGCCAACAAGTGTCGTCTGATTTGCATTCTCGTTTAAGATCTCCTGAATACATCTACATGCGGTACCAGACCAGCCTATAAACCCTACCAGTCTCGGGTCGTGGGAGGTGTCAAAGCTCAAGAAGGGGAGTTTCCCTGGATGGCTTATCTGTATAATTCTGAAATTGGTCAATACTGTGGAGCAACCCTCATTTCGCCTAAATGGGTCGTGACCGCCGCTCATTGTATCTGGTAAGCTTAACGTGTTTATTCCAATTCACCATCCTCAGTGCTTTCCCGTTCTCTTTGTTTAGATTATACATCGTGCAATTAGCGGAGACAATGGTCCAGGGGAAATTGTCCTTAGATAATTGTCTGGGGGATATTATCCGGGGGTAATTGTCCAGGAGGTAATTGTTCAAGAAACTTGTTGAAGACCCCCCGGGGTCGAAGATTGTAATAGGGCTATTGTGTTGAGTTTATCCATTTATGCAACGTCTTCTACAGCCAGGCGTGCTTTTGTAGGCAACGTGAAATTGTAATCGTCTTGTCTTTTAAATACAATACCAATTATACACTCGCATCTATATCAGTTGTAATACCAGGCACTAAATTATGGCATTCATTCTTCTTCATGTCTATGCAAGTTCAAGGTCAATAAACATCATTTATATCAGTAAACAATATCCTGTTGCGTAACAATTTCCTTTTAACTCTACAGGGGTATATCTGACTTACTTGATGCAGTCGTCATGGGTGACCTTCTTCTCTCTGATTATTCTGAACACCACGTTGCAATACCACCTGTCGAAACCATAGTGCATCCACAGTACAATAATAGCACACTTGAAAATGACATCGCGTTAATCAGACTCTCCCAACCAGTGCTCATGAATGATTACGTGAATCCAGCTTGTCTCTCTGAAACTCTTGAAGAAATCAAAGACTATAAGACTTGCATAATCACCGGCTGGGGCAACACGGAGCAAGGTATGGGATCAAAGACGAATTGTGTCGATCTCTGCAGCCAACTCTGCAGAACTAACTAATTTCAAAGATTTATAACAATGACAGAATAAAACATTTAATATCCATTATCCAAATTTGTTTTACATTCGTGACACTTCGTAAATCAGGTTTATAGGAAAAAAATATCATTAGTAACCATGGTAACCATTGTAACAGGGATGTCTGTTGTTTCGAAATTTCGGTATTCCGAACAAAATATACATAATGGTTTAATTATCAGAACATAAAAAAGGTTTGTTTATTTGAACTTTTCATGGAATAGTCTAAAGGTCCGTTTATCCGATAATAAACGCTGATTACGATATTCCGAGGGGTTGTAAAATCATAACAATATGATTTGTTTCTTTAATCGGAAAAGGAACTTGAGTTCGTCAATATAAAAAATGAGTGACCCCAACAGTTAATGACGCCATTATATTCCAAATTAACAAACACTGAACTAATGAACCTTCTAAGGTAACCCCGAATTTTGAAATTATTCCTTGTGTGAATTGAAAGTGTAGGCTTACTAAGAACATGTTACTATTACTGAGTTAAATTAAACGTAATGATAATGATCACTAACATATTGTTTGATGTATCTTCCAGATGATGCAGATAATCTGAGAAAGGCAGTGGTTAGGTTGATTGACGATGAACGCTGTAAACAACTTTACGGTATCCCCGACGACATGGAAACAGACATCTTCATATGCGCTGGCTACGAACGAGGAGGAATAGATACGTGTCAGGTATCCAGACTTTAATTATTTCTGGACAACCTGCGAAACAATAGGGTGCAATGGCAATTTTTAAAAAAGACATTAGTAAATGAAATAATATGCATAATAATAAGATATCCGAAGCTATTGCCAAATCCTAGATCCATATCTCTTTTGTACTATCATAGAAGATATATTCCAGAGTGTACGTGTTATACAGTTTAGATATTCTCCTGCATTAAAGTTATATTCATATTCACCCCAAAATTGCCTCTTGAAGTAATGAAGTACATGGTACCCGTTTATTTACGCGTACACCCCTGGCTCCAATGTAAATTGAATATGTAACGTAGTCATTTTATCATCACAAGTCTCTTCATTGTGACAGGGTGACAGTGGAGGTCCCATGGTGTGCGGAGGTTCGGATGGGAGATGGCACCTGACTGGTATAACAAGCTTTGGTAATGGATGTGCTGACCCAGGGTTCCCAGGAATCTACGCCAGGGTGTCTACACTACTGCCTTTCATTGAATCTATAGTGTTTGTAGGTACATTAACTATTTTATATTTCTTTCTTAACGGAGGGCGACTTATATACATACAATAACATCACAGCTTCCGTTACATTTGTCTCCCTACCTCCTCCCTCGCTTTTAATAGTATCATTATGGGCTTTATGCAATTACGCCATAAGTTCAATTTTTTCTTGGGGGGGGGGGGGGGGGGCGGAGTGGTTGATGAGGCTTTGGCATACGTGTATCAATCAGATAATTTACGTCTGGGACTGAAATTTAACATCATTTTCGAATGTTTAATCTTCTTCTTTCGTGTCCATCATCTACAACATTGAGTATATTAGGAATATATATACATGTTATATAATACAAAGAAAAATCATATATTTCGCCACGACTTTGCACATTGTACAGCCCTCTCATTTGCAACCATCAAGTCATCCTGGTTGAAATGTTCCCTTTTGGACATTAAAGGAAATGTCCCATAGTTTGCGGCGTTCTACAATCGCAATTTACATTATCATCTTGAGTGTAACTCCACTTTCGCATATTAACTTTACACCGACCCAATCCTGTGCGAATTCGATTCAAATGCTTCCACGTCCTCCAATCTTGATTATGGCCTAGGGACAGCTGTTTATTGGTAGGGAGAGGGAGCTTGTCATAATGTTGATTACTGTTTGCCTCTGTCTTCCCACAGTCTGCATCTAGCCACTTGAGGGGATTCACTTAAAAGTTGAACAGACTTTTGAAAGCCTTTTCTTGACTTTTCTTGACTTTCTTGACTTTCTGGGGGTAGTTCGACTTTATGGCAAGGATGGCGGGTATCCTGAGTTTGGCGAAGACGTGTCAGATCGATGTCAGGTGGTGAAATGCCAGACATAACATTCAGACTGTCTACGCTCGTCGGTTTCAGGCTACCTGCAAATGCTCTGCAGCAATCGTTGAGAGTACGGTCCAGTTTATATGAGTGTGCTTATCTCTCCCAGACTGGACAGCCCTACTCTGCTGAAGAATTACACAACGCCAGAACGTTTTCCTGTAGAATGGATGCACTGGCGCCCCATGATGAGTTTGCCCGTTTCCTGAGAAGATTGTTCCTGGTCCTTACATTCCCCTTTACCTTCTCATATGTTGCTTAAATGAATTTGTCCGATCAAGTGTAACACCAAGGCACACAGGATGTTGACTAAGTCAAGGGGAGTACCATTCCATGTCAGGGAAAGTTTCCTCTCTGGCTCTTGGTTGCGAATGTCGAATAAGCTAACCTGGGTCTTGGAAGGGTTTGCTTTCAACTGGTTGTCCTTATAGTATGATGTCAAGTTTCCTAGCGCTGATGTCAGGGTGGACTTTATTACATCAACGTCACTGCTCTGAACAGCAATGCCAAGGTCATCGGCATAGATGCAGCTTCTTGTACCCGGTGGAATTGGTTGATCATTCATGTATACGTTGAAGAGGACCGGAGCCAGAACTCTTCCCTCAGGGATACCATTTTCTGTATCCTCCACCTGCTGCGCTTCCCATTCAGATCCACAAACAAACGCCTGTTTCCGAGCAGCAACTGGAAAATTATAGTCCGGTGGATGTCACTCGTCATGATGTGTAGTTTGTTAAAACTAAAAACTACGCCAGTGGGTTGGTTCCTCTCGATGCCGTTTTCGATGTATTGAGTCTTATTAGTACCTGGCTTGTACACGATCTACCCGGATGGAAGCCGACTTGTTCCGGAATAAGATGTCCTTCTGTGATTGCACCGAGTCTGTTTAACTCTTTGCCCGCTTTCTTCGACTCACGGCACATTCAGCAGATTGCCAAGTTCTACTACAGTCACAATCCATTCACAATAGAAACGGAGCACATTTTAATCCGCTGTTCGCACACACAAACAATAGCAATGAATGTATTGTGTAGTGTCTGGTTCCTCATTTAATGACATTGTATTCACCGACTTTACTTACATTGAAAATTTCGCATTAAATGGGCAATTAAGAGATCAATTGACTGGAAGTCTATTCAGAGTAAGCCAGGTTGTGGCAGAGAAGGGACTATGTACATGGCGGGTAAATACGGTAGTTAAGATAAGACGCTCGAAGAACTTGTAGAGGTGACAAAATAGCGAGATTGGCCTGTAGCTCTTGGCCACATTTGGGTCCTTACCAGGTTTAAGGATTGCGATTACTCGGTATTTTTCTCCAGATTTTTGGAAGTTTAGACTGGAAAACACAGTTGTCAAACAAATTTAGAAGCCACAGCTTTACAACCTGTCCGAAATGCTTTATTTACTCCGCCGAACGACATCTAATCCGGCTGCCTTGTCATTCTTTAGGTTTGTTGATTGTTACCTCAAGCTCTTTCTGGATCAAAGTCCAAATTGAGTCTTCATAGACTCGCTCCAAGGAGGATGTTCTCTCTGTTGAAAAATGTTTTGGTCTTGCCATTCAGCAGGAGCTGGTGAGCGATCCCGTTTGCCGTGAGTTCAATGTTGCTTGTTTAGGGTCGTTGTTGATCTTTTTAATGGTTGACCAAGCTTTCATGCTATTGTGTGAAATGTCCACACCTTCGATAAATTCCTGCCAAGATTTCGTTCGTTCTTCAGCAATAGCTGCAACAAGCATATCTCCTGCATCTAAGGTGTCATCAGAGAAGGGGTCCTGATCATATATCTTCAAGTACTCTTCATAGATGGTTGCACTCTTCGCCGAGATCCCAGGAATGTAGTATTCCCTGCAACCACGGGGTATGTGCTTCTTCCATAGTCCTTGGATAAGCTTAATGAAACTCTCGTAATTGGCTGGAATGGGATTAAAATCTGCCAAGGTTTCATCAAGATCATTGGTGAAACCCTCTCCATTGGCCTTGCGAAAGTTGAAGCGTTATCTGAGCGTTTGATTGCATTTGATTTCACCGTACACACGCGATGTTAGCCCTCCTCATGGTAACTAAATGTAGGAGAAGAAAAACAAAAAACATTTACCTGGTGACTTCGCCTGATTCGCCTGATTCAGGCGAGCTCCTTTCATTTACTTTTTAATAGAACATCATTTGCACAAAAGACATTTGTTTATACTGGTCCCAAGCTATGGAATTCTCTTTCAAATGATATTATACAATGTAATTCAATACAAATTTTCAAAGGAAGACTTAAACGTTTTCTTTTAAATACATACTGCGTTATTGCATTTCTTACTGCAATAGCGTGTTATATAAAATTATATGTATTAATTATTTTTCTCTGTATATTATATTTATAGATGACCACTGTAAACACGTGAATATACATTAAGTATCATAATGGTAATGATGATAGTGATGATGTACTCGTAACTGCATTCAGACGGTAATGTGTATACCCTATGAAATAGGGATTATGATAATAAATAATATTTAACTTCATTTTATAGATGCGATTGGAGCGATCAGGCTACAGCACGGAGAAGAAATAGAAATCACAAGTCCAAACTACCCGGGATATTACGACAATAATGTCGATATGACGTGGTACATTGTTGCTCCACCTGGGTATGGCGTCGCAATCAAAGTCCCTTTCTTCGATTTAGAGTTTGGATACGACTTCCTCACTATTTACGCTGGAATAACGGGGGTCATTGATGACAGGTTACAGTTATATAGATTCACTGGAATTGGAGTCATAAGCACAATAAAAACATTTGGCTCCCATGTGTGGATACAATTCAACAGTGATTATTCTGTTAAGCACCATGGGTTTCGTATTATACTCACCACTGAGTCATTGGGTAAGTATTTCAATTCCTCTACCTGATGATTTCACTTCCTCTACATGTATATGAAGATTTCACATTACTCAACTGATATTGGATGCAACTAAGCGAGATTTAGCATGAGGGGGTCTGAATAATCGTTTCAAATCTGCAAGGCGTCTTGTTGGCTGCTGACATGCATCCAAGGACTTGTATTTGGTAGTTCCCAGGTTCTCTCTAATAACTATTGTTTGATTTTAGCCAAGCTTAACAGAACCTTTCCTTTGGCATTCAGGGCATAGGGAGTTGTTCAGCAGATAACAATACAAACGGGCAGATGTCTCCCCTTTAGAATGAGGAAACGTACAGTGCTACATACTCAGAGGCGTCAGAACCCAGTGCGAAAATAAAGGATTGGATGGGCAAGCCATTGTGTGTTAACAATGGCGCGCCTCTCCAGTGATTTGTATTATCAGTGTGTTCCGACGCCTCTGCGCCTGTTGTTGTTATCATGAGGTATTAAAAAAAAAAAAAAAAAAAAAAAAAAAAAAAAAAAAACAGCGTAGGTTTATACCCCTCAGCAACGATTTTAGGAATAGAGTAAGGTAAAAAGGACCTAAAACCAATGATGTTTGAAGGGGTCCCCATTACGTGCAATAAAGGTGTCGGAGAAATACCACTGGTAAATGATATGATATTGATTGAGTGATTGCTTCTATTTAGATTGTGACGCTGACGACCTGTTCAATTGCCCAAACGGACGTTGCATATCTTCAAATGCTACTTGCGATGGATTTAACGATTGTGGGGATTTTTCTGACGAAGATTATTGTCGTAAGTTCTTTTTGTTTAATAATAACAATTAAAAAAAGAAGAAGATGCCATAAGTTCTTCTTACATGTGGTATTTGGCTGCTTATTTACACTGTTATTGTATTTGTTATTATTATTGTTATTGATACTGTATCGAACATGTGATGAAGTACTTGGCGTTGTATACCTTGTAATTTTTGTATATCGGTTAATTTGATAAGGGGACCATTCACGCTTTAATATGTTGCGCTCCCTACAGTACAACCTACATCCAAAAGAGAAGGCATTGGCGGTCAAAATAAAGAATCTTTGTGCAATTTCCGACCGCGACTTTTCTGTTTTATGTGTATAGGATGAATTGGGAAGTACCCATGGATAGTTTTTATTATAGCTTTATGGCAAATTCATTCTAGTATTTTCCATTTTTTCATAATTGTTACAGCTCCCTGTGAAGACGTAGCTCAAATTTGTGTGAACATCGTTCCGTATAATTCGACGTACTTTCCAAACCCGATTACTTACAATGGCGTAGAGGCACAGGAGATTGTTGAAATTCTAGTAAGTTACGAAATAAAGATTTCTATATTTTGTATTTTTGTAACGTATCCCAACTAATGTTCTCATCAACATTTTTTTCACTAAAAGTGACTAGTATTTAGTATGCTCGCATAAAATCGTCCTAGTAGAAAAAAACAAAAACAAAAAAAAACAAACAAACAAACAAACGCAGAGACAGGAGTGATTTTTTGTTCTTTTACCCCCACTTCCTTTCAAATTTTGTTGTTTGTTTTTGTTTCCCGAGGAATCTTTTGATGCCAATACAATTAGTTTTACAGAATAACCACGGTTAGTGGATTGATGTTCAGAATTTGTGTACATTCTTTTATCCCTTAACAGCATGTGATCAGGTCATGCAACATTGTTTTAAGAGGAATAAAGACTAATTAATTCACAATAATGTTTAAATCCTATCGGGAACTGATTAAACACATGTGCAGAGAGTGACCCATCTACATTAATGTTTATGGAAATGCTATGGTATTGATATCAAGCACGGCTCCAAGATTTGCAATTGATAAAAATTATGCTGGGCCAATATTCTGGAGACAATTGCAGCTTCAATTATATGACGTAAGTCTGTGTCCGCTACCGGATATGGCAAGGATGTATACCCAAATTATCCATATTTTGGGTGAAGTGGTTAGAGGTGATCAATAATCAGATCGATAATCAGAAAAAATACTTGACAATGGCATGTCTTTTATCATGTTCAATCAAATATTTCATTCTTCTGATATGTCTTATTCAGACTCTTCTAGGCAATTGCCATGATGACATGATGGAGCTAGCGTGCAGCACATTCTTCCCGGAGTGCATCCACTATGGCCCTACCCGAAGACCGTGTTTGTCTGACTGTCTGGCTGTTACTGATGCGTGTCAAGATATCTATCAACAAATGTTCGGACAGCCATGGCCTATAAATTGTACATACCTCACGGATTCACAGAAGGATACCGATGGGTCTTGTCTTGGAGGGGAAGGTGGTATGTACACTAATCACTGAAAGCCTAAACGGGTAGACCGACTAGCTTTAAAGCTAGTCGTAGTGATGCCCAGACTGACTAGCTTTAAAGCTAGTCAGTCACGACGGACTAGTTTTCTTTCAACACAATCCGGTTATTACGGACTAGCTTTAAAGCTCGTCCGTCTCTACGACTAGCTTGAAAGCTAGTCCGTCAAGTTAGTCGGTCACGACGGACTAGTTTTATTGCTAGTCGGTAATGACGGACTAGTTTTAAAGCTAGTCCGTTTTGACCGACTAGTTTGATGGACTAGCATAAAAGCTAGTCGTAGTGATGCCCAGACTGACGAGCTTTTGAGCTTTACAGCTAGTCCGTCAAGGTGTCAAAACTAGTCAGTCGCGCTTGTCTGTCGCGATGTTCTTACTTCTGTCTTGACCTAGCATTACGAAATAGCTTGATATGGCTTCATCAGCTTGTCAGAGACGTCAAATCTGAAATATGAGAAAATATTTTAAAGATACGATTAATTTTTTTCACAAAAATTCAAGAATTCAAGCCAAAATCATTTTATTATTATGATATCATAATACAGGAATTAATACAGGAGGCACAATTAGTTAACATTATGGCAATTATCAAATAATGTGATGTTGAGATTTAATTTGGAAAATCAAATGTGAAATAATTACTCTGAAGCGCGGCCAAACAAACAAGTTAGATCATGTAGATGCAATCCATAACGCTAATGATATGCATTTTGTATTTATACTTTATATGCTTGCTTCCAGTGCGGCGATTTGATGTCACGACTGGGGGGGGGGGGGGGGGGCTTAAAATAGCATTTAGCATTAAATTCAACATACATTTTGCCTCTTTATTAGCTTCACTAGCTGATCACTTTAAAAATCTAGGGGGACGATCCTCCCAGAAAAAAAAATCGAGGGTGAAACAGTCCCTACTGTCCCCCGGGCTTCCCCGCCAATGGCATCATCATTGTCTTGTTTGTTGTAGGCCTGCCTATTTTTGCATTTTCTACGCACATCTTTCTTGAGAGCCACCTCAGAAATCCCGCAATCGCGCCTCTAATCCAATATTCTGTTCTTTCGTAATCTAAAAGAAATAGTGGCACATATAATTCTTAGAATTAGAATTGAATTCATTATTAAATGTTGCTATTATCGTTGTCAGTAACACACACGCAATTTATAAATTAATTTGGCAAGACAGAATTTGTTTCGCGTTGGTGATTATAGTATTAATCCATGTGAAAAAATAACGATATCTATGAACTGAAAAATAAGGAATTCAAAAAGAGTACTCACATATATCACATGAAGGAGATCGCCATTATCATCGAAATCTTCAGTTTTACGGGGTATATCGGATCTGCTTCCTTACAGTTTGCTCATTAAATTGAATTCACATACAGATAATACAAATAATAGATGATGTCCTTTTCGCAATGCGCATGTTATTCACTCGATGCTATTCACCTTGTATTCACTGCTGTTGCTTAGCCGGGCATTCACCCGTAATCTATAAGAATAGACCAGATTCTTAGGTTCTATAGTAACGAGGTATTCAATTAGCCTGTAATTAAAGAATGGAGAACAATAGTTTGAACCTACTCGTGAATTGCATTCTTGTCGTGATTGATGTTATGTATCGTAAGCTTTAAGATTGTCAGGTCAAAACAACCTTTGTTTGAGAATAATGTATTCACTCGATTATGTTCGGAAACATGCCGATCTAAATTTACAATGGAGATAATAATTGACATTGCATCTGTGTGAATTTCAAAAGCTAGTCAGTCATTTCAATTGTAAGCGACATTTCAGCTATGTGTATCAAATCCTAGTCGGTCATTCTAATGGGTAAACTGAGGCTACCTGTCTAATTTTATAGAGCTCGTCCGTCGCATCGACGGACTAACATCAAGTGTGTCGGACTAGCTCGTCCGTCAAGTTGAGAGATTTGGATTCAGTTGTAAGCTAGTCCGTCGAGACGGACTAACATGACACACTTGCTTTAAAACTAGTCCGTCTTGACTGACTAGCTTTAAAGCTAGTCCGTCCACTAACGGACGAGGTTAGGCTTTCAGTGATATTTGTCAATACTTTATTTTGTCAGCAAATGACCGATATTGAGTTGAGATTAGGTTGAGAAAATTTTTACAGAATCGTTCGTCCGATGATTGATTCATAGGTTATGAATGGATGAATTACATTCAAACGGAGTATCAGTTTTACCCATGTCGATGAGGAATTTGAAATAAATGTAAAGAGAGCCCGTTTGATAGCTTTATGGTAGTGTCACATGCACCGGGTAAAGTGAACGGGTCTTCGCCGTTCACCGAAAAACGGCAATAGAACGGCACCGGCCACATAACATTTTTCATCATTTTCACCGGGTGTGTATCGTTCTATACCGGGTCTATACCAGGTCCTAGCCAGCCTGGTACCGGGCTGACCGTCCTCATATGTAGTCCATGCTTTCCTTTTGTCCGTGCGATTACCGCTTGCCCACCGGCCTTACCGCTCTCTGACAAGAAAAAGAAAATTGTTTTCTTCGCCGGATGACTCACCGTCTTCCACCGTTCGCGACCGTGCAAAACAGGTTGATGCGAACGGCGGGAACACGGAGGATACCCGGCGATGGTACACGGTGGGTCGGTGATGACCCGTCAAAAACGTCCACGTTATTTTGTCTTCGGTTCATGCCCGGCGAATGTTTTGAGCATGCTCGGTCATGCTCAAAATTGATGAACCGCTGGCACCGGTCGATGGGGACCCGGTGTAAGGGCGGTATAATGGCGTTGTGATGACGGTATGCGGATGGTGTGAGGACGGAACAAACGCTCCACACCCGTCCACAAAGCGGTCATGCACGGCGATGGACTGGACTAGGGGATCTACCCTTATGGTGTCTTCAAATCACGTAATATGGTGTCTTCAATCCGCCCTTTGTTTTCGAAGCTCAGAGAGGAATGATATTGCAGCTTTCAAAAGATACATTATAATCTGAAATACTTTTATTGTCATCGTCGGGGAGAAGAATTTAAAATTTGGTCCTTTTATGGACATTTATTCTAAAGTAATGTCATTCTTTTTGCATGTTTGTTTTGTTTTGTTTGACATTAGTTTCTAAAGTTTCATTATAACAGCTTTGCAAATAAACATATAGACTACTTTCCTAATAAGCTCCAGTATAGTTTGGTCTAAAATATTTGCCTAAATTACATTTATACTTTATATCCGCGTTTCATAAAAAAAAAATTGTATTAGTTTTATCGAATATTATTTTCATTTCTCCTCGAAAATTTCCCTATGCTTTTGAAATATTTAAATCTTGTTATATCAAATGAAATATTGTTATCGTAATAAAAGTACTTTATTATTATTTTTATCATTATATTATGAATTGTCTAATATTTTGTCATAATCATTTCATAGGAACATTCTTTTAGCCAAATTACAACCCTCTATAGAATCGCATCAAGAAAAATGTCTACATTATTCCTAATACTGATTTTTTGATATTTTTGTATGATCCATGGATTAGTTTTTTGTTTATTTTTATTTTCATTGTTTACACACGACCCCTTTACGTGATTTACTGTGATTAAATAAATTTAACAGAACTATACAAGACAATACCTTAAAATAATATTTTTATAAATAGAAATACAAGCAAATGACGTTGTATTTTATATCTGAGAAACCGCTTTTAAGATTGCCCCCCCCAAAAAAAAATTTTAAATACGAATTTAGTTTGCCATAGATTGTATATAATTCATGTAATTAATTATATTTCAATAGGGTATATAGATATGGTAATGACATACCAAAATTGAACCACTTTTCAAGGAAGCCTACAAAGAATCGGATATTTAAAAAAAGAGACTTACCCAGGCCTTTTTCCGACCGAAAATTTAGGTAAGAATAGTGCCTAAAATTGAGAATTAGGGGCCCCTTTGCCCCCCCCCCTTATCGCCCGCCCCTCCCCAAGAATAAATAAATAATAATATACATGTATATGAATGGATGGAGTGACCCGTGTGGAACGACTCCTACCCAATGGTTGTTGTTTTAATGATGATGGGATATTGGACGCCCAAAGACAAAAAAGCAGACCCCCTATCAATAATTATAATCAAGACATACAAAATGATCATATTATAAATGAAGAAACTTTATGGGGAAAAAAAGAAACTTTGAGGCTTTCCCACCTTTTCAGAAGTCTAATTTAGAACAATTTAATAAGTACCCTGATAGCAGAGTGACGTCTTAAAGACGTCTTAAAGACGTCACGTCAGACGTCTTAAAGACGTCAGGAAAAGACATCTTTATGACGTAAATTTGCACCCACGTTTGACGTCTTAAAGACATCGTATTTTTACGTCATTATTACGTCTGAAACTGACATCTTTATGACGTAAAAATACGACGTCTTTAAGACGTCAAACGCGGGTGCAAATTTACGTCATAAATTTTTTTTTCAGACGTCTTTAAGACGTCACTGTGCTATCAGGGATGTTGACATTAATACTGAGTCCTATCCTATCCTATCCTAACCTATCCTAATATTATAACCTATGCTGTCCTACACAAAGGCCCTATTATACTGGCAGTGTGTCCGGTCCTGCTATATAAAGTGCTACAGACCAATGTTTTTTAAGAAAGACAGTTACTTATTATTAAATTACACTTTTGTTAATGAAATATGAAGAATTGTCGTTATGAAGCACCTTGAAATTGTGTTATACATAATATGATAATAATTTAAAACAATTTTGATTATGTCAATAAGCCAAATGCCGGTTACATGGCTTAAAATTGCATATTTCTATTCATTTTCCCCTTTTTTTCAAATCTCAGGATACTGCTTATGAATATTCATGACCAACAGGAACATTGTATTTTGGTCAAAATGAAAGCAAAAAGTTGTCTTATAGACGTTTTAAAGACGTCTTAAAGATGTCGTATTTTGGTCAAAAAATGACAAGAAAAGTGGTCTTATAGACGTCGTAAAGACATCAAAAAGTTGTCTTATAGACGTTTTAAAGACGTCTTAAAGATGTCGTATTTTGGTCAAAAAATGACAAGGAAAGTGATCTTATAAACGTCGTAAAGACGTCTTAAAGATATCATATTTGGGTAAAAAATAGACAAAAAAGTTGTCTTATAGACGTTTTAAAGACGTCTTAAAGATGTCGTATTTTGGTCAAAAAATGACAAGAAAAGTGGTCTTATAGACGTCGTAAAGACATCATAAAGACGTCATATTACTGTCATAATTTTTTGCTCCAAAAATAGAAAATTAACGTCTTTGAAAGTCATTACCAAGAAGACATAATGACATCGCATAGAAACATGTAAAGATATTTAAATATCAGATTCTATTAATCGTTTGGAAGACGTCGTTAAGACATCATAAAGATGTCGTGTTTACGACGGTATGACGAGTTGACCAGTTTTGACCAGTTTAAGACGTCTTTAAGACGTCAGTCTGCTATCATGGTACGACCAATTTGATATTGTATAAAATCTATTGCAAAGTGTAAATACTTAAACAAGAACTGAATTGATATGAAAACAGAAACAGATGCTTACAGTATAAATGCGACAACATATGGGCCACCTATAAGCTATAATTTTCGAGTAAACCAGCCCCAAAATAAAGTTGATAATCATCTCTCTGTTTATGTCATATGATTTATTCCTCCTGGTATATAATACCTTTGTTTTGTAAAATATTACTCTGGGTATTAGTTTTCAACTCAAATTCATTCAGTTATTGATTGATCTTGTTGGTAAACAATCAAAGGGATAACTGATTTAAAAACGTAGTTTTCACGTATAGTTTTCATGTACTAGGAGTTGGCAAGTTTAGCCACAAGGGGGCGTACTTGATGCGGAAAGGGAAAGGGGGTGATCGATTCATGTTGTCCGACCTCTGACGGTCCATCTCCGTCCTGCAAACGGGCATGAAACGGGTGCGGCGTCCTCATTCAGTCCTTTTACCGCCCTTTTAACGACTGGTCCGGTTAAAGACCGTTCTGAAATACCCGGTCATCACCCGGAAATAACCCGGCAAGAGTTCGGCTGTTCTTGAAAATCCTCTCGGGAACGGGTGCCCAGCGAGCTCCTATGAACGTGTTGGACGGGCTTCAACCGCTTCACCGTGTGCCTCACCGTTTGCCGCCGTGTGCACAAATTTGGCCAGAACGGTGGCGAACGGTGGGCCAACACGGTGCATGTGACACCTGCATTACAGAGATGATAGCTTTACTATCGGCTATTTTGTTGTTGAATGAATGTCGGATAACACTTTAAAATGACACCCTTACTTTCTTGTTATCTCTCTCTATCTCCCTGTCCTCTTTCTGTCTCAGATTATCTTAACACGACGATATGTGGAACCCGACCAGCATATACCCCTGACCATTCTCGAGTGGTGGGTGGAGTCGATGCTAAAGAAGGGGAATTTCCCTGGATGCTTTACCTGTATGATGACGTAAGAGGACAGTTCTGTGGTGGTACCCTGATTGGTCCTGAATGGGTGGCCACTGCTGCACATTGTGTGTAAGTTTTTACCTATACATTGATCGAAGGTTTATATGGATACTGATATGTGAATATAAGTGTGGTGCGGTTTCCATAATATATTGCCATTTTAATACGAGTTTAATAAGAGTGATGAAGAAAGAGAAAGGACCGCGAATTTAAGAAACTTGGATACACAAACATGTTGTAATATGTTCCTTTTCTCAGAGATGGCGACCCGTTTTCTGTGGATCGAATCATAATTGGTGACCTGATGCTCTCCTCTACATCCAATCATCATCTCAACATTATTCCGGCTGAGATTATTCCATACCCGTACTATGAAACTACAATTGAACACGATGGTGATTTTGCTCTCATCAAACTATCCCAACCAGTGAACTTCACGGAGTTTGTTAGGCCTGCCTGTCTAGCCGAGTCATCTGATGAAACCAAGGACTACACACGTTGCTTCGTCAGTGGATGGGGTAACATGGAAACAGGTAAGATTACTTCTGTCATTCGACACCCCTCCTTGTGGGCCTTAAGATAAAAGTGATTTGGGGAAGCCTTTATTGAAACGTCTTTTGAGCAATCCGTTTCGGAGCTATTCGAAGTCGTTCAGTTCTGACAATATATCATATCATATCGTATCATATCTGCTTTGTTTCGTAACATGCATTTACCTGTAAACATGAATGAGGGGATTAAATGTGTTTGCATTATAACCTTTATTCTTATTTGTCAAAAGCAATATTCATCACATAAAATGTATTTATCTTTATTTTATGAAAGTAGCAATAATTGGTCGAGGACACCGCGGGAATCACTATCAAAGCTGGAGACAGATTTTGGAATCTCCGGTCTTTTCAAACTAGTCCCACAGCAATAATTAAAAACTACCGTCCAAACTTCTTTTCGTTTTCTTTTTGTTATAGTCTTTCATCATGACTTCAGCACAAAGTGCATTAAATGTAAAATATCGAAAGCAATACACAACGCGTACACCCTCATCCAATTGTAAGTCGAAGATAAAGCAGAAGAAGAAAATTTAATGAAATACAGGGGGTAGAAGATCAAAGTAAGATGAATTCGGTAAGAAATTTGAAATCAACTACAACAAACTGTAGATTGAATGAAACTGACCTCATTTTCGTTTAACGAATGTTCCATCTTAAATCAAGCCCTCAAGATTGAACCTCCCATTATTAACTATATCCCTATAGCGCCCACGTATGGCGACGAGAAGCACCAAACAGAGAAAGTTTGTCACCCCAGTTTGAACACGTAGCCACACATTAACCTTTTCTTCCTAATGACGGTATGGGAAAAGATATCTGTAACAGAACAATTCACTTCTAGGACACAAGGAAATTTTTATGTTTTGGATATTAACATTTACAGTCAGTGAGTACTGTAACAAAAACTAATAATAAGGCGGGTAAAAACCTGTTGCACCCTGCCTAGATCCGCCTCTTGATTTAGATCTAGGTCTAGAAAAGGAAAGTTAGTTCCAATATAGGCCGGTTTTACAGTATATAAACAGCCCTTTCATTTATTATAGTAACAAGGTATTCAAGCAAACTGATATTAAAGAATGATGTGCAATCTTTGAAATACAGTTTGAATACATTATTGGTTGGTATGTCGGGCAAATATTTTGCTTGTCTGACATTGCACATCTAATGTCTGCAAACTGGATTCCGCATATTGTAGTTGATTCATTAATAAGTTTGTTTCAATCCCTCTTTTCTATGTGAGAATTTAAAAGTTTGTGAAGATATCATAAAAACCAATTCACCTTTTAATAAATACGTACATCACGTTTTTTCAAAGGAAACCTGAACTAGAATTAACTTAAAGTACACTAGTAACACACTAAAATACAGTTATTATGGCATTGTATCACCTTTAATTGTAGAAAGTCGAGTTAAAAAAAGTAAGAAAGAAAATGGCGGAAAAGAAAGCCATAATAAAGGTTGCTCATATTTATATAGGTTCATGAAAAATTTCCCTCATATCATTCTCTTATCCCGATTGTAGACACACAAACGCACATACATCACAGCAACTAACGCCCTCGGCCTCACAAGCATGACTTCTTTTGATATATCATGCAAAGGTTCGCTGTGCTTTATCTGTTTTATTTTTACGAAACAGGAATCGATGCAGACGTGTTACAGAAAGCAATAGTTCAGTTAATACCAAATGAAAGGTGCGCAGAACTGTATGTGGATAAAACCACTGATCTAATGATCTGCGCAGGATACGAACGTGGCGAAATAGATACATGTCAGGTGAGCTGAAAAATGGTTAACATAAACGAAACATAAAATTCATATTCTGAACCGATAGTCATCTTTGAACTTGGTTTCAAACCTTAATTAATGGATTATAGGCCCTATCGTAAATGCACTTATTTTTGTTATTTAGCCACAGCAGATCTACCTTACTTCAATCGACATGTATGGAAGCATGAGATCGTCAAAAGCAGGTTACGAAAATAATAACGTCGTGTCTTAATTCAAATTGTCACGCTACCTAATTAATTGTATTTTCTGTGCCATATCCAGTATCATTGGCGGCGATCCGACGGGGGGGGGGGGGGGGGGGGGGACGTGTCCCCCCTCGATTTTTAAATCTTGACATATTTTTATGAAGTGATTAGCTTGTGAAGCTAATAAAGGGGTAAGATGTATGTCGAATACGATGCTAAATGTTATTATAAGGCAAAATTTCGGCTCGCGCTTCGCACTCGCAAACATTTTCATTGGTTTCTGCATAATGTGCGAAGCATGCGAATTTTGAGTGTAATATTTTTTCGCTTTCGTGTGTTTCTGTCTCCCCCCCCCCAGTCGTGACATGAAATCGCCGCACTTGTCGAGTATAAATTGAATTTGAATTAAATGTGTTTGCAAACGAAATGGAAAGTTTAAGATATTCTGGAAGTGGAGAAATAAAAAAAAAAATCTTTTTTTTTTATTACGTGATCCAATCAAATCTGCTTATCATACACATAATGGAGATGCAAATATATTAAACTTGTATTTTCCAATATTTCATTCCTCACCAAACATATCACATAATTTGGTATTGTATGAGAGCGAACCATCGATTTTTATTACTTACTAAAGTCCAATTTGGTATTCCTCACATCTCATATACAGGGAGACAGTGGAGGACCTCTGGTATGTGAAGGATCAGATGGTAGATGGCATCTTGTAGGAGCGACCAGTTGGGGTTATGGATGTGCTGATCCTGGATACCCTGGAATCTACGCCAGGGTCTCTCAGTTCTTAGAGTTTATCAACCAAGTCTTAGCAGGAAGTAATACATATATTTTCCCCCTATTAAAAGTAATTTGATTAATATAACGGATACAACTATATAAGCGAATAATCTAGTGAATAACTTACACCACTATCAATGAGATAGTTGCATTCAAAATTTCAAGAAATTTAAAAGTAACAGCGAGCACTAAATTAAGTTTATTTTATTTTTTCCCCAGATTATACTGCACAGGTTCCTGCTTCAACGGTTCCTTCCGATCCGTCTACACCTTCAACTACCGGTAAGTTATTGATGATGAATCGTTTTCACGTTTGATATATCTGTTCAGTGATTGTAAAGGTGCTCTCAAGACCGGTGACATTAAATTTACAAGAATTTGAAAATCCCTACTAAATTTAGCGAGGAGATTATCAATGAAAAATAATGAGAGATAATTGTAGTTAAATTATAAAGACAAATCTTGAATTAATTCTCCTCTTCGTTTCTTGTTTTAAATTTTTTAAGAATAAGTACAAAGTTACCAGACATCACTTGTCTTTCAGGGACTGCAGCCCCGACTTTTTCAGCAAACGTGTAAAAATTGCGAACATGACCATAGATTTGTGATTTTTAGTCTGTTCAGCAACCCTCCCTACTTTCGGCTCAGCCCCTGTACTTTCGAAAACACCACACTGCCGTTGTCTTTAAAAGAGATTATATTTTGTAACCTCCATCCACAGTACCAAGTATACATTGAGTATTAAGAAATAAGTGTTCTATTCTGTTTATTCTTTAAATAAAATAAAACCGTTTTGAAATAATCTTAGAATATTTCAAAACAACTGTATTGGATTTTTTCCTGATAAACATGATTAAAGCATATTGAACTTTCGACATTTCATCCAGATTTCTTTATCGAGGCTTAAAATGTTTGAATCATCCACGTAATGTTCTACGGTCGTTTTTTATTATGATTTTTATTATTGGATCAATACCTAAATTGGAATGATCACCTTGAAAATGTGAACAAGAAAATTGGGTCCAAAATATCACTTCTTCGTAGACTTCGTCCATATCTTACTGAAGAGTGTTCAAAGCTACTTGCAAATGACCTAATTATGCCACATTTTGACTACTGTAGTCCAGTGTGGTCAAATTGTAACTTGAATCTCAAAAGTGTAATTATCAAGCAGCAAAAAAGAATGGGACGCATAATTCTCAAAGTAGATACTCGAACACCGACTGTCGAAGTTTTACGCAGACTAAGATGGGTATCAATAGAGGACAGGTGGAAATTTCAGAAACTCAAAGTCATATTCAATGCCCTGAATGGAAATTCTCCCAAATATCTCACAGACCTGTTTCAAATATCAGCCAATGTTCATACATATCGTACTAGAAATGCAAGCAGCTTAGGAATTAGTATACTACGGGTTAGGACTGAAAAGGGGAAGAGGAGACTATCAATCGAGGGCTCTCTCTTATGGAACGATTTACCCCAATCTGTCAGAAACACAAACACCATTGCAACCTTTATCTCAGCTTACTGGCGAATGCCAAGGTTATAATTTCCCTAATATGTGCATACCTTAGTGACACCAACAACTTGAGTAAATGTTTGTTTTATTTGATTAATGTTGCTTTTTGTTTCTCTCTTTATACAGGGCCCCTGGGAGAACAGTGCTTGACACTGATGGGGTTTACCCTGTTTAAATAATACTTTATAATAATAATAATGATAATAATAATCAGATGATCATAGGCAAACCTTAGCGTGTATTTCATTTGAAATAAATAATCATCCCGAAATTATAAGATTGCAACTGACCCACACGAGCGTTGACTCAATACTGCTGTAAATTATTATTTCTTCTTGCATTTAGAGACACCGGTGACAGTCATCGTGATGTCTTTGGGGCAGACCGAACAAATATCAAGCCCGCATTTTCCAAACGATTACAGCGCAAATACAGACGTCACCTGGTTTTTTATCGCTCCTTCAGGGTACAGCCTTGTCATCAATTTTGAATCGTTTCGCTTGGAGGATGGATGGGACTACCTCACAATTTATGAAGGAAATACAGGGAATATTAGTGAGAGATACCCAACATATAGATTAACTGGATACCAAATACCAAGTCAAATTACCACATTCGCCTCCTACGCTTGGTTAAGGTTCACGAGCGATGACATCTTTCAAGATAAAGGTTTCAATATAACCTTGTCTGTCGTAGAGGCAATAGGTAAGATTATTGTTACATCAAGCTTAAGAACAAAATGAGTGTAAGAACATATAACGAGACATTAGAATGTTATCTAATATGTGAATTAAGTTACACGTTTTATTGGTTAAATGTCTTTGTGCTTTATGTTGACAACATAAATACCTTTGAGTGTAACATTATACTCTACACCTAAACCAACGAATATTATTTTGAAAGAACATTATACTCTAAAAACTGAAGTGCTTTTTATAGAACTTTAAAGGCTGAAATCATCAAATTTTAAGAGCTCGCATAGTGCCTGCACTCAGCAAAAAGCGTGACTATGGGAGAATTGCACCTTGGTGCCCTGTATGAGAAGCACACTAGACCAACTAACATCTCACGATTGCTAGATGATAATATGTTACATGATGAACTTTTAGTACGTGCAAATTTCCCAAAGCACATTATTATCTACTACGCTCTTACAATGTCTTATAATTGAATTAAAATTTAGGGCGATCTTCGCTGGTCTGTGGTTAGCACTTAGCACTTCAGTTTTTAGTTTGTATATAATTATATATACAGGGCCTATACATAATTATATACAAACTAAAAACACATATGTGTGTGTGTGTGTGTGTGTGTGTGTGTGTTTAACACATGTCTATGTATGTCGTGATTTTATTTCTTTTATTTGTGTCAACAGACTGCAGTGTTACTGGTCTATTCTCCTGTGCCAATGGACGTTGCATCCTTTCAAATGCTACTTGTGATGGATACAACGATTGCCTCGATTCTCAGACGAAGATTATTGTCGTAAGTACTTTATTGCTCATCATGTTAATAAATTGTGAAGTTATACAAGCAGTAGATCTTCAGCTAGACTTTAAACACTATGGTAGAAAAAAAGACCATCAGCGAAGCCCCCCCCCCCCTTGCAGATTGTGCGGCGCCGGATTCTCGCAGTAAAGGGAACAAGATCTTAGGTAAACTAAAGGCTTGTGGATCGCTTTGCTCAAGCCAGAAATCAGTTTGAAGAAAAACAAATATCTCATGCCTTGGCTGTGAGGAACCACCATCTCTACATTATGGGGAATAAAACCTCAACACTGTTCACAAACTTCTGAAGTTAAATAAGCTTCAGGATTAAACAAAAAAGGCCTTATAATAATCATGGTTAATTTGAATTAAACGGGTTTCAACCATAAGGAATCTTAGTTAAAACCAAAATTACAGTACAGGCCCCACGGAAACGTTGTTAGCGCTAACAGAGCCCTAACAGTATGCGGATGTGTTTCGGATGGTGATGTCAAAGGTTGAACCCAGATGTAATTAACGCTTTGATGTGACATTTTGATTACCGGTTGTAACAGGGCCTACTGTTAGTGCTCTGCTAGCGCTAACAACGTTTTTATGCGACCCGTACAGGTGTATATAACCTGATTGCGTGCTAGAGAGATCGCATAGTAAGCCAATAAAAGGCTCGACACGTAGAATCACCGCTGCGTGTGCCGTATGATGATCTTAATCCTAACTCTAGCCCTAACTCTAGCCCTAACCCTAATTATAATCATAACCTAATCCTAAGCCATTGCTATACCTGCGTTCCGAAAGAGGCTGATGAGATAAAATCGATCGCAACTTTTTATCGATCGTAAGTATCTATGTTACAGGGTATAGACCTCAGAAGCTTAGGGATTGACCAAAGCCTTTGGAAGAATCTGGTTGGTAGGAAGCATAGCCGCGTCCGGGAAAGCGTTGCGAATGCAGACAAGAGACGAGCAGAAAATTATGGACTTTCCTCCAAGCAATAGCAACTATGTCACCTACACTCTAAAAATTGAAGTGCCTATTTATCACCAAAAGATGGGCAATATCGGGTGAAATCAAACAGGGTCCGCGTATATAGGAGCCTATTGGAGAGAACCAGGGACGTTACCGAAACACCACCTTAGATCTCCTCAGCTTACTTTCCTGAGATGTATTTGGGAAATTTGCATATAGCAATTTCTTTATATAACAACCGGTCCAGATAGGTGAGTTGGTCTAGCATGATCGTCAGCGCTTTACATGTTTAGTTCGAATCTCTGGAGTCACACTTTTTTGTGTGCTGAAAGTTTAGCTCGCGCGAAAGTGCTAAAACGGCACTTTGAGTGCAGTTCAACAATCCTCCGAGTACAATTACTGTGCGCGCTCTTTGCAAATGTTTTCGTCCTTTGAAGTGTTGGAAAAAGCACTTCATACATTAGTATCTACATTATATCTAAATCTAACTAAACATTAAACTGCTTTTAGACAATCTTTTACTATGGTAATGAGATGTTTTTATTTGACTTTCTGTTGTTTGTCACCTATGTAACAGCTCCATGTGTGGAGATACCACAGCCTTGTCGTGGAATGGTACCATATAACTTGACGTACTTCCCGAACCCGAACACTGAGAATATTGAAGACGCCATGATGAGGATTCAGGCTATAGCCGGAGAGGTAAGATGTCATAAGGCCGTGTAATGATTGGATTTTATTTTAATGTACTCACGATGCAGTAATCGTTGATTATAACATGTCAATATAATCGACACCTTTATATAATCTAAATGTGAAATTATGTACAAATCATATTGTTTTAAAATTCAGGAATGTTGTTAAAGTTAAGATATCATGATTCTGGCCAGGCGATATCTTTAACCCCATGTCTTGCAATTCTGTGTTTTAGTCCCAAATCAGTAATTGCCATAGTGACATGATGGAGCTAGCGTGCAGTACATACTTCCCAGAGTGCATCCACTATGGTCCTACCCGAAGACCGTGTTTGTCTGACTGTCTGGCTGTTACTAATGCGTGCCAAGAGCTTTATCAAATTGTTTTAGCACAGCCATGGCCAGTCAACTGTACCTTCCTCACAGATTCTCAAAAAGAGATCGATGGTACTTGTTCAGGACCAGAAGGGGGTATGTACATGAAAACTATAATACAATTATGATTCAATATCAAAATTATTTACTTGAAAATTAAATAATTTTTTCAATGTGAATAAGCATCAGAACTTCTTCTACCCAAGTCCTTTCTCTTAGTTTTCTGTTTGATTGTATCGTTATATCCTTTTACATTTGATAGATCATGTGTTTATGTTTCTTTGAGGAATTAGAATCTGAAACTGAATCCGAATCTCATTAGGCGTAAGATTAGTTTGGGAACAGGGACAAAACTATTCATGGTCTCCTGCCTCCTCTCCGCACTCGCATACCGGCCGTCCTTCAATGTTGATCGGAACTAATAAAGGAGAAAACTATTGCGAGAAACTAACTGAAGGATGAAGTGTTTCTTGGCACATGTAAACTGCGAAAGTTTGCGAAGGTGCATTTTTATTTTTTATTTGTAATTTGTATCATGATAATGAACCTGGCATTTCCCTCTTCATATCTATCTTTGTGTTGTACTCTCAGATTACCTAAACACAACTATCTGTGGAACTCGACCAGCATATACCCCTGACCATTCTCGAGTGGTGGGAGGAGTCGATGCTAAAGAAGGGGAATTTCCTTGGATGCTTTACCTGTATGATGACGTAAGAGGACAGTTCTGTGGTGGTACCCTGATTGGTCCTGAATGGGTGGCCACTGCTGCACATTGTGTGTAAGTTTTTACCTATCCATTGATCGAAGGTTTACATGGATACTAATATGTGAATATAAGTGTGGTCCGGTTTCCATATTATATTGCGATTTTAATACGAGTTTTACACCTTTTAAGAGTGATAAAGGAAGAGAAAGGACCGCAATGGTGCGCAAAGAATCGCAAAGGTCCTCAATGGGTGGCAACTGCTGCATATTGTGTGTAAGTTTTCGTATATCCATTCATCATGTTCATCGAATGAGCACTGGTAATGTGAATATAAGTCTGGTGCAGTTTCCAGAATATTTTAGTTTTACACTGTAAACATAAATTAGGTGCTTATAAATTAGTCAAAACGACTAATTTATATTAGTCCAGTCTCAGTGACTTAATTACCTCAGTCAAGACTAGTTTAGGTAAGTCATTTTGACCAATATAAACAAGACATTTAACAAATGACTTATTTACATTGGTCACATGACTAACAAATGACATGTAGACCTACAAATGACTTATTTATGGTCAGAGGCTAGGCCTACGGCGCACGTAACAGTGATTCGCGGTCACACCACACGGACACATGCCGACATGGTAAAAACAAAACGACATCGAATGCAACGCCCAAGCATATGAAAACGTTGGGGCTTCTTTCTAGGAAAACCATTTTCACGCACCGATTGTCAATGGAAGGAATGCCCGAAAAACGGGAGTTTTGTGAATACTGGAATAAAAAAAATCGAGAAGATCATTACTTAGTTACACAGGTTTTATGAGGTTAAGTATATAAACAAGATAAAACCTTGGAAGAATATTTTTTTACCCCTAACCCTCGCGTTTTGAGCTTTAAATCTCCCATTTTAGTCATTTTTGGGTCGTTTTTCTGTGTGAAAATGATATTTGGTCAAACAGCAGTCACTAAACAGCTTTCTGTAAATTCAGCAGCGCATCGATTTCCTAGTTACGCTGAGTGAAGTAAATATATTAAATTCTCTTTCCAATGATTTTAACTTCTTTGTGATTGGCAATATTTCCCCCGCGTTTTTGATATCATAAAAAAAAAATATCATGATAAAATACTTCGATCCTGACTGCACAGCTTGCACTCTCCTTTTACACGGTCTTATTCAGGGCATTGTTATCGCGATATCGACGGTCAGACGTAGAGAGAGTCTATACCCAGTACACACATTTCCCGTAAATTCTTTCTGGTCGTTAGTGCACTGTAGTGGAAACTGTGCGTGTTTGGTATAAAATACACTGTCCTTTTTGATTGTTCACGTTTTCATATGAACATGAAGAATTAGATCCATCTCAGGATATCGTTGAAATGCTTTTAAAGACCAAGGTAAGTTTATGTCATATTCTTATTTTAACGCGAATCCCGAACATGGAAGAAATTGTGATGTTAAAATTTTATTGTAGCCCCACATGCTCAATTCACGTTAGTTGTATGCTTATATCATGGATACTTAGTAATTTGTAGTTGCAGAACACGCTCTATACTCGGATGTTGTACTGAATGATTAAAGTTATGATATGATGATCAATAATTAGTATCATTGCTATATTCATGTAAAGAATCAAGGAAAGAGTTCCTCTTTGCGACAGCCACTCAAAAAAAAAAAAAAAAAAAAAAAAAAAAAAAAAAAAAAACGATAACAACACATCTGTGCGCATGCGTCTCTATTAATTTATCGGACGTCAACCTTTTGCTATTCAAAATTGATTCAAAAATTAAAAAATCCTCGCCAGTGCGCAAGCCGTCTCGTTGGTGTCAGTGGTGATGAGAGTGAGACAGTGACGCTGGTGACTCGGGTTCGACTCCGCTATTCCTTTTGTGTTTTTTGACTAAATAAACTGAAAGTTGTATTTTTTTTTTAAATGATTAAAATAACTTTTTTTTCTTAAATATACCTAACCATAACCCTAGTCTATGTTTAAATATTATTATAAACGATTTCCACATGTAGGCCTATATTTTTCATTGGGTAGCTGTCGCAAAAGGAAACTCTTGCCGAATCGAATTTAATTTGTAAAAGATGAAGTGGTGCAGCCCCCCCCTCCCCAAAAAATAAAAAAAAATGAAAGAAATAAAAACCATTTTTTAAAAACATTTATTTTTCATTAATTTTTCATGCAGAATGCCTGACATCTCCATGGTATCTACAACATCTCTATCACACTCAACATAGCACAGCAAAAGTGTCAACCACAGTCACAGATGAGCTTCGCAAACAAAGTATCACTCAAACCTTACATCTATCCTACGAAGACAGACAGCTTACAGACCAGTCGGCTTTGACGCGCTCCAGATTCATAGAATGTGTGTTCTTCGTCAGACGATTCCTGCTCCTTTATACCGGTGAGTTGTTTTTATGATTGTTCACATATTTTGCAATAATATATTGATCATGAGCAATGTATACACGTACATAACAATATTTTCTATTATTTTAATTTATAACATAATATAAACCCTCACAAAAGTTTCGCAAGTCGACTTTGGGTCATGAACTTTTCAGGTACGCTTTAGTTATCCTAATTTTATACCATTCGAAAGATAATTTTATTACCCTTTTTGATTGATATCCTACTTGTAATGATTGTATCATGCTTCAATGCACAGAATATCAGAATATGGAGAAAAGAAAAAAGTGCAAATGTTCCGCAACTTCACTTTAGTCCTGATAACTTTGGGGATATTTTCTAAATTTTTATTGAATTTTTTTACCATTGTCAAGTTAATTTTTTCCTCTCTTGATTGATACCTTATTTGTCAGGGTGATGTCATGCCTGTGTCCACAGAACCCCTCAATACCACTTGAATACATGACAAAGCAAAGATAATTTTCAGTTTAAATTTCTGTAACACAACACTGAACCTTGATAATTTAATGTGGGGATTTAATCATTGTCAATTTGTATACATTAAAAAGTTCATTTATTCTTCTTTTTATTGATACCCTATTTGCAATGTAACATCATATTTGAATGCACATAACTCACGAATATAATGCAAAGTAAAAAGTGAAAAGTTGCGAAATGCATTGTTATTGCTCGCAACAGACAATAATACTCACAATAGCATTCAATTTGCAACATTTAACTTCTGACTTGTCCTAACATTCGTTACAATTAGGGTGTCATTGAAAAGAGGAATAAATTATCTTGACAATGGTCTAAAATTCAATTAAAAATTAGAAAATACCCTCGAAGTTATCAGAGCCTAAAGTCGATTGCGGAACTTCGCTTTATAATGCACTTTGCAACATTCGACTTTTTTACTTTTCTCCATATTCTGATATTCTGTGCATTGAAGCATGACATAATCATTACAAGTAGGATATTAATAAAAAGGGAAATAAATTATCTTTCCAATGGTATGAATATCAGGAATAACTAAATCGTACCTGAAAAGTTATCATGGCCCAAAGTCTACTTGCGAAACTTTTTGTGAGGGGTTTATTTTCCCCCTTTTACATGATTGAAGGTGATCATGCTGAGCTATTTGTTCAACATTTTGAAAGAGAAGGCATCAAAATGAGGTACTGGAATGGATTCAAAACACCGAAAGCTTCTCCAGCTAGATCTGAGGTATTTTCACTTCATGTTCTATAATTCTGTACTTTAATCTGTACATGAAAATTATTTTTGAATAACAATCTCACCTTTTAGAGGAAGTGTATTTTAGATATTGGACTAAATGGTTAATTTCGCCAATTGAATGCCAACATTTCTTTAATTAGAGCTTTGCAATATTATTGTCATTGCAGGGTATTTTTTTTATTGTTTCACATATTTAATTGCAATTTACTTATATATTAGCTTATAGTACATTATGTCTCATATTTTTATGTTTGGAATTAAGACACCTTTCCAATATGGAGTGGTCGTGTCTACTTGAAAGAGACTCAACAACTGCTTGAACGCCTTTTTTAAACACAATTTGTACAATTTTAAACTGATTTTTTTTTGTAATGATTTTTTAAGTTATGAATGTTATGTTATAATTGTTAATGTCACATATATTGCAACACTGAATTCACCTGGCTGGATAATAAATTTAGGTTAGAGCGGCCCAGCCAGGTGAAAACAGTGTCTTAATATTTTTGTGTTCTTTAATAATATGTTTTTATATGGAATCAATTTTATTTATACTGTATGTCCTCTTTCTGCCGAATAGAATAAATAAAAGAATAAAATTAAAAGAATAAATTTGAAAATCAAATGAATTCATGTAAGGAATAAGGATCATGATGAGAGAGACTAATATTTCAATTATTATATAGATGCCCTTCCAGGGATTTTATAATGCCTGTCTAATAATTCTTTTTATTCTAATGGCCTTATTTTTCAGGAACATCGTTCAAGGATATTCACTGTGTATGAAGAATTCATTATGAAACTTTTCTGTCTTCGACGTGGTTTTACAAATCGTGGACTGGCAGATACATTTGGAATTGGAACATTTTGAAATTTTCTGGACCTTAAACTGCGACCACTTCTCATCAAATGGCCAACAAAGGAACAAGTTAGGGCAAGTCTTCCGAAGAGTTTTAGATATTTCAAGAACACTAGAACAATTATAGAGTGTACTGAAATATTTAACCCCATCAACGCCTTGTTCTCAAAGAATAACTTGGTCATCTTATAAACATCACAATACTCCCAAGCTCTTAGTTGCAACATTTCCAAGGGGTACCTTCATTTTTCTCTCTCAGCTTTGGAGGTAGTGTATCAGATTAAAATATCACACTAGAATCTGGTTGCTTGAACCACATTGAACATGGCGATGGTGTCATGACTGATCGTTGTTTTCTCATAAGAGACCTCCGAGCAAAAAGGGGGAGCAACATTAAAACATAGGCCTACCACCATTTGTACATTAGAAGCAACTCAACACACACGCCACAGTCAAGACACGTCGCATTGAATCAGCAAGGATTCACGTTGAACGTGCTATCGGACGATTTAAGACTTTCTCAGAGTATATTGAATGGAGTTGTACCTTTGTTGAGCTGGGGGAATATTTGCTATTTGTTATTGCTGAAATTTCCAAGACAAGCTGAACTTCAGATACATGCTATTTCCTGCATTTCTATTTTTTTTTCTTTTTTTCCATTCTGCATAATGGTCTTGTATTCAAACCTTTATATTACACTGTACCACGTACTTTACCTTGTTTGAATGTATTGCATGCAGTAAAATGCAACATGTCATGTAT
>CALNVZ010003430.1:25388654-25474680 GCA_940671915.1 Paracentrotus lividus | reverse complement strand
ATCGATGACTAACGTTTAATCATTTCAGACACTTTTGGATTAAGTCAGATGACTAGAATTAATTAGTCAAATGACTAAAGTTGTAGTCATATTTCATTTACACCGTGCGCAGGAATTCGCGTATTGCATTACTACCATGCCTATGAGGCGCCAGAGGAATCAAAGCAATTCCGTGAATCGGCTAACAAAACAAACAAAACAAAACAAGAAACCAAAAGACAGAAAATCTGACTAATTAATTCTAGTCATTTCAGACATATGGCAGGACTAATTTTTATTAGTCAAAATGACTAATTTATGTTTACAGTGTACGAGAAAAAAAATTACAGAAAGAAAGGATTGACGAATTTAAAAAACTAAAATAGACAAAAATGTTGTAATATGTTTCTTTTCTCAGAGATGGCGACCCGTTTTCCGTGGATCGAATCATAATTGGTGACCTGATGCTCTCCTCTGCATCCAATCATCATCTCAACATTATTCCGGCTGATATTATTCCGTACCCGTACTATGAAACTACAATTGAACACGATGGTGATTTTGCTCTTATCAAGTTATCTCAACCAGTCAACTTCACCGAGTTTGTTAGGCCTGCCTGTCTAGCTGAGTCATCTGATGAAACCAAGGACTACACACGTTGCTTTGTCAGTGGATGGGGTAACATGGAAACGGGTAAGATTACTCCTGTCATTCGACACCCCTCCTTGTGGGGCTTACGATAAAATTGATTCGGGGAAGCATTGACTGAAACGACCTTTGAACAATCCGTTTCGGATCAATTCGAAATCGTTCAGTTTTGATACTATTATATCTGCTTTGTTTCGTAACATGCATCTTCAGATTTACCTGTCAAGATGTTAACCAAAATAAGAAGATTGAAAATGTATGCCTCATGCTCTTTTTTTTTTTGTTTTCCTTAGCTGTATTCTTTACATAAATATTATGCTTATCCTTCTAATAATAAAGCAGCAATAACTGGTCGAGGGCACCACGGGAATCACCCTCAAAGCTGAAGACAGAAGTTGGAATCTCTGATCTCTTCAAACTAATCACACAACAATTAAAAACTACCATCAAGAGCTTTTTTCGTTTTCTGTTTGTTATAGTCGCTCAATATGACTTGAGCTTAAAATGAATTAAATGTCTGACATCGGAGGCAATACACAAAATACCCTCATCCAGTTGTTAGTAGTAGAAGACAAAAATCCACATCTGGCACAGTTGAATCAAATGAAGATGGTTTAAGATCACAATTACATGATTTTGGTAAACATTTTGAAACCAACTACAACAAACTGTAAAGTGAATAAAACTGGCCTCCTCTTGTTCAGGCCGTCTAGGATATAGTCAACACAAATCTGAATTCAAACCCTCAAAATTGAACCTCTTATTGCTACCTTCATCCCTTAAGCCCTTTACCAGAACAAAAAAATTCGGACAATAATTATCTACGCAGCAAAATCTACCAAGTCGTCACGGCATTATATACCTAGAAAGCAGGGCAAAAGACTCTATAAACAGCAATGGTCAAATCCCTACAAATTAATGTCAAATTATAGCCCTTCATGAAGCATCGAAGACGAGGCAGATGCGGTATTTCTGCAGTGAAGAAAAGTCCTATGTCACTGGCCATGGAACGAGCTTGCCACTAGATTGCGAGCCCGAGTCTTTGAAGTCTTGGGGACGTCCTCAGATGTTGCTTCGACGTCTTGTGAGTTTTCTCGTCTCAGCATTGTAGGTCACTCTTGAAGCCACACACTAAGAAACTCAATGACCAAACTGAAGCGTCCAACTTAGACCAAGTTCAGGCACAGCAATACTGAATCACCTGAAATTCCCTACTTGCAAGAATGAGACATTTCAATAGCCTCGTTATGCTCCAGAAGACCTTATACCATGTTAACCTAAATATTGGAGAATTAATTCCACGTATGGCGACGAGAAGCACCAAACAGAACAAGTGTGTCATTCCTCTGTACGTTGCCGCACATTAACTAATGCTTCATCATGACGGCACGGGTATGGATATCTGCACCAGAACAAATAACTTCAATGCAGGACACAAATAAATTTTGGGGTCATGGATTTTAACATGTACAGTCAATGAGAATTGTAAAAAAATTTTTTTTTTAAATAATGATAAGGGGGATGGAAGCCCCCACTTGTTTGGGATCTAGATCTAGATTCAGAAAGGTGGTTCCAATAGGTCGGTTTGATGATATATTAACAGCCCTTTAAATTTTATATAATAGTAACGAGGTATTCAAGTAAACTCTGTTTCCATACATTATTGGTTTGAATGTCAGATAAACAATTTTTGTCGGGTTGAATAGGTAAGAAAGAATATGAGGGAGAAGAAAGCCATAATAAAGGTTGTTCATATTTTGGTTCATGAATAATTTCCATATCATTCTCTCATCCCAATTGTAGACACACAAACACACATATACATTACAGCAACATGCGCCCTCTGCCTCACAAGCATGACTTCTTTTGATAAATCATGTAAAGGTTCGCTGTGCTCTATCTGTTTTATTTTCGAAACAGGCATCGATGCAGACGTGTTACAGAAAGCAATAGTTCAGTTAATACCAAACGAGAGGTGCGCAGAACTGTACGTGAATGAAACCACTGATCTAATGATCTGCGCAGGATACGAACGTGGTCAAATAGACACATGTCAGGTGAGCTGAAAAGAGACTCGATATTCACATTCTGAGCTAATAGTCATCTTTGATCTTGGTTGAAACCTTGATTAATTTATTAAAATGCTTTCTTTCTAGCCACAGCAGATCTACCTTCCTACAATCGACATTTTATGGAAGCATTAATTCAAATTACCTAATTAATTTTAAAACGTGTTTTCTTTACCATCTCCTGTCTGTATGAATTGCATTTGAATTAAATGTGTTTGCCAAAAAAAAAAAAAAAAAAAAAAAAGGATTGAAAGTTCAAGATTTCTGGAAGCGGAGAAGTAAATGTGCCAAAATATTTTTTATTACGTGATCAAATCAAATCTACGTACTAAGCACATAATAAAGATGCAAATAATTGTATTTTCCAATAATTAATTTCTCAACAAACATATCGTCTAATATTGTATGAGAGCGAACCATCGAGTTTATTACTAATACTAAAGACCAATTTGGTATTCCTCACATCTCATATAAAGGGAGACAGTGGAGGACCTCTTGTATGTGAAGGATCAGATGGTAGATGGCATCTTGTAGGAGCGACCAGTTGGGGTTATGGATGTGCTGATCCTGGATACCCGGGAATATACGCCAGGGTCTCTCAGTTCTTAGAGTTTATCAACCAAGTCTTAGCAGGAAGTAAGACGTGTATTTTTTTTCATTAAATTTCATTTTAATTTCATTGAAATAACGGAAAAAAGCGAATAATCTAGTGAATAACTTACACCACTACCAATGAGATAGTTAGTTGCATTCAAAATTTAAAAAAACTCAAAAGTAATAGACAAGCACTAAATATAACTAACTATTTTTTTTTTCTATTTTCTTCCGATTTTTCCCAGATTATACTGCACAGGTTCCTACTTCAACGGTTCCTACCGATCCGTCTACAGCTTCAACTACCGGTAAGTTATTGATGATAAATCGTTTTCACGTTTGATATATCTGTTCAGTGATTGTAAAGGTGCTCTCAAGACCGGTGATATTAAATTTACAAGAATTTTAAAATCCCTGCTAAATTTAGCGGGTAGAATATCAATGAAAAATAATGAGAGATAATTGTAGTTAAATTATGAAGACAAATCTTGACAAATTATCTTCTTCATTTCTTGTTTTGAATTTTCAACAATAAGGACAAAGTTACCAGACAGCACTTGTCTTTTAGCGGCTGCAGCCCCCACTTTTTCAGCAAACGTGTAAAAATCGCGAACATGACCATAGATTTGTAATTTTTAGTCTGTTCAGCAACCCTCCCCACTTTCGGCTCAGCCCCTGTACTTTCAAAAACACCACACTGCCCTTGTCTTTAAAAGAGATTATATTTTGTAACCTCCATCCATATTACAAAGTATACATTGAGTATTAAGAAATAAGGGTTCAATTCTGTTTATTCTTTAAATAAAATTAAACCGTTTTGAAATAATCTTAGAAGATTTCCAAACAACTGTATTGGATTTTTTTCCTGATAAACATGATTAAAGGAGGAGTCCGGGCTGTAATGAAAAAGTTTTGTAAAATTAAGTAAAATTCATCAAGCACAACACAGAAAATTTCATCAAAATCGGATGAAAAATAACAAAGTTTTGCATTTTTTTAGGTCTTGATTTTTTTTGTAAAACAGTTCTTGGCAATTGTCTCATTGTCTCGTTTGAATATTTGAATATTCAAATGAGCAAACTGATGATGTCACAGTCCCCCTACTTCTTGTGTATTTTATTATATGAAATCCTATTTATATCATTTTTTCATATATTGCGTATACAGAAAATCTGTCCCTCATACTGAAATAAGTAAAAGCACTTGTGACCTTGAACATTCCACAAGGATTAATCCGTGTTTTTATGTCCTTGGGGCAGAAAATCTTGATAATTGGTATTTCATACAATAAAATACAAAGAAAGTAGGGGGACTGAGACATCATCAGTTTGCCAATTTGAAGAACTGTTTCCTAAAAAATTCAAAACCTAAGAAAATTCATAACTTTCTATTTCTTATCCGATTTTGATGAAATTTTCAGTGTTGTGCTTTTTCGATTTTACTTTATTTTTCTTATAATGCAAACTCCAGCCCGGATGAGTCCTTTAGAGCATATTGAACTTTCGACATTTCATCCAGAATTCTTTATCGAGGCTTAAAATGTTTAAAACATCCACGTAATGTTCCACGGTCGTTTTTGATTATGATCAGCTGATCATACTAGAAAAAACCTTAGCGTGTATTTCATTTGAAATAAATAATCATCCCAAAATTATAAGAGTGCAACTGACCCACACGAGCGTTGACACAATACTGCTGTAAATTATTATTTCTTCTTGCATTTAGAGACACCGGTGACAGTCATCATGATGTCTTTGGGGCAGACCGAACAAATATCAAGCCCGAATTTTCCAAACAATTACAGCGCAAATGCAGACGTCACCTGGTTTGTTATCGCTCCTTCAGGGTACAGCCTTGTCATCAATTTTGAATCATTTCGCTTGGAGGATGGATGGGACTACCTCACCATTTATGAAGGAAAAACAGGGAATATTAGTGAGAGATACCCAACATATAAATTAACTGGATACCAAATACCGAGTCAAATTACCACATTCGCCTCCTACGCTTGGTTAAGGTTCACGAGCGATGACATCTTTCAAGATAAAGGTTTCAATATAACCTTGTCTGTCGTAGAGGCAATAGGTAAGATTATTATTACATCAAGCTTTATAAGAACAAAATTAGTGTAAGAATATAATTATCACTAAACATTAGAATGTTATCTAATATGTGAATTAAGTTGCATGTTTTATTGTTTAAATGTCTTTGTGCTTTATGTTGACAGTTTATTTATCACATTTAACGAACGTGAATACATTTTAGTGTAACATTACACTCTACACTGAAAACAATGAATATTATTTTGAAAGAACATTATACTCTAAAAACTGAAGTGCTTTTTATAAATCTTTAAAGTAGACAACTGGAGAGTCAAAACTGCTTTTAATTGCAACAAAATTCATACCACAACCCCTTGTCAAAAATCTGTTTTAGATCGGGAGTTATACCTTTCAAAAAGGGCCCCCATTTTCAGGCTTCAGCGGTACCCCGCAAGGGCGTCGAGATTATGACGTCACACCCTGTATGCACGTATCCTGCACTGTGCTATATCGCGTACATTGCACATTCTGATTCTTGAAAACTTTCTTTCTCTCTTCTCCTCTCATGCTTCTCCCCAGGCCCTGACTAACTGGTCAAAGGTGTTATCTCTTGCCGACTGTTCCTCTACCATTTATCTATATATTTAAGTTAAATCGCTTCAATAATGTATTATTTTTCATTATATAAACATATAATTAGTATAGGCCTATCCTCAGCACGAGAGTGAGTGAAAAAAAAGAAGATAATAAAACAAATTTTCATTGTGGACTGTTCAAATCACACTTTTAGTTTTGTTGTCATATATGACAAATTATTGTAACCAATAATCCTATATATCTATATTGTAAGGTTATCATAATCTTGAAATTGTTCATTCGGTTTTATTGTGCTGTGCAGATCCGAGATAATTTCATCCGTTAGCTATAACAATAATTCGTCCAAACTTTGGATGGATAGCTCCTTAGTTCTTCAGTTACAGTATGTGAACTTTTTTTTCATGGTTTTAGATATTGTTCAGAATGAAATAACATTATTTTGTAGATTCGACCTTGTTGCAATGAATTTGACAGATTTTGCATTTGTGATAAAAGCAGTCTTACGAGAGACGACTGTATATTCCATCTGCTCCTGCCGGACTGATATACACTATTGCAATTCTGCAATTTTGCGGTATATAGAATTTTATTATTATTATTATTATTATTATACCCCATCCTGTTGCGTGTGTAAGAATTAAGCCAAACTGAATTAGTAGACTGTAAATATTGCAAACAATTCAATGCTTACATCATTGATTCTTAAATATTCTGTCTCTTCAATATATATTGATTTTATTTGAGGAAGTTTCTGGTCTTTTAGCCATTGAATTTCGATAAATAAGGAATTTTGGAGGAAATGTGACATGACCACCTTGTCAAATCAATGATGGAAGTGTTAATCCGTGTAAGTTAGTTGCGAAAAGTCATGACGGTGGCATGATTATATTTTTGCTTTAAAACCTTATTTAATTGAGGGATTCATATTTTCAAAAAAAAAAATCATATTAAAATCAATATAGATTCAACACAGAATAAGTCTTTTAAGAATGAAGTCGCTATAAATTTACGTGGAATTTTAAGCATTATATCTCCCAATGTCAATGGGCAAATTAAACGATTCACCAACAACCAACGGGCCCCACTGTTCCCGGCCCTCGGTGAGAGATGAGCAAGGCATTCGTGCTTTTATCATGATTGCAAACTCTTCAAAAATCTATCGCAGCAAGTTCAAATCTACAAATAATCAACAATCGTTAACAATATCTCAAAACACGATATTCTAAGGATATACAACCCTGCATGATTTGTCCAATGGTGTAATCAGTTGTGATAAAACTTAAAAGAGCCATATTAATCCGGACACAGCAGCTATATAGCAAGCTATACAGTGCTGGCGAGAAATCTTTTTACGTGTATATACGTATGCATCAAGCTGCGCGTGCAAGCTCAGATCAGCTGGCTGTTGTTCGAGCTGTCCAAGGTGCAACGTCACAAACCAGGAGCTCCTCCGCACACCGAGCGGCCCATTTGGGGCGGATTAAACAAAAACGCTAAAAACCATTTACAGCTATTTCTGAGAGATTCAAGTCATTTTCAGGATGTCAATCGTATAAACGAAGGAAAATCTATTCAGTAACATGTAATTTGGCCATTATTAGCAAATATTGTGTATTTTCTCCGTGTGTCTACTTTAAAGGCTGAAATCATCACATTTTAAGAGCTCGCATAGTGCGTGCACTCAGCAAAAAGCGTGACTATGGGAGAATCAACCATTGGTGCCCTGTATGAGAAGTGCCGACGCGCACACTAGACCAACTAACAAAGCACGATTGCTAGATGATAATATGTTACATGATGAATTTTGTTATATCCAAATATCCCAAAGCACATTATTGTCTACTACGCTCTCATAATTAAATTAAAATATAGGGAGACCTTCGCTGGTCTATCAGTAACGTCTACGGTATTCTTACGTGTCTGAGCAGAGGTTCGGACTCCTATCGACATTGCACATGTTTTGCAGAGTAAATTAGCACTCCTGCAGGTGCTAAAATATTATTTCAGATATCAAGGACAGTCACCATACAGTCAGACAGCACCGTTAGCGATAATGAGGCTAAAGTGCGAAATTTATACTAATCTCTCAGTCCTCGATCTACACTGTGCGGAGCTTTGCGGGCTAAAACAAAGATGTTGCGACTGTTGTAGATTTTGATTTTGGGAACGGAATTTCCTGATTCTTACATATTTAGAAAAAAGAAATTCTAAACCTCTCTATCATGCAAATTTTATGGTATTTTATCATATCTGATTATTGTACAAGTACTGGTCAAAGATATGAAACAAAAATATATGTTCAGTTCGGTATAAGTGACAAGAAAAGTAGTCATTTTTGCATGATTCAAAAAGAAAATTACATATTTGGAAAGAATGATATCTTCAAAACGTAATAACTTTTAACATCATTTACTTTTTATACCATTCAGGAGCTAGCAAAATATAAAGCAAGTCCAAAATACAGAAAATGCGGCTTTCTGATTGGCTGTTTGAATCAAGGATTGATGCGAGCGGGGATTTTGAAACGGGTGGCAGCCGTTACTTTGCAGTGACCTTTCATGCGTGGTGAGATTCGCATCAGCAAATCAGATCACACTCAAAATCAGACCAGCCAATCAGATCGCAGTAATCGAAGCAATTTTGTATTTATTGCACATTTAGCTAGCTCCTGACTGGTATAAAACTTGAAATGCTATGTTTTGTGTATTTTTGGAAAGCTGAAGAGTTGCCGAAGATTATGAATCTATTTTTTCGTCAAATCAAGTGAAATAAAGCGTATTTGTGGCTAGTTATTCAAAAATGTTCAAACGGATTTTAACACAAAATATGTCCCACAATTTCTACTATTTTGAAAGACATATTATCTTTCATATCACGGAATAAATATTTTGATGGTATGATTTATTAATGCCGCAAATTTCATGTCAAATGATCATTTCTATGCAGAATTATAACCGCGCAAAGACAGGGGTGCAGGCTGCTTATTATGCATTCAAACACACAAACTCATGAATATGACTTGTATAAATACGAGCGATTTCTGAAGCGGTGCAGCTAGACTGCATAGGAGCACCCATAAATTAGCACTTCAGTTTTTAGTTTATATATAATTATATAAGTGGATGAGACACAAATTTTTGGACATGACGACGTTTGTCCAGATGATAAATGTGTTGTAAATAAAAAGTCTAGGAACAGTTTAGACGTTGCTGAACTTTGAATCTTTAATCTAGCTTTCGGCTAATTTGCCTTCATCAGGATTCTGGAGAGAAAATCATAACAAACAAGAACACAAAACCATAATAAATAAAACTAAATCAAACAAACAAAAAGCTAGATTAAAGATTCAAAGTCAAGCAACGTGTAAACTGTTCATAGACTTTTTATTCATAAAACATATATATATATTTATATATATATGTGTGTGTGTGCGTGTAAAACACATGTCTACGTCTACGTATGTATACGCACATGTATGTATACGTATGTCGTGATTTATTTTCTTATATTTTTGTTAAAAGACTGCAGTGTTACTGGTCTATTCTCCTGTGCCAATGGACGTTGCATCCTTTCAAATGCTACTTGTGATGGATACAACGATTGCCTCGACTTCTCAGACGAAGATTATTGTCGTAAGTGCTTTATTGCTAATGTTAATAAATTGTGAATTCATACAAGCAGTAGATCTTCAGCTAGGCTTTAAGACTATGATCGAAAAAAAAAAGACCATCAGCGAAGCCCCCTTTGCAGCTTATTCGGCGCTTGATCCTCACAGTAAAGGGAACAAGATCTTAAGTAAACTAGAGGCCTGTGGATTGCTTTGCTCACACCTACGGAGTTTTGCCTAAATAAGATCTTATATCTTGGCTGTGAGGAACCGCCCGGGCAGATCGTAATCTCCAGTATACTGGAGATTATGATCTCAGCACTGTTCAAAACTTCTGCAAGTTATGGTTAACTTGAATTAAACGGGTCTCGAATGTTAGGAATCATAGTTTAAAACAAAAATACAGGTTTCTAGAAAAAGTGTGCTGGATAGATCAAATAGCCTGCCAAGAAGACGCTCAACAAACAGGGGTCCGCTTAGATATTGAAGACAACCGCTGACGTCACCGAAACACCAGCTTAGATTTCCTTAGCTTACTAAATACTTTACTCGGATGAAATGTGCTTTGGGAAATTTCCATATAGCAATTCCACTATGAAAAAATATGATCTGCAACAAATCCTGATGTGTGAGGTTTTTTTAGCATGCTTCTCACCGCTTCTCTTGTATGGGGACCCGAGTTTGAATCTCAGCATTATTTTTTTCTGACAGTTCAGCTCGCGTGAAAGTGCTAAGACGGCACTCCAAGTACAGTAACTGTGCGAGCTTCTAGAAAATGCTAATTTCGGCCTTCGAAGGGTTGAAAATAGCACTTCATTTGTTTTATTATTAAATCCAACTAGACATTAAACTGCTTTACGACAATCATTCACTATGGTAATGAGATATTTTATTTGACTATGTTTATTAACACCGATTTAACAGCTCCATGTGTTGAGATACCAGAGCCTTGTCGAGGAATAGCACCATATAACTGGACCTACTTCCCGAACCCGAACACTGATCATATAGAAGACGCAATGTTGAGGATTGAGGCTATAACTGGAGAGGTAATATGTCTATCATTAGTTGATAGTAGTCATTTCGCAGATGACAGGATGGTCTTGATGATTTGATAGTATCACAATCATACTTTACTAGCAGCAAGGCCCGTGGCAGCAATCCACGAGGGCTAGCAAGAAAATTTGAGCATTTGACATTGTCAGGTCATGTAAAACATATTTGCGAAGCAGCATCATTTGCTTTGCACAAGATTGGGACCATACGTCCCTTTCTTTCTAAGAAGTCAAGAGAGAGACTTGTCCATGCTCATGTAATATCTCAGCTTGACTTCTGTAATGGTATTTTGTATGGTCTTCCTGAAAATGAAATTCAGAAATTACAAAGAATCCAAAACTCTACGGCAGGGCTGGTAACTTGCACCCGACTTCGTGATCACATTACCCCAATCTTGGAAAAACTACATTGATTTCCAATTAGACAGCGTATTGAGTTTAAGATCTTGACGATGGTGTTTTTATGCTTACGTGAATTGGGCCCTGATTATTTGCAGGATTTGATCACTAAACAGTCCTAGTAGAAACCTACGATCACAATCAAAATATCAGTTGGTTTCTCGCACTGTGTGCACAGTACTTTACAGTACAATATCTTTTCAGCAAGCTGCCTCAGAGTTATGGAATAAACTCCCAATAAACCTCAGAAAAACTGATACGGCAGAGAATTTTAAATGTCTTTTGAATACACATCTCTTTTATTCTTTGAAATAACCTAATATATTTTATGTCAAAATTACTTTTTCTTATGTGCTATGTCCTATTGTACCTTTTCTTTTCTTTTTTTTTTCTAAGCGCATAGGGACTTAAATTCACTTTTTGTGATATGCGCTGTACAAGAATAATGTTCACAATTATTATTATTAGCAATAGGGGGCCCGAACCCTCGTATTCGATCAATTCTCCTATGCCAATTTTGTTGAAACATTTATATTATCCTAGTGTAAAATCATTGTTTTAAGATTCAGGTATGTTGTTAAAGTTAATATATCATAATTTGGACCGTGCGATATCTTTAACCGACTATTTTAAAATTGCCTGTTTTAGTCCCAACTGAGAAATTGCCATAGTTACATGATGGAGCTAGCGTGTAATACATTTTTCCCGGAGTGCATCCACTATGGCCCTACCAGAAGACCGTGTTTGTCTGACTGTAAGAACGTGACAGATACATGTCAGGAACTATATAAAGATGTTTTAGCACAGCACTGGCCAATCAACTGTACCTTCCTCACAGATTCACAAAAAGAGATCGATGGGTCTTGTTCAGGACCAGAAGGGGGTATGTGCATGAAAATTATAATTGATGATTCAATATCAAAATTATTTACTTGAAAGTGGATTTTTTTTTCTATTTGAATAAGCATCCGAGTTTATTTTTCTTCTCAAGTCCTTTCTCTTATTTTTTCTGTTTGATTGTATCATTATATCCTTTTACATTAATTAGATCATGTGTTTATGTTTCTTGGAGGAATTAGAATCTGAAACTGAATCCGAATCTCAGTTAGCCTTTACCCATTTTAAAAGTACTGAGCCCATGCGATCCCAATATGCGAAAGACTAGTTTTGGAACGATGATAAGGCAGAAGAGGGCATTGTAAAAGATTACTCATGGTCTCCTGCCCCCTCTCCTGATCCGAACTAATAAAGGAGAAAACTGTTGCAAGAAACTACTAAAGGATGCAGTGTTTCGTGGCACATGTTTACTGCAAAAGTTTGAGAAGGTGCATTTGTATCTGTATTTGTTATTTGTATCATGTTAACGAACCTGGCATTTTCTCCTCTATCATGTCTATATTTTGTGTTGTACTCTCAGATTACCTAAACACAACTATCTGTGGAACTCGACCAGCATATACCCCTGACCATTCTCGAGTGGTTGGCGGGGTCGATGCTAAAGAAGGGGAATTTCCTTGGATGCTTTACCTGTATGATGACATAAGAGGACAGTTCTGTGGTGGTACCCTGATTGGTCCTGAGTGGGTAGCCACTGCTGCACATTGCGTGTAAGTTTTTACCTATCCGTTGATGGAAGGTTTACATGGGAACTGGTAATGTGAATAAAAGTGTGGTACGGTTTTCATAATATACTGCGATTTTAATACTAGTTTTACAAATCTTAAGAGTGATAAAGAAAGAGAAATGATCGCGAATTTAAGAAACTTAGATACACAAACATGTTGTAATATGTACCTTTTCCCAGAGATGGCGACCCGTTTGCCGTGGATCGCATAATAATTGGTGACCTGATGCTCTCCTCTACATCCAATCATCATCTCAACATTACTCCCGCTGATATTATTCCGTACCCGTACTATGAAACTACAATTGCACACGACGGTGATTTTGCTCTCATCAAACTATCCCAACCAGTAAACTTCACGGAGTTCGTTAGGCCTGCCTGTCTAGCCGAGTCATCTGATGAAACCAAGGACTACACACGTTGTTTTGTTAGTGGATGGGGTAACATGGAAACGGGTAAGATTACTCCTGTCGTTCGACACTGCTCCTTGCAAAAAATGCCTTGTGGGCGTTACGATAACAATGATTTGGGGAAGCCTTGATTGAAACGTCCTTTGAGGAATCCGTTTTGGATCATTTCGAAAACATTTAGTTCTAGTTCTGATCTGCTTTGTTTCGTAACATGCAACTTCGGGTTAACCTGTCAAGATGTTTAAAAATAAGGGGATTAATTTTGTATGCATTATACTCAATATTCCTTGCCCTTTATTTGCCCTTATCAAATTTCGTTACATAAGTATATGCTTATCGTTATTATATGAACGTATCAATAACTGGTCGAGCGCACGACGGGAATCACGCTCATAGTTTGATACATAAGTTGAAATCTCTGATCTTTTCAAACTAGTCGCACAGCGACAATTGAAAACTATAAATCGCATTAACTGTCCAATACCGTGTGTCTCAAAAAAAACGTAACACTTTTGAAATGGTTGCCAAATTGAGCATATATAATTTTATGAAAAAATGTCGATATGTATGGAAAGCTAAAGGACCAACCTTTCATATGATATGAAAAAATTGAAAAAAAAATCATACTTCGATGACAGTGTTCACTTAAGTTAGAGGTATGGAAATGCGCCTGCGCAGAGATTTTTCCTTCCAATTTTGGACAGGTAAATTACTTGTAGCTTACAAAATTAAGTTTGATATGAGATATTCATGATCGATGGATTAAGAGTTAAAAGGATGTTTTGAATACCAGTCCTTTCTCTCTGTCATTTTATCAATCCCCAAAACACCACCCTGCACACACACACACACACACACACACACACACCAACTTCCATGAAAATCATTTTAAAAAAAGATTTAACTTGTTTTTTTGTCATGTCTGCCCTAATGTGTGTGTGTGTCTGCACGTGTGTGTATGTGTGTGCGCGTATGTGTGTGTGTGTACGTGCGTGTGTGTGTGGTTTTGTGGGCGTGTGATAATTGGTTTGACCAATTGCTTGATGGAATTTACGTTTCAGTGATTTATCGATTGATTTCAATGATCAAAATGAGTGACTGGTTAATAATTTGATTATTAATGGAAAAAATGATCCACCAAACTTTCGGAAGAAAACTGATAAAAAAGCAGGGAGTAGGTGAGAGGATGGGAAGAAGTTGGTTGTGTGTGTGTGTGTGTGTGTGTGTGTGGAGGGGAGGACATGGGTTGGGTAATGTCAATTATGATTTGGAATATTTCAATTTAGCGAATTCACATTCTCCCTTAATCCCCTTCACACATCTACCAGATCAATGATACAATAAGATGGGAGTGGAAGTGTGTGTGTGTGGGGGGGGTGGGCGGTGGTGTTTCGGGATTGATGAATAACACAGAAAAAGGAATGGTATTCAAGGTATTCAAAATATCCTTTTGATTCAAAATATCCTTTTGATCCATCGATCATGAATATCTCATATCGACCTTATTTTGTAAGCTTCAAGTAATTTACCTGTCCAAAATTGGAAGGAAAAATCCTGCGCAGGCGCATTTTCATACCTCTAACTTAAGTGAACACTGTTCATCGAAGCATGATTTTTTTTTCAATTTTTCATATCATATGAAAGGTTGGTCCTTTAGCTTCCATACATATCGACATTTTTTCATAAAATTATATATGCTCAATTTGGCAACCATTTCAAAAGTGTTACGTTTTTTTTGAGACACACGGTATTGGAAGCAATACACAACACACCCTCATCCAGCTGCATTTACAAGTAGCAATAGAAGAAGAAAGGATCACTTCTGGCAGAATTAGATCAAATGAAGATTAAGATCACAGTTAGATGACTTTGGTAAGAAATTTGAAACCAACTACGACAAATTGTAAATTGATTAAAACTGGCCTCATTTCGATCATCATTCAGGATATGGTTAACAAGAATGTTTCATCTTAGTCAAACCCTCAACAGTGAACCTCCCATTGCTAACTACATCCCTAATGCGCTTTATAATAAAATGAGACAATCATCATTATCTACGCAGCATAATCTACCAAGTCGACATGACAATGGGAAAGATATCGGAATCTCAGGAAAAAAGGTCAAGCAATACAGGGAAAGCAGAAAATAACTATTTATAAACAATGATTAGATCGCTACAAATTAATATTAAATTATAGTCCTTCATAAGACATCAAAGACAAGGCAGATGCGGCATTTCTGCACTGAAGAATAAGCGGTCCTTTTTCAGCAAAGACTTGTGTCACTGGCCATGAAAAGAGTTTGCGACTAGCTGCGACCCTAAGTCAGTGAAGTCTTGCAGATGTCCTCAGAAGTTTCTGCGACGTCTCATGAGTTTTCACAAACATGAATACTTAAATTGCGGGCCCCTTTTAATAGATCATGTAAAAGTCCGTTGTGCTCCGTCTAGGTTTTTTTTTTTCGAAACAGGTTTCGATGCAGACGTGTTACAGAAAGCAATCGTTCATCTAATACCAAACGAGAGGTGCGCAGAACTGTACTTCCATCAAACTACTGATCTTATGATCTGCGCTGGATACGAACGAGGTGAAATAGACACATGTCAGGTAAGCTGAAAAATGGTGAACATAAAACGGATGCAGTATTTCTTTTCTGAGCTAGTAGTCATCTATGATCTTTGTCTTAAACCGTGATTAACGCATTGTAGGCAATATTGTAAACACATTTTTTGTTTGTTTTTAGCCAAAGCAGAATTCGGACCTGTGCGCTATAGAAGTAGCCACTATTATTATTATTGTTATTATTATTATTGCGATGATAAACAGGATCAAGTCCGTATTTTTCCTTGAAAGACTTTGCTTTAACAAAAAGCACAAAGTGATTTCAAGTGCAACTTTTTAGTTTCCAAGTGTTTTTCGGATCATTCTAGTTGTGCCGAGAATGGCTGCTTTTTGAAGATCGTAGATCTTGATGTTCGGGGAGATTTTGGTGATGAGGCTCTTGATTCCCTTCTTCACCATCCCTGAGTGACCAATTATCACCGAGGTGACTTCTGCCTTGACGGTCCACATTCGTTCCATCTCGATCCTCAGGTCTTGATATTTTAGCCGCTTGTCCGTTTCCTTGACTGCGAGGTTTATGTCGTCAGGGACGGATACTTCGATGATGTTAACTTTGTTTCCCTCTCTTACGATGATGTCTGGCTTTTTATAGTTTATAGCTCTGTCTGTCATTATACCGCAGTTCCAATATATGGTACATTTATCAGCCAGGGTGATTGTCTGCGGCTGATGTTCCCATTAATGGTCACATTCTTGAGTCCCACGATCCTTTAAAAGTTGCCAGTGTATATGCTTGGCAATACTATCATGTCTGCTGATATATTCTGTTTGGGCCAAGATAGGACATCCTGATGCCAGATGCATTAGAGTGTCAGGTTCTTTCCCACATACTCTGCACGTGTTCTCTACATCAGATTGCAGAATGGATTTCTCATATGCCCGTGTCTTGATTACCTGATCTTGTATGGCAAATATAAACCCTTCCGTTTCTCCTTTCAGACCAGCAGACTTTAGCCATCCGTGGGTGTTCTTTTTGTCAAAGAACTGGCGATTTGATTGTTTTTCGTGGTGACCGTGTAGACGTTTTGCCTGTAGATTTGTCTGCAATCTCTTGTTCAAGGAACGCTTCAGTTCTGTCCTCTCTTTTCCCCCGACTGGTAGAGCTATCTGGTGATCTGTCAATGTCTTCAATGCTTGTTTAGTAGATGAATAAATTGGCGGGCTTTGTCATTATCGTGAGATATGTCTGTCAATGTATCCTTGGGATTGGATAGGTAATTGGCAAGCTGTATTAACTCCATATCCCATACCGTTTCTATCTTCTGAAGACCTCTTCCTCCAAGTTCGTGTGGGAGATCTCACGATTATGACAAAGCAGTCAACTGACTTGGAACGCGTTCAAAAAAGAGCTCTGAGAATCATCTATCTAGACCAATACCAAAGTTATGAACATGCCCTCCAGATCTCTGGTATACAATCCCTGTCCGCCAGAAGGAAAGATCTCTGTCTACGATCCGCGAAGTCGATATTTACCCAATCCCGCGACTGGCTCCCTGAACTCCAGAGTGTGAATTGTTGCCTTAGACATACCCACAGACTCAGAGACTTAAAATGTCGAACTGAAAGACTACGCAATAGTGCTTTGCCATATTTCGTAAGAATTCTAAACGAACACATATTGTAAATTGCATGTAAGTCCTGAATGGCATTTCATTACATTGACATTTCATGACATTGACATTTTTGAAATAGTATTATTATCGCTTGTGACTTGTGTAATTTTGTGAATGACCTAAGTAGATATACAGTATCATCAATCTTATTATAATACTTGTTTACCAATTGTTTTATTATATACGTTTTCATTCCGGAATATGATACATTTAAATGAATTATCCATTATATGTCATTTTTATGAATTTTTCGGATAATATTCTTTGTTTTTTGATCCACTAAATACACTTGATTACTACTATTTCAAAATTTCTACATAAATTGCTTTTCTCATGATATAATATAATTATGATGATTAATGAATTTAAGACAAATTTCAGATTGTCATTTCTCTCAATACTATGGAAGATGATTATTTCCGGAAAATCAAATCAATATCTATATATTATTAAGAATTATTTCAAATGTTACTTTCTATTGCATTGGTTATTCTATTGATCGTATCCAAGTTAGCCGAATTTTTAATTATACATAGCTTTCCTATTTATCCTAATATTGGATGGCTTTAGTTCAAACTACACAATACAATGCACCCAAAAAATTATCATGTCAACAGGTTTTTCAGTAATTTTATTTCCAGTACTTATGAAGACAGTGCTACTTGTTCTTAAACGAATCATAAATACCTCTTTTTGAAGTAAATTTTGAATAGTATTCCCAATCTTAATTATTCATTTCATGAAGAATTACGTTTTAAACGTTTTAATAGTTTCCTCTCTTCATAGTATTTTTATCAATTTTCTTCTTGTATACAGTTAATTTACTATGCTAAGATTATTGTAATGATTGTTGTTTTTTTATGATTGTAACCATCGCAATTCAGTCTCCGGACTGTGAGAATGGAATATATTCAATAAAGTCCTTCAATTCAAAGATACAACCTTTCAACAGCAGCTTTTGGGTGGTGTAGCCTGTGCATTGTCAATTGCTTCCTTGCCATGACATCCAGCCCTCGTATATCCTCGATTTTCCAGTTTATTATTCCAAAACTATACCTTAGCACAGGGATAGCAAGTGTATTGATAGCCTCCATCTTGTTTGTGGCGTTAAGTTCAGATTTCATAATGAGCCTCAGTCTGTGTTTGTACTCCGCATTTGCCTTCTCTTTCATTTCGTTGTGGCTAATGCTGTCATTCTCTATCATGCCAAGGTATTTGTAGGTGGATTCATTCGTCAGTGCCTTGATTGATACTTCCTCGTCATATAGGGGCATATCACCTGTCTCCACCCTTCTTCCGCGGATAAGTGTAATCTTAGCACATATCTCAATGCCAAATTCCATCTGAATGTCATCTGTGAATTGTTTAACAATGGCTATCAGTCTTTGAAGTTCATCATCATTTCTTGCATACAGCTTTAAGTCATCCATGTAGACCAAATGATTTACTGTCACCGTAACATCATTTTCTTTGTATCTATATCCGAAGTTTGTAGCTTGCAAGAGGGAGGGTACTGGGTTGAGAGCAAGACAGAAGAGTATTAAAGGGGGACAATGAATCACCCTGAAATATCCCTCTCTTGATCCGGACTCCGTCTACCTTCATCGAGTATGTGTTTGCTGTTAGTGTCAGAGTTGTGTTCCATAACTTCATGCTTTCAGATATACACTGTATGATAATGGATTGATATGATACACCTCCATAATTTTGATGATCCAGCTGTATGGTACACTATCGTATGCCTTTTTGTAGTCTATCCATGCCATGGATAGGTTTGTTTGTCTCTGCCGAGCATTCCCGGTGATAGCCTTATTTGTCAAGAGGTGGTCCTTGCATCCTTTCTTCCCCTTTCGGCAGCCTTTCTGAGAGACATCCATGATGTCGTATTCTTCGATATGCCGTTCAATGTGCCGTGCAAGCGTTGATGTAAGTACCTTGTACATGGTATTGAGGCATTGATTGGCATGTAGTTCTTGGCTTTTGTTGAGTCATTGCCTTTGTATAGAAGGTATGTTCTTCCGGTTGGCAGCCATGCTTCGATATGTCTGACTCCTTTAACTACGTCATTGATGGCATGTAGGAGAGGAATGTGACTGGTACTAAATTTCTTTATCCAGAAATTCTGCAGTCCGTCTGGTCCAGGACTATTCCAGTTCTGTGAGCCCTTTATGATATTCTGAAGCTCTGATAATGTCAAATCCGTCAGTTGCTGAGCTGGTACATTTTCCCATTTCTCCTTTTCAAACTGTATCCAAGGAGCTTCTCTGTGAGTGACGCCATTCTCCCATAGGGCTTTCCAGTATCTGCTCGTTTCCTCTGTCTGTGGGGCTTCTCTAACTTCACTCTTGCTTGATCGTAGTTCACGAATAAACTTCTTTCTATTTCCATAAAAGAGTTTGTTCTGTCGCTTGAATGTATTCGTTGTTTCAAAGCGTTGATCTTCATCTTGAGAGTTTCAATAACAATTATACGCTTCCTTGTCTTTCCGTCTATCCGGTATTTCTTGTCTAATCTTTTCCCATTACTCCTCATCTTTTTGGATTGCGTGTTTCCCTTCTCCATTTCTCTTAGCTGTGCTACATCTTTGTGTAATTCTTCTATCTTTGATTGTATCCGTCTTTTCCATTCCGGTATCTTGTTTTTGTGTTCTCCATTTTATTGGGTGAATGCAGTTCTAGTCCAATTTGTTCAACACCAGTCTTGACTCCGGCCCAAAGAAGGCAATTCATCATCCTCATATCTGAGGGATTTGGCTCCACCTCTTTTAGCAGTTTATCTACTATGCTGATCACTTTCGTGGTAGTGCAACATCTTGTGTTAATTTTTGGAATGTGCGGTCGGTCACTCATTGGTATTTATTTTACTGATAGTTTTTCTTCAAGGCTATTAACAGTTGTTCCTCGAGACCTTGGTCTTCATCAGTTGTATATTGAGACTCTGTTGTCGATTCCTGCATATTCATAGACAACTCAGTACTTGCCCGTTCTGTTTCATTCTCTGTTCTTTGTTGGTTATTTTGATACTTAATAGGGATGATGAACGTGTGGATCCCCATTGATTCCATTTCCAAACTGGGGCACTTTATCCAGTTGTCATTCGATGGAAGAATCTGCTTTACTTTCAAGCCACTCCTTTCCCATTCTCTTCCTATAGTGTCTAGTTCTGTGAGCCAAGTCGGTGGCATAAAAGAAGGAAATCATGAGTTTTTCTTTTTCGCTTTTTGTCCACAATTTCTTCGCTCCCTTCATCCTTCTTTCATCCATTTGCCTATCTATTTTCGTTGCTTCTTCTCTGACAACTGGGCCTAATGGTGATATTGTTTCCCTTGGTAATGGCTTTTCAGAACACGCGGTTTCTTCAACCATGTTTTTCTCCATCTGCACACGTGTCAGCTTCAAGTTCATTCAAGTTTATTATTATTATTATTATTATTATTATTATTATTATTATTATTATTATTATTATTATTATTATTATTGTTATTATCATTATTATTATTATTATTATTATTATTATTATTATTATTGTTATTATTATTATTATTATTATTATTATTATTATTATTATTATTGTTATTATTATCATTATTATTATTTTTCATACATCGCTACATTAAATGATTTAAGGTAGCGACGTTAAATTGTATTTACTAAATGACGTAAAAAATTATGTTTTGTCTCAATTAAAATTGTCACGCGACGTAAATATTTAGGTAGTGTAATAATTTGAATTGCTACGTGACCTTAAATGTGTGATGTAGCGGCATCATTATTCAACGTCATGGCGTTTAATCATTCAAAAATAATTCAAAATTACGTCGTATCATAATTCATATTACTACATGACGCAATTATTTAGCTAGTGTCGTGATTCGAATTAAGAAACGACATAATTATTTAGGAAGTCTGGCAATTTTATGTACTACAATATGTAATTCCGTGATGTTTGGGTCTCATATTTCCATACAATATGCCCCCATGAAGTCTGAAATTGACAATGTGTTTCATTACCATCTCCTGTATGAATTGATTTTGAATTAAATGAGTTTTCCATATAAGAGAGAAGAAAGTACAAAATATTCTAGAAGTGGAGTAGTAAAACTTGCTAAAATACATATTTTTTACGTGGTCGAATCAAATCTACTTACCAAACACAATAAAGAAATTCGAAGTGCAAATATCCTACAATGATAATAAAATAAAAATAATTAACATTTATATAGCTAATGCATACGTATTAAACTTAAATTTTCCAATATGGTATCCCTAAACAAACGTATACAGGGAGACAGTGGAGGACCTCTGGTATGTGAAGGATCAGATGGTAGATGGCATCTTGTAGGAGCGACCAGTTGGGGTTATGGATGTGCTGATCCTGGATACCCTGGAATCTACGCCAGGGTCTCTCAGTTCTTAGAGTTTATCAACCAAGTCTTGACAGGAAGTATGAAATATTGCTCATTATACATTAAGCAGTTAAATTCATTAATATTTTCGAACTTAATCGAACTACTGTAAACGGAATAGGGAGTTGCATAGTATAATGTCAGGATTAAAGTTAGGTCAAAATACCAAAAGGAAGACCTGAAGGGAGAAGTCACAAAAACTGCCTTTTGAAAACATATAACTGTTTGTATTAGTATTACTTAATTCTTATGCTGCGCTTTTCTGAATTTACATCATTGTTCAAAATACGAAGCCAGTACTTAAACTTACTGGACTGAAAACTTTTTTCTTCCGATTTGTTTTCTTATACAGATTATACGGTACCGATTCCTGCATCGACGATTTCTTCCAATCCTTCTTCCACGCCTTCATCTACCGTGCCTACGGGTTAGTATGCACACAACAGATATGAGCGCAAAAACAAATCAATGAGACATATAATTCAAAACAAATCAAACAAAGTAGGGGTAGTTAATAATAATAATAATAATAATAGTTGCATTTATATAGCGCTTAATACGATATCCACCTTAGTGCCCGGCTGGGCTACCCCGAAAGGCGCTCACAGCATTGAAGGAATTGCTTCCTACCGGTACCCATTCACCTCACTTGGGTCAAGTACGGCAAATTTGCAGGTTGACACCTTGCCGAAGGATGCTAGTGGTATGGACGGGATTCGAACCGCGTACCTTGTGATCGTAAGTCCGCCGACTTATCCACTGGACCACACCACTCCCACAGTTAATACCACTATACAGCGACAAATATTTGTCTTCAATTCTACTTTTGATGACATCTTATCTCCAAATTTGCAACATTACCATAATTTTTTTTAAAGAAAAACTCAATGTATAGCCTAAAGAAATTAGAACAAATTGCCATTAGAATATACTGCAAGGTTAATGTTACCTTTGAAAATATACATTTGAACAAAAGGAACTACAACAAGCAAATGAATATTTATAAATGAGGGCGTTATCTAATAAGGGAGTTTACAGTTACCGATAGGAGCTCTGTGACGTCATTGGGTCAGGGGTCACATGCACATGGTCTCCTCTATATCAGGAATTCTTACGTGTGAAGTATATGATACCTTTTGATTTACATATGGTTTTCATACTTTTTTGCGCTCATATTGTGAAAATATGGATGAAGAATCGCACTTGTCTATTGATGAGATAGACAATGTATACTTATTCCTATCTTTATTTTGATACCATGTTTATTTGAGTCTCTTTTCTCAACTGAAAGCGAAATTTGTAAGTTACCAACTCGCGTACTGCAAAGCGGCATTGAGTTCACCGAAACCAACGGGGCTTGAAATCTCGATATTCGTACCGGTGTGCATTAGTACACAGTCGGTGTTTTTGCAACTTTCTGGGAGGCAAACGTTTATTAAAGTCATGAAAATGTCTCATCATATTATTCAACATGGCAAACGAGAAGGAAAAAACCGACAAAAAGAAATATACAACTAGATTTTTGTCTGATAAAAATTTGTATATATGCCGTTCGTTGGTTGACTCATGGGTTGGCTGTACGGTCGCCGCATTTTATATACAGTTGGCCTGACCCCGAAAGTGGATATCGGAGACTCGCACATGCGCAGATTGTATCTGTAAACTCCCTTATACAGGCCCGTAACTAGGGGGGGGGGGGGTTCGGGGATTCGAACGAACCCCCCCCCCGCTGGCGACCAAAGGTCCGCTTGACACCAAAAAAACAAGTGGATTAGTAAATTACGCGATGCGCAATATATGTCCCCGCCGATAATGTAAAATTCCATTATATCACGATTAGTGCTATCACATAAGGCAAACGGAATCGAAATCGGGTAAAAATGGCGAGAAATAAAGCATTTTGTAGCCAATGTACATTATAGGTGAAAGTCAAGGTCAAAGGTCAAAGGGGTCAAAAGTCAAAATTCTGTGAAGAAGTTTCGTAGTCTTCAGCTAGTGCTATCACATAAAGCAAACGGAATCGAAATCGGATGAAAAAATGGCGAAGGAGTAGGAGTTGGTAGCCAATTAACAATATAGGTCAAAAATCCAGGTCAAAGGTCAAAGGTCAAAATTCTGTGAAGAAGTTTTGTAGCCATCACCTAGTGCTATTACATAAAGCAAACGGAATCGAAATCGGATGAAAAATGGCGAAGGAGTAGCATTTTTTAGCCAATTACTAATATAGGTCAAAAATCAAGGTCAAAGGTCAAAGGGGTCAAAAGTCAAAATTCCGTGAAGAAGTTTTGTAGTCCTCACCTAGTGCTATCACATAAAGCAAACAGAATCGAAATTGGATGAAAAATAGCGAAGGAGTAGCATTTTTTAGCCAATTAACAATATAGGTCAAAAATCAAGGTCAAAGTTCAAACGGGTCAAAAGTCAAAATTTCGTGAAGAAGTTTTGTAGTCCTCACCTAGTGCTATCACATAAAGCAAGCGGAATCGAAATCGGATGAAAAATGGCTGGAAGGAGTAGCATTGTAGCCAATGTACAATATAAGTAAAAGTCAAGGTCAAGGTCAAAGGGGTCAAAAGTCAAATTCCATGAGGAAGTTTTGTAGTCCTCACCTAGTGCTATCACATAATGCAAACGGAATCGAAATCGGATGAAAAATGGCGAAGGAGTAGCATTTTTTAGCCAATTAACAATATAGGTCAAAAATCAAGGTCAAAGGTCAAAGGGTCAAAAGTAAAATTCCGTGAGGAAGTTTTGTAGTCCTCACCTAGTGCTATCACATAAAGTAAACAGAATTGAAATCGGATGAAAAATGGCGAAGGAGTAGCATTTGTAGCCAATTAACATTATAGGTCAAAAATCAGGGTCAAAGTCAAAGGTCAAAATTCTGTGAAGAAGTTTTGTAGCTATCACCTAGTGCTATCATATAAAGCAAACGGAATCGAAATCGGATGAAAAATGGCGAAGGAGTAGCAAATTGAAGATTTTGATCACATACGGACGCACGGACGGACGGATGGACGGACACACACACACACGTACGGAGCCCGTTTCATAGTCCCCTGCTCGAACTCGTTCGGCGGGGACAAAAAATAAAAAATGGATGAAAAAGAGAAAAAAGGGGAAGATGGAAGATCATGAAAGAGCGACCTTAACCACCCCTATAGCTAATATATAGTACTATTTTTGATGAAGGCCGAAGGCCGAATTTTTTTTAAAGACCTACCCCCCCCCCCCCCCACCCCGCCGCCGATTATCGAGCGGCCAGCGTGACGTGAAAAAAATTGATGTACCTCTTTAGGTGATTCACACTGCCCGATCTGGAAAGTTCCCGTAATCTCTGATCGGGTATTTTTACCCGCATCACAAACTACGCGTATTTTGCAAGTGTGAAACCAAATTACGCGTAATATTCCCGAAGATACATTCCCGTAAATTAGTAGGTACTTCGTCAAAACTACGCGTAGTTTCGCCAAGGTCGTGGGGATTTTGTAGTGTGAACATAGATTACGGAACTTTCTATTCCCTTTCTTTTCTTATGTATTTCTTTGTTTTCCTCTTTCTTCTCATTCCTTATGTATTTTCTTTGTTTTTCCTTCTTTCTTCTCTTTCCTTATGTATTTCTTTGTTTTTTCCTTCTTTCTTTTCTTCCTTATGTATTCTTTGTTTTCCTTCTTTCCCGCTTTTTTATGTATCTTTTTGTTCCTTCTTTCATCTCTTTTTATGTATTTCTTTGTTTTTCCTTCTTTCCCGCTTTTCTTATGTATTTCTTTGTTTTCCTTCTTTCTCTTCTATGTATTCTCTTTGTTTTCTTCTTTCTTTTCGTTCCTTATGTTTTCTTTGTTCTCTTTCCCGCTTTTTTTATGTATTTCTTTTTTTCCTTCTTTCTTCTTTTTATGTATTTCTTTGTTTTCCTTCTTTCTTTTTCGTTTTATGTATTTCTTTGTTTTTCCTTCTTTCCCGCTTTTTTATGTATTCTTTGTTTTTCCTCTTTCTTTTTCGTTTTATGTATTTCTTGTTGTTTTTTTTTTAATTTCTTCCCTTGTTTATAACTTGGGTGTTTTTCCCGAAAAGACAGTTCGGGCAGTGTGAACATGCAAAACAAATTACGCGTAATTTGGTGGTTGGAAAAGTTCCCGTAATTTACGGGTATTTTTGCCGATCGGGCAGGTGTGAATCCACCTCATGTCCACTTTTGCAGATTTCGAACCCTCCCGTAAAAATCCTGGTAACGGGCCTGTTATATATTCGTAACCAAAATACCGAGTGAGTCAGAAAAAACTAGACACCTAGAAAAATGTCAATAAAAAGAAAACCAATTAATGAACCCCAAATTATTATACATATTCTGAAAGAGTAACTTCTCCCGCATCTTCTGGTACAATTTTTGTGTGGTACAAAAAAAGCAACTCCATCTTAAATAAAATAGCATAGCTTTTTAAAGGAAAATGCTTTGAGCCACATAACTTGCCAGGGGTGTTGTCACAATTATATTCTTTGTAAAAATTAGATCGATTCGTCTACGAATGAGTACGCATCAAAGAGTAAATTTCACTGACAGACCTCAAAACGCCTCTTAATACTTTTGAAAAGTGACTATTTTGTCTCTGACGTGTGCTAACTCATGTCTGACAATGTCTGACTCTACAGATCTCATTTTCCCTCAAAATATAGTCGATATGTGTAGTAACACCCCTGCCAAGTTATTTAGCGCAAGACATATTTGTTAAAAGGTTATGCTATTTTAATCAGGATGGAGTAGCTTTTTCATAGTCTTTTTTTTTTTTTTTGATTTTACTAAAACTTTTCGAAATGTAAATCTTCGCACACATTGCGCCGTGTTCATCCAACCGTAGAGACATAACACACAACATTGGTACCAAAAGATGCGGGAAGAGTTAGTCTTTCGAAATATGTATATAATTGGTTTTCTTTTTATTGACATTTTTCTAGGTGTCTAGTTTTTTTTCTGACTCACTCGGTAGAACCGTTTCCATTTAACATTGAAAGTAAGTTGTTAGAATTAAATTTGTAAACGTAGTCATATATGTCTATGTATTATCTGCATGAGGGGCCGTCACACTGAGGTCGTTCTATAACGTTCTATAACGTTGTTGCCCGTTCTTAAAAAAACTGCTGAACGGGCTTTGGTCGGGTTGGAACTTATAACTTTTAAAGATAATTTCTTGAATACGATACTAGGCAGTTCATAAACAGTTCTCGTTACGTCAATTCCGTCTTTATCGCGTCCGCAATACGTTGTTATCCAGTTCAGACCGAGCAAACAGCTCGTTCACTCTATACCGTTCGTAGCACGTCCAAACCGTCACTAAAGTGCCTATGCGCAGCATGATAAAAGTTAGGTACCATGTTCGTAGTGCGTCCTTCTCGTTCAGAGTAAGTCCTAGCCGTTTAAGAAACGTTGTCACTACGTTTAATTTTAGAACTGGAAGCCAGTACGATTTTTTTGAACATTTAAAAAAAAAATCGGAATGCCTTTCCGTTCTCTCCGTTCGGGCCCGTTCGCCAAGTTCGTAAACAGATTGTAAACGGTCTGTTCTAGATTCTAAAAGGTCTGTACTACGTTCAGTCCGTTTGTAAACAGATTGAGCCCGTTCAACAAGAACTACCAAGAACGCAGTGAGAACTAGCTCAGTGTGACGGAAATTATGACATGCCGTTCTGTTTAAAAATTGAAACGTATTGCTATCCAAGCCCGTGCTATAAAGTCCTGAGCAGATTGAAATAGGTCTCAAGTACGTCCACTCCGTGTTTACATAGATTAAGCCCGTTCTGCAATAATTTCAATAACATGGTAAGAAATTGTTCAGTGTGATAGTAGTATAAGCGAATAGATCAGCTATTTGATTGCCACACATTAATTGTTACAATTACAGAAATCTCACAACTTTTAGAATAAATACGAAAAACGGCCATTGGTCCGAAAAAGAACGCGTACATTTGACCTAGTTATTTTTGGATTAAGATGAACAACGTTCGTATACAGTCCTCAATACGCCCATCACGTCTTTGCCTCGTCTGCAGTCCGTTTGTATCTAGTTAAAATCGGGCGAAAATGACCGTTTCCACGAAACAGAGCCCGTCTAAAACAATCCAAACCCGTCCCCAGTTAGTTTCAACCCGTTCTTAATTAGTTCCAACTCGTTTCCAGTGCGTTTCGTCCCGACCTAACTAGTTCTGGGTCGTTTTTAATCCGTCATAATCCGTTCTTACTCGTTCTTACGTCGACCAAACGGCCTCCAGAAAGTTCATCTCGTCCTTACTGCGTCATTATCAGTGTCTAGAACGTGTTGAACGCAAATGCGTGCCCTTTTCCCATAAAAACCCTAGCCCGTTTTTGCCAGACCTCATGTGTCTTCGTAACTTCAAGCTGATAATGAATATACAATGCTCGTTTGTAAGACGTCCTAGCACATCTTTAGAACGATTTAAGTACGGCAATTTCGTTTGTAGAACGTCCATCTCGTTTCAGGTATGTTGCCACCCCGTTAAATTTTAGGACGAGATGGGCGCCCGATTTTTGTGAACACTTTTTTGAAAATCCGACCGAGCTAGTCCATGAAGTTCGTAAACAGATCGTAAGAAGCATTTACTACGTCCACTCAGTTTACACACAAACTATGCCCGTTCGGCAAAATTTGCAAGGACGTAGTAGGAACGAGCTCAGTGTGACGGGGGTATGAGATTTTCATTAGAAGATAATAATAATTTGTCTTTTGAGGGCTCGGGGTCTGGCTTTCACATTTCATTGGAATTTCTATTAGAATTATCAAAGATTTGAAATGCTGAAGACATCAATAAAACACAGCTGGGTGGTTTATGGTTTTCCTAAGAGGCCACGGGCAATCAGAAACACGAAGAATCATTGTTTAGGAGCTCAGGAAAAGAGGGCAACTGCCCTCGTGGAATCGGTACCAGTGGCGTATGTAGGGTCAAGTGCGCCCAGGGCAGATGTTGACTTTGCGCCCACGGTCTACTCCAGTTCTGCTCAACGATTTGTTTTAGTTTATTTGTACCAGTGGCATATATACATGTTCCCAGACCTGGGGATGATTTGCTCTCCATACATACACGTAACTTTTCAATTTTTATTTCCTCTGCAAATATTTTAATTTAATGCGAGCGCGAAGCGCGTGCTGAAAATTTTGAGTTACTCGAATCTTGCATTTTAATAAAAATCATGAATACAGATTCCGTTATCAACGAAGGTACAATAATACAAAAAAAAGTCTTACCTTCCGGGAATCAAAAGGCCTATTGCACAACATTTTTTGGGAGTTGTATGCATTGGATTCTTTTCAGTAGGAAAATAATACTTTTAAACCCTTTTTTCGGGTCCTCCTCAAATGATTTTGAAACATGTAATATAATGCGAGCGCGAATTCTAGAGCTCTGAGCTTAAATAAATTTTGCAATAAACTTTGGATCACCTATCTCCTTTTTCTTCTTCTCCTTCTTATTCTTCTTCTTCTTCTTCTTCTTCTTCTTCTTCTTCTTCTTCTTCTTCTTCTTCTTCTTTTTCTTCTTCTTCTTCTTCTTCTTTTTCTTTTTTTTCTTCTTCTTCTTCCTTTTTCCGTTCTTTTTGTTCTGTCTTCCTTTTTCCCCCCCTTTTTGCGCCCCCTGATGCTGCGCCCGAGGCACGTGCCCCCCTGCTCCCCCTAAATACGCCACTGATCGGTACCAGTGTAAATAATGCATAACAATTCATCTGATGTTAAGAAGACTTGTTGATATCATTTTTCCATACTTAGAGATACCGGTTATAGTCATCATGATGTCGCCTGGAATGACTGAACAAATATTAAGCCCGAATTTCCCGAACAATTATAGCCGAAACACAAATTTGATGTGGCACATTATCGCTCCTTCTGGATACAGTATTGTTATGAATTTCGAATCATTCAGCCTGGAGGATAGATGGGACAATCTTTACATTTACGAAGGAGATAATGAGATATTAACACACGAGTTAACGGGATCTACAATACCGAATCAAATCACAGTGTTTGGTTCTAATGCGAGTTTAAGGTTCACAAGCGATTCCATGGTCCAGTATCAGGGCTTCAATATAACCATCTCCATCCTGTGGACAATGAGTATGACTCACTTTTGTTTAATTTTTTATTTGTACACTGTATATGTAGTATTAAAAAGTGAAAACGGGGAATGAATATTTTCGGAATAAAACGGATTATAACAAATAAATACACATGTATTATATTTACATGTATATATGCATAATGTGATGATTCTTAAAGGAAAATAATTTGATTACATACTGTTTTTCAGTTAGTACTTTGCTAGCTGGTAAAAATATTTTAGTCATTTAATTGGGAACAAGTACAAATCGAACTTTTTGTCTTGCATGTAGTGGATCAATAATCGTTCAAATTATTTTTTTTTCTATTTAGTTAAACATTAATATACTTATATTTATACTTATAAATTAAAATCCTTTTTCAGTTCGATTAATTGTGATTTATGCTAATGATCTTAAACCGAATATATTTTCAAAATCCTTTTTTGTGCGGGCGCGCTTATGTGTGTGTGTGTGGGTTACGAGGTTATGTGTAGATGTATGTGTGTGTGTGTGTGTGTGTGTGTGTGTGTGCGTGTGTGCGTATGTGTGTGGATGTGTACACATATATGGCGATTTCTAAACGGTCCCAATGAGTATAAAATGCTATCGTGCCGTTTTCGTTTCAGATTATACGACGTCAATTCCCTTCTTCACTTCACCAACACCTGAAATGAATCCCGGTTAGTTTCACAACAATTATAAAAGCATTACCTTGTCCAGTTTACTAAAATTCGTGGTTATGGAAGCTTTTAAAAAGGATGACATGAATATAGGAAAATAAAAGTAGCTTGGTTCGGTCCCGTAGAAACAGATATAAAAGGTCGTAATTATTTTATGATTATTTAGATGTGAATGAATTTCTTATCTTTGGGGTTTGCGGTATCTGCATGATCACATATTTTGAGGTATTTTGAATAAATTTGATATACATGTATATAAAAGATATTATATTATCGTCTCACCTTCCTATAAGGCCAATAAATCATGAATAACACTTATTTTCCCATCCATACAGATATCAACATTGAGCTTGATGTTGGGCAGATGGTAGAAATTACGTCACCAAACTTTCCTGATGAATACCCAAACAATGCCCACATCATGTGGTTTGTCCGCGCTCCTATTAACCACCATGCTATCGTCCAAATAATCGAGTTCCTAACTGAAAATAATTTCGACTTCCTCGCTGTCTATGGAGGTACCTCGCCTGTGTCCGCCTACAGAACTTTGCTCGCTACCCTTTCGGGGAATAAGGATATTGATGATATTGATGGAGACATCATTTCCATGGGATCATACATGTGGCTAGAGTTTATAAGTGACTTAAGTGTCACTTTACGTGGCTTCAGACTCGTACTAACTACGGCTGAGTCTACAGGTAGGTAATACATATTAAATTCATTAATTAAACTACTCCCCCCCCCCCAAAAAAAAAAAAAAAAAAAAAAAAAAAGATATATATATTTATATATAAATATATATAATAATAATAATAATAGTAATAATAATAATAATAATAATGATAAAAATAAAGTATAAAAAATAGAAAAATTAAAAATAAATATAAGATAAAATGAAATAAGAATAAATAGATAAATATAAAAAAAATAAAAATAAATAATAAAAAAATTACTAGAAAATAAAATAAAAAATAAAAAATAAATAAAAAATAAATGAATACATAAATAGACATAATATAAATGAATAAATTGATAAATTATTTAATAAAAGAGTCTTTAACGTTTTGCCCGCAAATATATGCATAAAACATATAAACATCCAATGAAATTTTTTTTTTATCAATAACATAATAATGTGATTTAAGTTGGATTCTGGTAATTATATATCTAAAAAGTGGGGATTTTTTTTCATTAATGAATTGCTTGAGGTATATATTTTAAGGATATAAAGAGAAAATTACCAAATTCTTATTGAAAGTCACTAAATTAAGCACGTTTAATGGGACATGCAATTGTATCATTATTCAATAAACTTTACAGAAATTTAAAAGTAATTTCACTTTTTTGAATGATCTATAAGTTTTGAACAGTCCTCCTGTATTCAGTTCCTAACCTTTATTAATGAAATTGCACATATACGTAGTTTTTACATTAGAACATAGGATGACGTTTTCGGTTTGGTAAAAAATTTCTAAGAAAGTATACTAATTAGTCACCTTGCATACATAATTAGGTTCAATTTTCCATGAAATCATGGTTTTCTTATTTTTAACAAGCAAAGCTATTCTTATTTGAATTTTGAAGATTGTAGTCCCATTGCATATGTAAATAGCTTTAAAATGACATGTCACTTAACCTGGCAGCCCTGATATTTTGCATGGGAGCTTCGCGCCAAAACCGGCTAGTTTATGCGTCATTTATTCATTGATGCCTAATTGATTATGCTCATAACTTAATTAATTGTACAATGAATTAGCAGTATTCAAAACTCCAAATACCCATATATATATTTCACCATTTAAAACTTACGGTAATTACCAGGCATCCATCTTAAGAGACTTACACTAAGAGAAGATAAAATTCAAGATTAAAGAATCACTTATTATAATATTTATTATGATACTATAATATTTATTATAATATTATTATAATATCTAGTATTATAATAAAGGATTTCCCAGTCAGTTTCAGAAGCTCGTCACTCCATTTGATAGGTGGTTCATTCAAGTTAGGATGATTTAGCTTTCAGTCGATTTTCCGGAGATCATATTCCATTTTCCAGCGATCAATTACATGTTTCATTTGTTCAAATTCCGATTAAGTGCACTATATACGTAAAACAGTAATTCAATTTAGCAGAGACGCTGATATGATTGCGCAATACCGCCATAAGCGGCATTTAAATTCATTCCAAGTTTTCAACTTACAGTAATTAGCATTCAAATTACGACTTAAATTTATAGCTGCAGGAAATGTTTTTGTTCTTAATCATATACAGTGTGTTCCTAAAAAAAGAGGACCGAAGTTCAAAGGTCAGTCATTCCAAAAGTATATGGTTTATTCTTGTGATTCGTTTACTAAAATATTAAGTAAATCATCAGCTTTAATTTGCAGACATTGCTGACGTCCAAAGTGTAATGGGTCACAGAGTTAGGGTCTTTTGAAGGCGATAGGTACAAAACCCGTTTTTTCCAAGTTTGTGGTTTTTCGGGTATGAAACAAACCTTCTTAAGTAATTGGTGTCATTGGATCTCTTTCAGCAAGTTTCAATGAAATGTCATCTTCTTTGCTAAAGTGGATTTCTCACTGGTAATGAGATGCGTTCTTTAATTATGAGTCTCTGGAGTCTCGAGAGGTCACAGCGACGGATCCTGAGTCTCCAGGAAGTCGCGAGAAAACCAAACAAATGTCAAAACATGTTCAATATTTTAGTAGACTTCTTTCAGACGCAAGCAAGTCTCTTGTGACGTCTCGGTGGGTTGCCGCGACGTCCCCTAAATATGCACGAAAGTAATCCACGACTTCTCAAACCTTTGTCGAAACTTGCTAGCGATTAAAAGAATCGAAACAGGATGACAATTTTTTCAGACTTTTGTTCGATTTACCCACGACGCCCTGAAGTCTCAGGAGACGTCACCACGACGTCACCACGACTCCAGAGGCCCATAATAGTGAACCCATCTCATTGCCAGTGGTCCTTTGGAAAATGAGATTGAATTTAATTGAAACCTTGTGTGAAAAAATACCCAAAACGATGAAACCAAAAACTAACAAAAATTTTGTTTCGTACCCCAAAAACCAAAACTTGGAAAAAAAACGGGTTGTACCTATTACCTTCAAAAGACCCTAACTCTGTGACCCATTACAATTGAGACGTCAGCAAATGTCTCAAATTAAAGCTGATGAGTTACTTATTATTCTAGTAACAAATCACAAGAATAAATCATATACTTTTGGAATGACTGACCTTTGAACTTCCGTCCTCTTTTTTTAGGAACACACTGTACAGCAACCGTAAATGAGTAGGCCTATGTACCTTATATTACGGCATTTGCTTAAGTTTGATATATATTTTTCCAGTTATTAATTAGTCTCTTTTTACTCTTCCACATAACAAATTAATTCATGCGCGCATTCGGGGGGGGGAATAAGGCGAACAGGGGCGCCACAACAGGGAGAAAGAGAAATCTTTGAAGAAAAAAAGAGAAAGGGAAAAAGAGCGGGAAAGGGGAAAGGAAACAAAGGGAAAAAAGGGCGTCATAATGGTCGCCAATTCTATCTTAAATTTAGGGGGCGCCAAATAAACCTTAAAATTAGGGGCACCATACTGATCTTAAACTATAAGGGGAGCCACTTCGATCTTAAATTTAGGGGGCGCAAAATTTATTTTGAATTTAGGGGCTCCATAGTTATCTTTAACTTAGGGGTCTCCAAATTGACCTAAAACATATAGGATCTTAAATTAAGCTGGGCGCTACTTTGATCTTGAATTAGGGGCGCCAAATTGATCTAAAACCCAGGGGCGCCAAAGTGATCTGAAACTTTTGGGGCGACATATTGGAATTAATTCGATGATAGATACAGGGGCGCAAAATCGACCTGAAGCTAAGAGGCGCCAGATTGACCTTAAACTTAGGGGTGCCATAATTATCTTTGATTTTTTATTCTAAAGTAATTAACCAGAACTTAAAAAAAAAAAAAAAAAGAATAGTTGTTTCATCATAACACTCAACAGTAAAGAAATGTTTAAAATGATCTAAATCTCAATAAAGAGAAAACGTTATATTTTGTCATTATTATTTATTATTATTAGTGTTATTATTCTTCTTATGGAATAGATATAAAGCTTCAAAAAAAGAAATCGCTATTTTAAATGTTAAGTCTAAAAGTAACCAAGAATTTAAAACGATTTGCCAAATTGTATACCAACTTGGTTTAACCAATGCCAAAGTTGATTGCCTCAGCGCGGATTTGATTGCGGGATCGCACGCATTCCATCCGATTTACTTAATTGATTGCTTTTGAGGGGGATTTTGATTTGAAGGCTTTTAATACCAAAGCGAAGGAACTAAGTTGGAATTTGAATGATGAATTTGACGCAGTAGAAATATTTTGGGAATTTGAATGAACTGATTATCGAATGGAGTGACGGACATCCGAAACTGAGTGGGAAATCCTATATATAGTATTTTAATATTAATTTATTATTATATTGACTGTATACACGTTGGGTACTACCAGGTTAATAAGAATATACCAGTATTTACTGATTACAAGAACCTGAACATGAATTTATTGGCGGGATTGGTGAACATATATTTTCCCAACAAGTGTTTGCCTTCCTCTATACTGATACACTCAAGTTTTCTCTATTCTCTATATGTACGCAGAATTGGCGAATTGTAGCATTGGTGAAATAATATATCGTTCATCCATGTGTGATGGTTTCTTTGACTGCCCCAGTGGATCAGATGAACTTGATTGCCGTAAGCATACTTTTATTGTTTGATATGCCTTATATTTAGTTCCGGCCCCTACTCTGGCTGTGAACTATACACGTAGCTCGTTCCGTTTACAGATGAATCCTATCATAGTTTTTTTTTTAAGGGAAGCCTGCCGCCCCAAAATTACCCCATATTACAGATTTTCGGATGGAAAAAAGTATAATTACCCCTCTATCACAGGTTTTGGACCACAATCGGGACCCTATTTTCGAACTAAGCATAATTACAATAGTTGGGGGGGGGGGGGGGTAATTGATAAAAGACCTATACTTTCTTAGATCCCTAAAAGTGTTTAGAATGAACTCACAAAAGGAATGCCATCCTTCAGCAGGTATTTAATGACGCTAGAGGAAATAACGTGAAGAAAGTTTCGCTGCACATAAAACTAAACAAAATTGATTAACTCAAATTAATATCAATTTTGTTTTTCATGTACAGCACCCTCCCAGCTTGCACCAGGGGTAAGTAAAACCATTACATCACGGGAGAGCAACTTTACAAACGATACAACTTTCGAATGGGTTATGACATCTGTCGACGCCAATCTCGCTCTCGTTGTAAAGCTCGATTACGTTACGTTGTCGCTTGGTGACGTTTTATCTATCAGTACCGCAGGGGCCGTCAGCGGTGAAGGTCACGTTTGGATAATGGAAGGACCTATAACTTATGACTACAGCCAGACTGCAGATAAGGTTTTCCCTAGCGGAAATCTGGTGATACAGGCTTATACCACGAATGGAACAAGACCATTCAGGCTGGAGGTGTTCCCAGCGCTACTTAAAAGTATGCGACGCACTTTTATATATTTACATTTATATTACTAAAGGCCTGTCCCACAGAAGGCGATCGTTGTGGCGACAACCTACGAACTAGCTATTGCCACCATGCAATCATTCCGTGAGTTATCTCGTCTGTTGCCAAAAGAGACGTAGCAAAATTCAGTTCGCCACTGGATTTTTAACGAGTTAAACAATAGCCTGCGTCAGTAAGGTTGACGCCGATGACCGTAGACTGTCTTCTCTTGTCACGACAGGAAGTTATCGTAAATTGTCGCCAGATGTCTCATGTTTAGCGACAGGCAAAGGCGGCCGGTTGTAGGTTGCCGCGATACAGCGAACCTTGCATCGGCGAACAAAACGGCATTTGAAGCCCCTCCGGCCTTGATCTCTAACTTAATTCACCAAAATTCGGCTCTGCCTCCTTTTCACGTACAGTCATTTTCAATTTTTTGAAATATTCAAAAATCGCTCACGACCCAAATTTTAATACGCGTCTTTTTTTTTTCTTTTTTTTCTATGGGGGGGTGGAAGAGGGGACGGATGAGAACATCACGAACCTAAAGGCGACAGGCCGCCGTCAGGTAGAAAACACTCGATCGCCTGTTGTGGTCGCAAGGATCGTCACAGTACGCAAGTTTATATTCGGTTGTTTGTAAGCTGCGACAAGAGAAGTCGAACCGAAAGATGCGCGAAGGTGTAGAGTATTGTATTCGCGGATACAACCTATTGTTAGGCTATTGTTTGTGTGGAAGAAAGCCGTTATCGTAGCCTACCGTAGACATAGTCGTAGGTACGTATATGGCCTAAGGTCACTTAAAGGGCCTGTCCCACAGGAGGCGATCGTTGTGGCGACAACCTATGTATTTTAGAACCTGCCAGAATCGTGTCAGAATCGTAGGTGACCGAAGATCATATACGTATCTACGACTCTCTCTACGATAGGCTACGACAACGACTTGCTTCCACGCAAACAATAGACTAACAATAGCTGGTATCCGATAATACAATAGCCTCGACCTTCGCCTTTCTCGCGGCTCGACTTCTCTTGTCGAAGCTTAAAATAAACCAAAATATGAACTTGCGCACTGTGGCGATCCTTGCAACTGACACAGGCGATCGAGTGTTTTCTACTTGATGGCGGCCCGTCGCCTTTAGGTTCGTGATAGTCCTCTCAGTCGCGCATTATAATTTGGATCGTGAGTGATTTTTGAAAATTTCAAAAATCAGCGGCGACTGTACAGTATCTGAATGGGAGGCCGATTTTGATTTTGGTGAATGTAGGTGGCGACAAAGGCCGTAGCAGCTTAAATTTCACTGACCGTTAGGTTCAGTGATGCGTGCAACGTACGCATGGAGCGCGACAACCTACAACTGGCCGCCGTTCCGCTGTGCTAAACAAGTTCTATCTGGCGACAATCGCCTTCTGTGGGACAGGCCCTTAAAGGGCCTGTCCCACAGAAGGCGATCGTTGTGGCGACAACCTACGAACTACCTTTTATTACCCATCGCCATCATGCGCAGGTCCAATCGCCTATAAAATCGTGAATTATCGCGTCTGTCGCCAACAAATACGTAGTAAAATTTTGTTCGCCGCTGGTTTCTCAACAAGTTAAACAATAGCTAGCGTCAGTTTGGTTGACGTCAATGACCGTAGCCTGTCTTCTCTTGTCGCGACAAGGTGCTATCGTAGATTGTCGCCAGATAGAACTTGTTTAGCACAGCGGAACGGCGGCCAGTTGTAGGTTGTCGCGCTCCATGCGTACGTTGCACGCATCACTGAACCTAACGGTCAGTGAAAGTTAAGCCGCTACGGCCTTTGTCGCCACCAACATTCACCAAAATCAGGATCGGCCTCCCATTCAGATACTGTACAGTCGCCGCTGATTTTTGAAATTTTCAAAATTCATTCACGACCCAATTCATGATGCGCGACTGAGAGGACTAGCACGAACCTAAAGGGGACAGGCCGCCATCAGGTAGAAAACACTCGATCGCCTGTGTCAGTCGCAAGGATCGCCACAGTGCGCAAGTTCATATTTTGGCTGATTTTAAGCTGCGACAAGAGAAGTCGAGCCGCGAGATGCGCGGAGGTCGAGACTATTGTATTATCGGATACCATCTATTGTTAGCCTATTGTTTGCGTGGAAGCAAGTCGTTGTCGTAGCCTATCGTAGACGGAGTCGTAGATACGCATGTGATCTTCGGTCACCTACGATTCTGACACAATTCTGGCAGGTTCTAACATGCATAGGTTGTCGCCACAACGATCGCCTTCTGTGGGACAGGCCCTTAAGATTCTGTGCCGATTCTGGCAGGTTCAGACAGACGCAGAGTGTCGCCTCAGCGATCGCCTCCTGTAAGCCCTTTATCGTCAGCACTAGACTCAATTTAGATGCAAAAATAATGTGATGTTCTGCCTACAGTTTTCGACCTGTTATCCATATTGTTACCTCCTACAATTATGTAATCCTCTAATCAATGATGTACACAAGCTAATAAACATTTCACACGCTATACAATTTCGATGTTGTTTTGATTTTGTTTTTAAATCGATCACCTCCATATATCTGCGCAAAGTGCCAAATGTACTGATAGAGCCTTCAGGACAAATAATCATCCCCACAGACATGACAGCCTTTAAGGCCTTGTCACACCGAGTCCGGTCCGGGTCACGGCACGGGCCCGTTCCGGTTCAACAATGGGCAAAAACGGTTGAAATGAATCGGCCGTGTACTATTGCAATGAGACTGGTCACAACAAACACGGGCTATGCCGTACTAGCCGGAACGGCAACCGGTACGGTTTTTATGGGATCGCTCATGGAGCGATTTGAGACGGTCTGCCGTACCGGTCACCGGACCGGACTCGGTGTGACGAGGCCTTAAGGGATGTTATTCCATGTTTTTACTTATTTTCACAATGTTCTAGCACCCAGAAAAAATAGTTTCATGATCATGATGATATTTAACGACCTTATTCTTTACATTGATCAGTTCATGGGGTGAACGAAATGGTGATTTCATTAAATATACTTTTTTTTTTTTTCAGACATCTCTAGTTGTGGAGAGACTGACAAGCTTATCGCACCGCACCACATTTGTGACGGTATTGTGGACTGCCCTGACTTCAGTGACGAGCATAACTGTGGTACATACAGTACTATTGAAATACATCTTAAAGGAGGACTCCAGGCTGAAATTGAAATGTTTTGCAAATTAAAGTAAAATTTCTTATGAAGATTCAAATTAGCAAACTGATGATGTCACAGTCCCACTACTTATTGTGTATTTTATTATATTAAATCCTATTTATCGCATGTTTTCATATATTGCTTATAAAATAATCTATCCCTCATACTGAACTAAGTAAAAGCACCTTGAATATTCCACAAGGAGTTATCCCTCTTTTTATGTCCTGGGGCAGAAAATCTGGATAATTGGTATTTCATACAATAAAATACAAAGGAAGTAGTGGGACTGTGAGCAAACTGATGATGATCAGTTTGCTCATTTGAATATGCATGAGGTTATGCAAAGAACTGTTTCCTAAAATATTTCAAAACCTAAGAAATTCATTTTATAACTTTGCTATTTCTCATCCGATTTTGATGAAATTTTCAGTGTTGTGCTTTTTAAATTTTAGTTAATTTTTCTAAACATACAAACTCCAGCCTGGAGGAGTCCTTAAGAAATATCAATAATAATAATAATAATAATAATTAGAAATTTATAATGCGCAGTTTCTATATGTATATACTGAACTGCGCATATAGGCATGGATAAACGTTTTGTAAAACTAAAGACAAACATCAATTACATTAAATTATATTTATGAATAAAATATTTTATTTTAGTACAGCTCTGCTATGGATTTTGGATTTAAAATTGGAATTAAGATTTTGCGAATTTAATCTACTGAAAAATACATATTTTCAAACAATTTTCAGTCGAATTAAAGTTCGTGGGAATGTGAAAAGTTAAGTATCGTTTTAGTCGTAATTTCTCTTTAGTCTTATTTCCTTTCTAGCTTATTCTATAAAGATTTCATATTGTCTCAAACAGTATGATGTTCATAATACATCATACAAGATAATTTGATAACTACGAACAAATTGCATGTTATTCATTTTTTGACCTTTTATCGTTTTCCTTTGGATAACGTACGTACACACACACATTTATTTCTACTTTTTTTGTTCTTTTTTTTTTTTTATTTGTTTTTACTGTTTTTTTTTTTACCCGTGATTTACTTGAAATCAATGCCGGATCAATACCAGATCATTCATGTGCTTGTTGATTTTCCTTCAGTTCCTTTGGCAACCATTGTACTGAACACGGGGCAGATGGCTACAATAGAAACCCCTGGCTATCCTGATGACATTACAACCACATTACCTCTGCGAATGATATGGACAGTACGATCAGTATCTGGTTCCAGAATCCGATTGGATGTGAGACGTTTCGTCATGGAAGCATCGTATTCAATCACCGTAGGTACCGGTTTGGATCCAATGAACGACTCTACCATCGTATTCCAGGTGATTAAGGATTGTATTTATTTATCTATATTTCAATACAACTGAATACAACTGAATACACGCATACACACAATCAACACACCACAGCTTATTAAAGGTAAACAAATATTACAAATTTATATTATCTGGACAAACGTCTTCATGTAAAAAATTTGAGTCTCATCACACTTGCTAAGTCGTCTGGTAAATCGTTCTTGCATTATCCTTGACTCTGTTTTAATGTGATTCATATTTTACTTCAGGTGGATGGCCTTCCATTATCAGATCAAGCTGGTACAATCATAGGAGATATCAGTCCGCCAGGAAATTCTATGTGGCTCCGATTAGAGAAGGATCTTACGAGTGTGCCCTTTTCACTGGTCCTGTCTGCAAACGTAAAAGCAGTGACTGAAGAATCCTGTAAGAAAGCCTAATCCTAACCAATGCATTTTTATTATAGTTTATCATTGTCTTGTCTAGAAAGGCCCATTTTGGGCAATTCATTTTATATTCTAGGCTTCCACGATGTTTGCAATAGACGTAAAAAACTGTGACTGCTTCAGCAGCGTGTAATTTTCTTATGCCTGTTCCTTTTCGGTTATCTCAAATTGGTTCTTTCCAAGTGAATTTATAACGGAGATACGTAAACTCTTTTTTGCATTTCATTATTTTGAATACAGTGTTATGTCTAGCTGATCAACATGCCTGTGGAGGTATATTCCTTGGGTGTTATAATGAAACGAGTAGTTGCGATGGTGTCAATGATTGCTTTGATGGTTCCGATGAGGATTGTGGTAAGTTTATAGCATCTAGTAGGGTGTTTTACCAGACTGTGCTTACAATTATTTATAACACTTATCTTCACATAACATTATTTTTCAAAGTGCCCTTTTTTCCAAAAATTTAGTTACTAGTAAAATGTTGTCAAACATACAACGTGTATATCCCATCCCATTGATTTACGTTTGCAGATATATATTTAAAAAAAAACACTTTATGCCAAAAAAAAATGATTGATAATCCAATTTCATTTGCCATATTCTAGGCATTCATAAAGTCATGGGTTACTTCGGTTCAGTGAAATAATGACCACTTGTTTTTGAGTAATCGATGGCTGCTTTGATGACGACAGTAGTTTCATCTACGGCCAATTATCTTTAAATTACTTAAAGGTTGATAAAGAGAACATAATTAAAGCCGATGGAAATGCATCAGTAAATATTAATCATCTCTTTTCGTTTAAACAAATAGATTGGATGAAAGTGTTCCTTCAAAAACACAGCCAACGCGGACACATTAATTGGTCCTATGATTCATAGCCAAGTTGCATAACATGCAGGCTCATTTGTAGGCCCTTATCGCATACAGGCTGAGGCCCAGATCGCATTCCATATACAATATACAAGATTCTTATTGGCCCGTGCAAATACTTAGAAATGTGACTTCCAATGGTTTTTGAAAAGTTTTGACAATTTCAACCAATTAATAATCTCAATATCGTTCAATGGACAGAAAGGGATCTTATTATGCTCGGCTGTTAATCTTTTTCTCATGTTCTTCAGAATGTCCGTACATCTTGGACGTACGATGTGGTCCATTAAACGCGTGCGTACATAGGAGAGTCTTCTGTGACGGCAATTTAGACTGTGGTGATGATGAAAGCACTTGCAGTAAGTAAACCGATATTTAGTACACGAGAGCGTGGTAAGTGAATACCGCTTTGTTTAAGATAAATATATATAAAGATACTAATCTGAAGTAATATTGAAAGGGTTTGACTGCAATCTTTTAATTGTTCATTTAATTCCACTGTATGACTTAACAACCCATGATGTTGATAATAATAACGATATTGATGATAATAATAATATATTTACATTCACAAAAGCTTATATTGTTAAGCAATTATTACTTATAATAATATGTTTTACTCTAGCATTTGTTTGTGACAATGGTCGCATTGTGAGTGAACGGTTTATCTGCGATGGCTATAATGACTGTGGTGATTATACAGACGAACTTCAAGACTGTGGTAAGAAATTTACCGTGTTTTCATTGGGTAACCAGATATCACGAAAATGCATACAAAAATTCTGACTTATAATAATATGGTGATGGTTATAGATGTTTGCGAAGATAAAGAGATGCTAATAATTTATGGAGGTGATGCTACATACAATACCCGTTAATATGTTATAATGCATATAATCTGTTCAGTTGTTCAGTGAATAACTCTACTCAGAATATATGCCTACATCAATTATAAATAAAATAATAAAAAATATATAAATATATATATATATATATTATAAGTAACTATATATATAGTGAAAACGGGCCCCTTGAATAACGTCTATGCAGTGAACCATCTTTTATTTAGTATAGGCGAAATGATGAGACAGATGACTCGAAACGTAGCTCTCAAATTCCTTTATTTCACAAGCTTTCGGCCGACATGGCCTTCGTCAGGCTACAAAATAAGAACGAAACAAAATTTGACAAGACATGATGGTTGACAGGCAAAATCTGTTATATGAACAAAATTAACAGATATTTGTTTTTATATTAATCTGTCAAGATTAAATGATGAGGTATATAATATATAATATGTGATACAATTCACTGTAAAAACTATATGGAGAGGGAGAGAGAGAGGAGAGAGAGAAGAGGGAGAGAAAGAGGAGAGGCGGGAGGGTGAGAGAGGGAAGAGAGAGAGAGAGAGAGAGAGAGAGAGAGAGAAAGAAAAGAAAAGTGGCAGAAGTAACAATTGAGAGGGGAAAGATCGAGATACGAGCCTGTGTTGTGTACAGTAATAGCATATATAGTGTCATACCCGAAAAGAGAGATAATTATTATTTACCGATTGTTTTTAGTTCATCTTGATAGGGCGCTCTAGGGGACAGAGAGGGTCCATTAGGTACTGCGTTTCCATGAATCTTTATTCTGTGATACAATTTGTTATGTAAATACTATACAGTGAAAGTAGCTCAGTTATAAACATACACATACAGATGCATACACCCATACCTAATAGTAATAATATACACAAATATATAACAAATGTATAAATTTATGTAAAGTCTGTACATACAAGTATCAGTGTACACAACTGCTTATAAAATAATATATGTATACACCCATAATAGTGTATGTGCTTGCAGACTTATATAAGTCTCCGCCAGAAACATATAATTATATATAATATATATAATTATATAATATATGATACATAATTATATAATACATAATACACACACCCCCCACACCTAAGCATTATTATGCTAAGAATTATGAAGAAAGGTATACACATGATAATATATATATATTATATTTACCAGATTTTGTAGAGTGGTATACTTAGTAACCAGAGACGTATGTAGGCACATCTAGGCATATGTGAGATGTACGTGTGTGGTGTGTGTGTTATATGTGTTGTATAGGTTGAGGATTTAACTATCTGCGTTAATCCCATGGGGGGAGAGAGTGTGAAGGGTGCTAATCCAGTATGATTCTCGCGTGAAGTATAACGGCACGAGGTATTTATTCTCTATTTGTTCTATTGCTTGGATCTTAACATCATCAATTGAATGGTTCGGTGAGTTGAAATGGATGACCGTTACGGAGGTTCTTTGTATTTTGAGTGGTATTGGGCTTGTAATTTCGGATTTCGGATCGTGTATTACTGAATCGAGTATATAGTTTGTTTCTGTTTTTCCGACATATTGCTTTTTGCATTTCTGGCAGGTTATGAGATATATCAACCATCGGACTTTGCAGTTAAGGTTCCGAGTTGATAGGGTAGTCTTTGCCGGTAACTGTACTTTTGAATCTGTTAGATTCAATAGTATAGCGTGCATCATACATCGCTTAGCCTTGCAGTTTAGGAAGCCAGTGTTGTTGTTGTCATTGTTGGTTCTGTTTTGGCTATTGTTTATTTCTGTGGTGGTGTCTGGGGGGTGGGGTCCGCTGCCTCTTGTGAGGAGATCACGGAGTGTTCGCTGCCCTCCTAAAGGCAACCATGGGGTCTGGAAGATTGTGCTGAGTTCCTGTGATGGGGAGAGTGTGGATTGTGTTTTCTTATGAGGTGAGGGATTTTGGCTGTTGTGTGATTGTAAGTGACTATTAAGGGGATTCGGAGGTGTGAAATAAAGGAATTTGAGAGCTACGTTTCGAGTCATCTGTCTTCATTCATTTCGCCTATATATATATATATTAATATATATATATATATATGTGTGTGTGTGTGTGTGTGTGTGTGTTATATTAGCTTGTCCTAGACTTTTTTATTTTATCACATATATCATCTGGACAAAACGTCGTCATGTCCAAAAAGTTGAGTCTCATCGCACTTTATATATATATATATATAAATATTATATACTATATAATATATATATATATATATATACCATCATCTTTATTTCAAAAGTGGAATGAGAAACTATGCACATATTTTCTTATGTTTGATATTCGCAGAGTGTGCCTCGAACCAATTTGATTGCGGAGAGAGATGTATTTCTATGAACGATGTATGTAATGATTATGTAGACTGTGCGAACGGGGCCGATGAAGCAAATTGCAGTAAGTTGTATGTTTGGCTCATAATGATGGGTACATGATCGAAAAAATAACATTTGTTTCCTTCATAGTGTAGTGAAATATCACATTAATAAGGGTTCATTCTATTCTTTGTTTTAAAACAAATATGCGATTGTATTTTATATAGGTGATTACTATGATTTATACCAAATAAATTCAGCTGAATTTAAAAGACACTGCATTATAAATTTCATCAAGGCTTGGCGATAGCTATTATATTCTCTGCCTCCAATATGCATTACCATTAAACTCCTGACCAAATAAATGTTGATTACATTATAATGAAAACAGTTAGCCTCAATCTGAGCCACCTAGTTTTATTCATTGTCCATCCATATTTTTTTTTTGTGTGTGTTCTTCATCCCCAGTCTTACGTCTATCTCATTCATATTTGCAACCCTTCTTGTAATGTTGTTTCCTCGCTAGCTTATGATCTAGAACTTCTTAATTATTATGTGTCTTTGCAAATATTTACTTGTTTAAATCTGACGCATATAGTTTTTTTTTAAAGCAGATGTTACAATAATTGTGATATTGTACCTTTGATTCTTAGTATGCAAGAGTTTTGAGTTCCAGTGTGGTAACGGCAGGTGCATGCCATTCTGGAAGCTTTGTAACGGCGTGGATGACTGCGGGGATGGATCAGAGGAAATCAAAGACAACTGCAGATGTAAGAATATTTAATCATTTTAAACTTAAGCAAATCGATTATAAAAGGAAAGAAAATACACTTATTATTAACCGATAAGTAAAATGATTTTTTTTTTTATATTTTAGTTCGCACGTTGCACTCTCCTTCAAAAGTAAGGTTTCGGATGGTTCGTATTTATAAACAGGCCGGCATTCCTCACAATATCAAATGACAGATGATTCGGTAAAGTAGACGATTCCATGATATGTGCCCTACCGACCTAATGCTTCTTCAAAAAATCCAAAGTGTATTATTTAAAAAAAAAAAAAAGTTTTGAGTTTTGTAAAATGATTTTTTTTTTGTTCTAGACTGTCCAGGAAATTACTTTCAGTGCAAAGACTTTTCCTTTTGCCTGAGTTCTAGCTCGGTATGCGATGGCTTCCCAGAATGTACTGATAGGAGTGATGAATGGGACTGTGGAGGTGACGTGACTGAAACTGCAACGACCTTGGAACCAACTAGAGAGTCTCCAAGTCCAAGTCCAACGGCAAGTGAAACACCGCCCTTCTCTTGTGAGTGAATGTAAATAGTGTGCAACTTTTTATTGATCATATCTGTAATTCCGACAGGAACGAAACTTGCAATCAACGAGGAGAAACGGCATATTTCTTCTTTCGTGATTTTTTGTTTGTTTGTTTTAAAATCTCTTTATTCAAAATAATACATATTCAATACAAGGCATGTATAATAATTTTGATTTATTTTTCAATTTACATCTCCTAAAGTAGAATATCGATCAAATTGAAAGTATCCAAAGGTGGAAAATGTTTGTAGCGTTTATAGTCAAGTAAAAAAAAAAAGAAGATAATATTATATTTAGCAGTTGATTGTAAATTGCAACTTTGAATGTTTTATGCAGTTATTCCATACGAGGATTGCGGAAAGCGACCTGCTCTTGACATCCACCGAATCACCCACGGTGAGGATGTATCTGTCCTTGGGGAGTGGCCCTGGCAGATTGCCCTCTACGTTGACACAACATTCTATTGTGGAGGTAGTGTTATTTCTCCGGAGTGGATACTTACTGCTGCACACTGTGTGTAAGTATTTTTATTCTTCCGTGTGTGATAACGATAACAACAAATCTCGGAGTGCCATAAAGGATGAAAAAGAAATATTTAGCATTCACATTGAAACCGGAGAATGTAGAGCTACGTACAAAAGTGTAAATGCCCATTTATGTACGCACAACGCATCGCAATAGTTAAGTTACAAGAAACGCTTGTCTGAAATGAGTAGGGGTATTTGAATTCGTAATAATTTGGAAAAGTACACTGTTCGTCATAAAGATGGAATATTTTTTTTCTGGCTCAAGCGACATTATGTTGCTCCGTTATTAATTTCTTGAATATGTTTGTCACCGCTTTCACTTTCTGGGATCCTGGGTATATCTTGGACGTTCCCTCAACCCTTCTCGGGGATTTTTCTTCAAAAAAGTTTGTCACCCCCAGAAGATGGCCATTTTCGTCATTTTTTCTTATTTTTGGGGCCCTTTTGTGTTCACGCGACCCACCAAGGCCCCCTCAGTTCTACCCCAAGAAAACACGTCTGAGGTGGAGATTTGTTGTTGTTCTTCAAATTACATCTAGATTTATTTTTACAGGCTCGACTCTTTTGTCTAGGGGAGGGGTCAAAATTTCTTTTGATTGGGGTTCACCATTCATTTTATTCATTTTTACACAATGGACATTTCTATCTTCCCTAAATTGTATTGTAAATTTCAACCAAACATAAATCAAAATAAAATATTATCAATAATGACTATTTACAGCCTTGTCATCAAGGCTAAACAAATTTAAGGGGAAAATGAAAATATTTAAGGGTTAAAGGCGGTTTTTCATTTCTTTTGTTTTCAGCATAAAGATGGAATAAAATCTCGTTTTTTACTTCAACCCCTCCCCTAGACAAGAGACCTTAGCCTTTCCCCAGAAATATAGATCTAACTTAAAGAATAATATAATACAGTACACCTCAGTCGCGTTTCCTGGGGGTAGGACTGAGGGGGGCTTGATCGGCCAGGAAAACAAAAAGGGCCCCAAAATGAGAAAAAATGACAAAAATGGGCATCACGGGGTTGACAAAACTTTTTTGGAAAAAGGTCCACGTGAAGGGTTGGGAGAATGTCCAAGATATAGCCAGGGTCCCAAAAAGTAAAAGCAGGGACAATCATATTCAAGAAATTAAAGTCAGAGCAAAATCATGTCGCTATAGCGGCAAAAAAATATTCCACCTTTATGACGGACAGTGTAGAAATCGTCACTGATATATAAACAGTTTTATTCTACTAAAGCAATTACTTGATAAGAGAAAAACCTGATAATTAGCAAAAGTAAGTTAAACGAGTTTACCATCTAACTTAGATATCCCATGCAGCATTTGACCACGTGATACCTGTTCTCAATACGTTCCAAGATTGTGCTTTATAAAAAACGGCCTTGTTATTATTATGTTTTAAATATTGGTCCGGATTTCTGTGACGATAATGTGTCTCAAAATGAATTATCCAAGTTAATTTTTATAGTCAGTGTGATATCTGTATTTTAAGGCCGAGAAATGATACAAGCTATCCTGTTTGGAGGCTAGGGAGAGCTAAAGGAGCTAAAATGTTAATGGCAAGGTGCCATAGACTCTTTTTAAGTTTCCTACTTTGTCTTGTTTATTCTTAGCTTGTCTAAACTTTTCTACCGACCTTTACTAATATTATTAAATTCAAACTCTAAGTTAATAAGTCTAGTCTGTCTTGTTTAATCCCCTCCAATGCAGAGATTTCGGCGATGTGAACTTCTCTATCAAGGCAGGTAGCTTGGATCCAGTGAAATACGAGGGAGGTGGTCAGATCAGGAATGTGTCCTTTGTGTTTGTTCACCCGCTCTACTATGCGGAAGGTATATTGTCGAATGATATCGCTCTCCTGAAGCTTGCATCACCTCTTGATTTAAATCACGAGGTGCAACCTGTTTGTCTTCCTAGCAGTGATGACCAGATCCCACAACCTGGCTTCTATGTTACATTCACAGGATGGGGAAGCTACACTGAACGTTATAGTAGGTGTCCATTATCAGTGAGAAACATTATGTTCGGATTACAATGAAATACTGTATAAAATTAGAATTAGATGAATGAGTGCGGAAATTATTTTTTTATGAATATAATTTTATTTATTAATTTTTTTAATTTATTCAAATATATTTAAACAGGATAACAAGATCGGATTTAACAATGCAAAGAGCCCTTTTAAACATGGTCCTGGTAATAAATATAAAAAATATAATTAATCTCGTGTAGAAATATGTCTTTATCTTTCCAATGGGAAATTGTTAACATTTCGAGGCCTACTAAACATCAATATATTGAATTTATCTAATTTCTTTTAATGGTGCGAATATTCAATTCATTCAAAGATTGGCGTTCTATTTGACTGTAAAATATTCGCACTATTGCACTAAAATCCCTCATTATTTTTTTTAAAAATAAACTATAATGCATTCGTAATTTAACAGGTCCACAACCTGATCTCTTACAAGAGGCCCGGATGCCTGTCGCACCAAATGACTTCTGTGATCACTATATTCAAAGCATAAACGTTCTTCCATCTATGTTCTGCATCATGTATCCAAATGGCTACCAGGGACTATGTACCGTAAGTTGTCATATCAAGTCCACCCAACTTTAATAATGGGTCAGGATGTTGTTGGATTATCAATAGATGGGATTATGGGATTGCAAGGTATATGAACATCACCCGAAAATATGACCGTATATCTTGCGTTTCAAGTTTATCTAGCTACCTCTCTTTAGTTGTCCACCCCACCCCCCCTTCCCCTCAGATCATGTTACGAAAGTGAACAGACTTGGTGGGGTGCATGGCGAATCCACGTGTGCCATGATTATTTTTTCTTTCTTTTTGCAGGATAGCCTATACAGTGGTATATATTTTATTTTATTTTTTTGATTTTTTTTTTTGACCCTCCGATAGGCCATTTTATTTAGAACAACAACATAATTGAATACAGTGTATTGTAGAGGAATATGCAGCAAAATAAAATACATATATGAATGTCTCTACAGTGTATAATGCGTTTCCTGAACAATATAGCATAGGAGAAATTACAGCAAAAAAGGGATTTGCTTTATACACAGAGCATACATGATAAATAATTAATGTAACACCAAATAATAACATAAAGGTTGAGAATGGTTTGGGATTTGAAATAAGATTATACTAAACCATCAAAATCTATCAAAATTTAACCATTTTTTATCAAATTTGTCATTTTGTTAGCAAGTATACTAACTTGCCTCTCATTTAAGTAACAGTTCCTAATACATTGCTTAATTGTTATGAAAGTCGGATATAGTTTTTTGTATTCGAGCAAAATATAATTGTTGTTTGGTCTCTATAACACAATTCAAAGCATCATTTCTTTTTCTATAACCTAACAATACATGTATCTCGAGAACTCTATTCTACAACGTGTTACATTATATAACCAGTCGCGTCAAACGACTCCAGATCAATTTGGTCACGTTACAACAATAAAGAAATGCACCATATCTTCCTCTTTCTCTTCCACAAAAAAGAACAGTTCTTGTCTAAAGTTATATTAAATTTACAAGATCCTTATTCAAAACAATATCCTTGTTTAAGAGTCTATATTGAATATCTTACTGTTGTATGCATTGTACAACGAAACAAACACCCTGAAATAATATTGCATATATTTATCATCAAATAATACACCATCTGCATACCATCTGTTACATAATATATTCAAGTGATCATCCCTTTCTTTTAACATGATATGATAATATGTCTACATCCTTTTTTTCTTTCAACAAGTTTAAACATACGCAGGGCATAATGGTCAGTTACTTTCAAATTACAACTTTCTAACTGAGATTTATATTTACATTTTATGATTTGACAAAGTGCATAATAATGAAGAAATTGAATTGATTGAAAAACTTTTTTTCACACTCTTCTCTTACAAAAATATTTCCTTGATCATCTAACAAATCGTTTAAAAAACGGATGCCTTTATCCCACCATTCTTTCAAAAATATACCTTTTCCTCCAATTTTAATATCAGAATTGCACCATATAGGAGTAGCTTGCCAAAAAAAAAAAGTGGCATTGAACACATGGCGAACAAAAAAAGCAAGTATTTGAAAAAGTTCCTTCCAAAAATAATTTTCTAACCATAACTGATAATTTAGTGGAAATAAATATCACCCTTACCCCATTCCATGATGAGTAGTGGCCGTAAAATGCATACATTAAATGGTAACTTCTTCACATGAATTCAGCAATATTCGTCTAATACATGTCAGTTTCAAGCTCTAGAAAAATGTACAACATCAACCATTTTAAGTCCACCATTTTCATAAGAACAAACAATGTTGTTCCTGCTTATTTTATCAGGTTCCCTTTCCATATGGATTAAAAAAGAGACATTTATTGCTTTTAGAAGATGTTCAGATGGATTTGGAATGGACATAAACAAATGGTTAAATTGTGAAACAAGTAAGATTTTACAAGAACCACGCGACCAAAGACAGAAATGTTACGTTTTGACCAGGATATCATTTGCTTTTGAGTTTATCAAATATTCTATCATAATTGAAATCCGGAAGCTTTTCTAAGTCAATACAAAAAATCTATTCCCAAATACTTACAAATTTCTGTGTAACCAACGATATGTCAGTCCCATGTAGATGATGTAAATCAATTTTAACTGTTTTTTTCAAGGATCCAATACACAATATCTGAGTCTTTGTGACATTAATATTTAAACCTGAATACTTAGAAAAAATATTCAACAGCTCTAGAGCATTATTGTAAACTTTCTCTACTATCGAGAAAACAACACTGTGTCATCTGCATATCGAGATATTCTATATTCTTTTTTTTTCTATCACTATACCCTTTATCTTATGAGATTTTCTAACTAACATACCTAAAATTCTGCACACAATAAAAACAAATATGGCAGAGAGCGGAGTCTCCTTCGACAACCCCTTTTAATATGTTAAAACGAGAGGTTAAACAACCGTTAATAGCACACTTGAAGCAGAATTTGCATATAAAAGTTTGATCCATTTGATAATATTATCCCCTATAATTAAAGAAATGTAACACATTCCATAGAAAAATCATGTGAAAACACAATCAAACGCCTTTTCGAAGTCATAAAAAGCAATATCCCGGGAATATCTTTGTAATCTGCATATGAAATTAAGTCATAAATTATTCTGATTCTCTCCAATATATCTACCAGAAAGAAAGCCTTTCTGATCTTTATGTATATTTCTTCTAACAGTGGTTTTATTCTGTTTGCATGCAATTAGAAGAATCTTATATTGGACATTTAGCAAAGATATAGGGCGCCAGTTTTTAAGTAAGTTTCTAGGGTTTGTTACCTTTAGTGAGTAAAGTAGTTAATTCCTAAATTTTGAAAATGAGAAAATTCTCCAGAAACATATGCTGCATTTAAACTCCTCATTAAAAAAGATCCTATATCCTTAAAAAAGAACTTGAAAACTCTGCAGTAAATCCATCCTGTCCGGGTGATTTACCAAGTTTCATGTACGAAACAACTTTATGAATTTCTGCAAAAGAAAGCCCTCTATCCAGCTCCTCCATTTTTCATCTTGAAATTCGATTATAATTATTTTCTTTTAACTCATGTAAATATCCTGAAAATCAACACTTTTCGAAATCCATAGAGGTCTTCGTAAAATATTTCAACCTCTCTTCCTTATTTCCTCATCCGTATTCAAACATTTTATCGTTTCTATCAATAAGTTGAATAATTCTCTTTTCTACACATCCTCTTTTTCATAGATATTAAAATATTTAGAGGGTTTTCACCATATTGTAATTCTTGTAATAAAATAACTTCCTCCTTTCTTTTAAGCTTTTCCTTTTCTTTTTGTTTCCAGATCTTCTTTAAGGATCCAATTTGTCTAAATTACAATTCGTATTTATTAGCGGCCCAAATTTAACTTCAATTCCAACTGTCTGATGTTATCTTCAAGTTGTTTTTCTATTTTATCAATTTCTTTTTCTTGCTAGCTTCATGAATAATTGTGCATGCTCTCAATTCCATTAAAAGAATTTCAAAAAACACTTGATCACTGAGAAAAAATTACAATTCGTTATGTCAAATATCCTCAATCCTCGTATCACTAGTTCATTTTTTTCAATATAATTTAAAATAATTTCTTCTATTTTTTTCCTTTATTTTTACATTACCTCATCCTTTAGAACGAATTATTGAACTTCCAATAATGATGCTCTTTTGATCCGTCCTTAACATAAGGTCTAAACTTATCCATGCATGATCAGATCTATAGCTATTGTGAATCTCACAATCTGATACTAACGAAAACAACTGGTTTGATATAAAAAATAATCTAGTCGGCCCTTGTTTTAAAGGGCTAGGTTGTCTCAGGGTAAACTGTTTACGTCTGGATGATTACCAACGCCATGGGTCAATTACTAAAAAAAAACTATTTTTCATTTCTATAACTTTGCGCGTTGTGCGATTTTTATTATTAACCTAAACATAATTACAAGAATCTGAGCCAAGATCTTGTAGTAGGTTCCAATCCCCACACATGATTACAAAAGGATCATTTAGTTCTAACATAATATTCTCCAATTCTTCGAAAAAGCTGGACAGTCGTCAATTCGGGGCGTAAAGTGCAAATAAAGAAACTCAAAGTGTCCTTATATGGTAGGCGTTAAAGCAATGTAATTACCATTTTTTGTCACATATTTGCTTCTAACTTCGCATTGAATATTTGTATCAAAGTATCGCCAACCCCCCCGAGCATTTGAGCATTTGGTTGCAAAAAAACAAGTTCCCACCCCATTCATGTTCAACAACAGATTTCTATATCGGGCACGAAGGTGGGTATCTTGTAAACAATAAATGTTAGCATGTTTACCATTTAAATAATTTAGTATATCTTTTTCTTTTCTGTGAGCTTTCCCAACCTCTACAGTTCATGGAAATAATCTTCAACTTATTATGCATTGACAACAAATAATTAATTTATACACAAGCAATCGGAGGGAGTTTTTTACATTTACAGAAACATGAACGACAACACAAGACAATGACAACACAGACAAACAAAACAACACTGAACTTGACAAACACAAACACACGAAACTGAGAGCTACGACGCCCCCCATAAAAGGCCACACCTCTGTACCTTACGCTTAGGTCCCAAGTCCACAAATCCCGCCCTTCCAAATATTCACCTTATTGTATATAAAATATCGTCTTTTAAATAAACTTTAAATGGAACAAAAGCCGCAATTATACTTCTGCCCGTTGGTATGCATTACAAAAATTATCTCCAACTCTCGTGTCAACGCCCTGTCATGTTATTTTGTACCCAAATAGGCAATTCAAACCAACCGCGGCCCGGGAAACGTATGATATACACAGGTACACATACCAAAACGGCGAAAGCGCAACCCGAATATGTAAGCCCCCACCGGCTTGGCGCGAGGCAGCGTGCACAAAAGGGAAGGAGGACCCCTTCAAAGTCAACCGCTGCCGATGCATATATTGATTATATCCTTATCTAAGATTGTTTGCATTGAGAGTGTACACAAGGAGAAAAAGAATAGTTTAACTAAGAAAAACGTTTCTCATGAAATAGTTCTTTGTTTGTTCTTCATGACGTCACGCATAGTACATTTTTTCCCTAGGGAAAAACTGGACTATACGTTTTCCGACCCCCCCCCCCCACCCTATTCACGAGTTGCGCGAGTTGCGCGAGCGGTGCTACTCGTGCTGCTTTTACCTGAATTCTCCACTGCATGCGCGCTGCCACGGGAAACTTTCGGCGAGCTGCACTGCACTGACCCGGTGCGCAACAGCTGATTTTTGTTTGTAAACAGACAAAATGGCTGCCTCCACTAGTTGCCAGATTGATGGTAATAACGGAAGATTTCAGCAGTATAAATGACGAGGAAATTGTGGATTCATGAACTCGACTGACAGCGTGTAATACTCAGAAACAAATTTAAGTATGCTGTATCTATATTCCGTGAATTTTGTTCACAAATTGATGGTGTGAGTAGTGATGAGATCGACATCAAATCACTCGATCAGTGCTCGCAAGATTTTTCGTCGGTGCTCGAACAAAAACGGCGCTTTGTAAGTATGGTGGTGTAACCATAATTCGCGCAGAACCTTAATTCACGCACGACGGATATTCTCAAAAAGTAATCAATATCGTGAAATCTGATAGCACCATCAGAAAGAGGGACCAAAATTTGCTTAGAATCCAACTTTCGTCACGGTATATATTGTCTCGAATTGTGAAATTATTGACCAAACATCGAAAATTTGCGTGTCCCTCGTCCAAGGGTTTGGAAATCATCATTTTCCGAGTTAATATCATAAAATTATGAGATGATATTAATATCATCTTATTCTATGAAATTTTGACTTACATTTACTGTTATTCCCTTTCCTTAGACTGATGGAATTTCTTGATAAATCTTTGTCAAACGCGCCGTGGGGAATTAGGTGTACACTGTTTTGTTGAGTGTTTTTCAGCAGAATGCGCGATCGTTCGAATCGAAATAGAATTTTGAAATCGCGATATCGTCGAAACCTTTGACCTCACCTAGTTCACTTTCTTCGTTTGGCCGATTCGGAGTGTTAGAATTTTGCCGTTTATTTGGTAATCATAGTTTTCGTTGATTTTGAGTAAAACATGAAATATTGTTGATTGAATGTGGCAATTTTATAATTTTTGAAATTTGCGCGAACTATGGTCTCCCCATCATACTTATTGGATCCAGAAGAAAGGTAAGCATAGACTATATAATTTTGTTCATTAAAAAAAATAAAAGGATAGTGGAAGGGATATAAAACAAATATACAATGACTCATTCTCAGAACAGGTTAAAACTATTCGCACTCAGGAACATCACATAGTACTATTCTCTCTCGGGCCGATGGCCCTCGAGAGAATAGTACTATGTGATGTTCCTTCGATGCGAATAGTTTTAACCAGATCCTCGATTGTCATTGTATATTTGTATATTATCCCATCAAAAACAGTTTATACGCCTCAATTGACTTCCTCGTCCCGAAATGACTCGTCATATGAACTGGTGACGAACATCCACAGTGGTATATGGTTGTCTTGAATAACATCTATGAATATTTATTGTATTTTACCTGCTTAATGTAAAAATACCCCATTCTACGACAGAACCACTGTCATATCAGTTTTTTTTTTTTTTTTTATTGTTCGCAGGGTGACAGCGGAGGTCCGATCGTGCAGGAAATTGACGGTCGTTGGACAGTCGTTGGGGTGACAAGCTGGGGTCAGATCTGCGGCGTTGGTTACATCCCGAATGGACTCACTCGTGTCTCAAGTTTCCTTGATGTAATTCGTGACGTCATGAATCAGAACTAAAACAGATGACTCGAAACTTAAGGACATGAATTTTTCATCCGTTTTTGTTTGTTTCTGTTCTCTTTTAGTCGTTATACTATTTTAAATTCATGCGTTTATTGCTTATTAATTCCTTTAAGTGTACATGGTTCGGTGTAAATACAAAACATAAAACATGATTATTTTGAATAAAACTTGAACTTGGTCTTGTACACTGTCCGTCATAAAGGTGGAATATTTTTTGCCGCTCTAGCGACATGATTTTGCCGGAGCAACTGCCACCATCGTCAGCTCTCTATCCATTGGGCTTGGCCCCTCACCTACGCAAGGCTCAAATTGCAGGATCCCAGCTTCTCACCCAAACATATCTGCTCCTAACACGCCTCCTCAAAATAGGAAAATCCCAACAAGTTACCTGCCCACTATGCAACAAAGAGGTGGAAGAGGTGATACACTTTGTTGCTAGGTGTGAGGCCCTACAAACCCAACGGTCCACCTTCATCACAAAACATCAACCGTCATATCCCAAGCCTGCAGATACCAGATACCCTAGACACTGACAACCCTGACACCTTTACAAAACTAGCTCTACTTCCAAACCCTGATCTCTCTCAACCTGACTCGAACACCTTTACGACTATCGCCCTCCAATTTATTCTCAAAATATACACTATACGTGCTGCAATCAAACTACAGTAAACAGTATTCCCAAGCCAGCTACTGGAGGATCTCCAATTACTAGTGGAGGAAGAACAAGAAGAAGAAGTAATTTCTTGAATATGTTTGCCTCTGCTTTTACTTTTCAGGACTCTTGCTATATCTTGAACCTTCTTCAAACCATTCACGGGGGGGGTTTTTTTGTAGAAAAGGTTTTGTCAACCCCCATGATGCCAATTTTTGTATTTTTTTTTTCTCATTTAGGGGCCCCTTTTTGTTTACCCGGCCGATCAAGCCCCCTCAATCCTACACACAGGACACGCGTCTGATATGTATTGTTTATAATATTTTAAAGTTAAATCTAGATTAATGGGGACAGGCTTAGGTATCTTGTCTAGGGTAGAGGTTGAAGTAAAAAGTGTGATTGGTGAAAATTCGAAATATTTTATTCCACCTTTATGCTAAAAACAAAATAAATTAAAAACAACCTTTAACCCTTAATTATTATCATTTTCTCATAATTCCTTTTTTAAAAACCTTGATGACAAGGTTGTAAATGGTGACTATAGACCATATTTTAAATTGATTTATGTTGAGATTTTAGCTAAGATTTTACAGTATAATTTTGGGACGGTAGAAATTTTCAAGGTGTAAAAATGAATAAAACCCATGTTGAACCCCGATCAAAACAAATTTTGACCACTCCCCTAGACAAAAGAGTCTAGCCTGTAACCATAAAGCTAGAATTACCTTAAAGAACAATATCAACTATACACCTCAGACGTGTTTCCTTGTGGTAGGACTGAGGGGGCCTTGGTGGGTCGAGTAAACAAAAAGGGGCCCAAAAAATAAGTTTTAAAAAATGGGGAAAAATGCCATCTTGGGGGGGGGGGGTGACAAACGTTTTTAGAAGAAAAATCCACGGGAAGGATTGAGGGAATGTCCAAGATATAGCCAGGATCCCTAAGATTGAAAGCGATGACAAACACATTCAAGAAATTAAAGCCAAAGCAACATGATGTCGCTGGAGCCTGAAAAAAATATATTCCACCTTTATGACGAACAGTGAACTTAGCAAAACTAAAATAAGTAAGAGTAAGGAAGCAGTGGCATCACAAAATTGCCAATTTGTTTACCATATCAATTCTACTCCACGTGAAATGTAAGCCTAACGTATGACATTAAATCTTAACATAAAGACGCGTCCATTATTTGAGGAGGGGAAACGCAACATTACATTCATGAGTTTAGTGGAATACAACTGAGCCGGCGCAAGAAAATTATACGGTTCTACATTAATGTCAACAAAACCCGCGCGTATAACGGGGGAAGCGACCGATTGACAACTGCATGCAATATTACTTAGCGTACAAAAACTCGCCTAAGAAAACTTCCCTGTGGTAAAATGGTCTGTCAGTCGATCCGTTCGAGCTAATTTTCTCATGGACATGAATAAATAATTGAACTTTTATCATAGTTTTCGTAGGTAGAATGCTTCAGACCAGATTGGGGAAAATACTTTGGGCAAGCCTATAATACCATTGTGCTAAAGTTGTAATCAGAATCTTTATTTTCACTAGATTGATGGTTCCTAACGATTATTGATATAAATAGTGATCTTTGTCACATCTTGCGAAGACGCCGTCCAATCATCGATATGCATGTGATATGCGGAAATATTGACCCATCGAGTAAAGATTGTTTTGTGACAATGCTCAAAGTGACAGGACTTTTTTTTAACCATGCGAAATGAATTTACCATCTCTGGAAAGGTGAGAATTCAAGCTTTTAAAAACGGCTTGATCATTAAGCTGTTATATAATTATGCGTTATCCAGGAAGATAATTATGTGGCGTATGAGCTATTTTGAGAGCAAAATTTGCTATTGTACAGGAAATTTGATCTGATTAGGATTTCGAATTGACACAAGTGACAGGATTTTTTCCCCTTTGCAGTAAGTTATTCCTATTTTTGAAAAAAAAAGACTCTTAACGTAATTATTCAAGTTGATCATTTCTTTGAAAAGGTAGTTGCTTCGCCATAATCAAGAAATACAAAATGTCTATGGCAGCGTTTGATTTGCGTAGAGTGATAGCGCCCTCTTCCTCTTAAGTTTACAACTAGAATTGATATGAATCGGCTATTATATTTACGAATTCATATCTTTGTTTAAAATTCAATATATCTATTTGATATCAGAACATTCACTAGGTTTTGTTATTATTTTGTAAATTTTGTTAACCGACATAACATGGGGAAATTTATTTCTCAGTTATTAAATTAGTATGAAATAGACAGCATTTAATTGCGGCTTTTGAAGATACCAGTGAAGACCTTCGCACCACACTTGTACACAAATTTTGTATTGCATCAAATATCGTGAACAATTTAAAAAATGGGGGACAAATAAGGAAATAAAGCATATGGACAAGGACATAGATGATGCAATTATTCTCTTCACAAATATCAAGTAGGTACAGGCCCGTAACTAGGATTTTCACGGGGGGGGGGGTCGAAATTTGGAAAGTGGACCTTTGTAAAGGAATAAAAAATGCGAGCGCAAAGCGCAAGCCGAAAATTTTGCCTTTTAAAGATGTAAATGTAAATTTTACGCACATTTCTCTTTTTCCTTTTATATCCTAACATGATGCCCACTCCCCAAAGTTGCGAGCGCAAAGCGCAAGCGGAAAAATTTTACACAAAATGACCTGTAATTTAGGCATCAAGGATGATCAGGGCTTTTTTAATGGCAGTGGACCCTTGAAGGCAGAGCTGGAGCCGGAAATTTTGCTTTTTAATGATCTGAATAGGGTAAATTTCATGCACATTTTGCCTCTTATATTTCTCTTTTTCCTTTTATATCCAACATGATAAACACTCCCCCAAAGATGCGAGCGCGAAGCGGGAGCGGAAAAAAAACCCAGACAAAATGACCTGTAGGCCTATTTTGGGCATCAAAGACCAGTGAAAGGGCATTTATAACACTGGTGGACCTTGCGAGCGCGAAGCGCGAGCAGAAATTTTTTATTTTCTATCACCAGAATCTGGTAGATTTTACGCACATTTAGCCTCTTAAATTTATGTATTTCTTCTAAAACTCAAGACAAGCTGATGTTCACTCCACAAATATTCGAGCGCGAATAATTTCAAGCGACGTATAATTTCATTTGATATTGTAATCTCTTCTGAAAATCATGGACGAGGAGCGGGCTGCTGCCTCTCTGTTTTTTGTTGTTGATGTTGTTTTTTTTTCAGTAGACATGTATAAAAACAAAAATAAATTACCCGGCCATCAGATTATATACTTTTGCACGTATTCAGCGGCTACGAAAATGAAATATATAAACGTATTTAAGCCCTGTCTTGTTATTATTCAAAGTCTAGCTCATGAACATTTTGTGCATTTATGGCCCCCTGAAAACATGGGGTTAAGGCACATTTTACATCTAACCTTGTAAAATAAAAGGTATAGGCGAGCGTGAAGAGCGAGCGAAAAAATTTTACTTCGGGAACTGAAACCATCGAGTCTCGTGCTATTTTTCCTGTATTTTTATTCAATAATCTGCATAAAATTTCTGCCACAAAAGTGGGAGGGGGTTCACTTCCCCCTTTCTTTTCTTTTCTCTTCTGTACGTTTTTTTTTTTTTTTTTTTTTTTTTTTTTTTTTTTGGGTCGCCAGCGGGGGGGGGGGGGGTGCGTTTAAACCCCCGAAGCCCCCCTAGTTACGGGCCTGAGGTAATATTGAATAAACTTCATTAATCAATATTATGACAATTCAGGGACTACTTTGGCGAATCACATGCATCTAAATATTTGTCAACTCTACGTATGTAAATTTAATTAATGATCAATAGGCTGGGTTTTCTTTAATCTAGTTGGATGTACTATATCTTTTCTTTTTTTTTCAATATTTAAAAAAATGTATGTATATTTCGAAGGAGATCCATTAAAAAAAATGTAATATCATTCATCCAAAAAGCAGTAATTAATCTTTATCTTAATTTTGATTAAGGTCGAGTCATGAACAACAGGGCTTTTGACAAGGGGCTATATTTCACGGAAGCAAATCTGTGCTCTTTGTATTATTTTATCTGTTTTTTTTTTTTTTTGGTTTTTTTTTTGTGTGGAAAGCAATACAATGGTGTATGAACAACTATGATTAAATGATTGTTAAATAAAATGCCTAACAAATTTATTTTATTTCATATTATTATAGGTAATAATGTCCTTTGGCAATAATCATGCATGAAATTAGACCTGCGGCTCTAATTACGTAATCTCAAAAACCGAATAAAAAGTAAACGTTGTGTATCAATTAGAGCTTACATTTTGCTTATTTGATCTAAGTTTTTATTATAATAAATATCATTCAAACCAAATTTAGAAAAGTATGCTTCGTGTTTGTGTGTTTGTGTGTGTGTGTGTGTGTGTGTCAAGGTGCGTGTGTTTGTGTGTTTACCCAGGGTTAGCCTGTTAGTTCGTGTATAATACCCTGTTGTAATTTGGAGATGGTGCTACAATTATAGGACTATCGAATGTACCCTAAAACTGAAACTGTTTTTTATATTATACCCAACAAAAAAAGTAAGTCCCCCCTTAATCAAAATGATGTAACTTTTGAACGGGCTTGTTTTGAGCACAATAATTTGGAAGGAGGTTTTCTACACTTATTGAGTACCTTCTGTGAAAAAATGACATTGATCCGTTGAGACATGCATGAGTGATCAACGTTTAAAGCAAAAATGGACATTTTCAAAAGTCACATGGGTCTTTTTGGAGGCTGTAAAAATAACAATTTTGTAAAACTTCCTTTTTACCTTTGTGTTAATTAGTACATGAATATAAAAAAGCCTAAGTCCAATTTTTGGCGAAATTGAGTTATATATGGGAAATTGTTCCTTATACATTGACCCATCTTGTGCATAATGATGAATCTGAAATCATCTCAGAAATGCCTTAAATAAAGGATGAACATCCGGTATGAATGTAAGAAAAGCCTAAGTCCCAGGACTTAGGCTTTTCTTACATTCATATCTAGCCCTCTCTCATTACTTCTTGTTTAACCTTGAGTACCTAAAAATGGCTGCTCATGAGTTACATGGAAAAAAAGTAAGAAGTTGAAGTTCACTTGCAGATGTTTGTGCTTCTGTGTGTGTGTGTGTGTGTGTGTGTGTGGTGTGTGTGTGTGTGTGTGGTTGTCAGAGGGTGTGTGAGGAGTGTTTGGGGGTGGGTGTCAATATATATATTTAAAAAAAAATAGCTCTCAAAAAAAAAAAAAAAAAAAAAGTAATTCCTATGCTGATGTGAGTGTGTGGATGTGGGGCATGCAGGGTGGATTCAGGATTGATGTTTTCTTACAAAATTCCTCACAACACAATTAAAGTGTTTTGTTTTGTTTTTAGAATTTTACCCCAAAATTCACTGATAATAAATAAAATAAAATCTCCCATTTACAAAAGCATTTTACCCCAAGATCTCTGGCAAACATGAAATAAAGGTCCTGCTAAGGAAAAGTTCTCACTCCATTTACACCCCCAACCTTAGCTTAGTGGGGACACCCTCTCGTATTTCTTGTTTTTCTATTTATAAAAAAAATAAAAGGGAGGGACCATACCCACCCCCCCCCCCCCATTCTTGAACTGCTGTTTGTGTGCTTAAGACTTCTTGGTTTCATGGATGGAAGAACAGTGAACTGTAAAGCGTGAATAATACATCATTTTGCAAACTTTTTTTTTCAGTATTTGAACACCTACACATGTCCTCACATTTAAAAACCACACACCCACACCACACCCGCTCGCTCATCCCAAAACACATCAGCTATAAAAAAAATATAAAAAAAAACCTAAAATACAAAAAGATAAGGGCCCTTTTTGTCTATATATAAAGAAATTTCTTGTGTATGATTTTTTTATACAATTCAGTACTACATAAGTCTACCATGTATATGAATGTAAGAACGACCTAAGTCCATATGATTCTAAAAACGACCCAAGTCCACCAGACAAAAGGCCCGCCCACAAGTAACTTGAAAATTATGTTCATAAAAAAATTACACTTAAATTTGTTTTATGATGTTCTCTGATGTCTTTTGGCCAAATATACTTTAATTGCCCAAATTAAAAAAATATTCAGTTTTTTCGATTATCTCGAAATGGCCTCCATGGACTTAGGCCTTTTTATATTCATATACTCAATTGTTTGGTGGATTTATCATCCAAAATTTGGTCATCCAACACCAATCCCGATACATTCATTATTTTTCATGGATGAGTGAGCACAATTTTAAGAATTATGTTCAGGCCTCCAAAAATGGTAAAATCCAACAATTTTATTTAAAGAATTGAAATCAGATAATATCATCAACATTATCGACACCATTTTGTGAAAAAATGAGCACTATTCGTCGTGTCATGGACGAGTGAGCACACGTTAAAGGTGACTATTGTGACTTTTGTAATGACAATTTTGCCTTTAACGATGTTCATTCATGCATGACGCAAAAGTTTTATCTCATTTTCGCACATGAGTTAGTCGATGAGTGTATAAACATAACTGCCAAACGATATTACTAGGGTTGGGGCAAATAATGACTTTTTTCTGAAAAGTTATTTCAAACAAGTTATTTCTATAGTCAAATTTGATGTAGAATTCAAAAATGACAATGATTTTTGTGTACGATGATGTCTGACGTCGCTAAAGTGCAAAAAAACAAAATAGTGTATTTTGCCCATTCATCACACACTTTATAGGTATAAACCGGTTTTATTTTGTTTCTTTATGGATTTTGATGGTTTAAAAGCTCAAATCTGACAATTTTATCATGACCAAATGTACCTAGTATGGTTATAGGTGTAAATTAGTGATTTTGATATGAGGTGATTTTTGCTCGATATTGACTGAAACTAACTACCAAACTACACTAACAGTCAACTTAGGTAGGATTAATCATGTTGGATTAATCATGTTGGGTTCCTGACACCCACAAGACATATAAAAACGCAATAAAAGTGGTTTAATGTATAAAAAGTATGATAATTGGGCATAATACGCTATTTTGGCGGCCATTTTGGTTTTTTGCACTTTAGCGACGTAAGAACGTCAGTCTATGCAAAAATAATTGTCATTTCCAGTTTCTACGTCGAATTTTACTATAGAAACAACTTGTTTGAAAAAAAAAGTTGAGATTCGCCCAACCCTAATATTACTCAACACCTTTTTGTTAAAAAGTTTCAGCATGTTGATTTGGGGTTTGTTTTTGCCTCGATATTCTACACAATGTCAATTGAGAGGAAATCAAAATTTTAACAAAATTGACATTCGGCTTAATTTCATTGATGATTTTTGTTATTTCTACTGAGAGTTTTTTCATGAAACTTGGCACACAACTTCTGGGTGGTACTAACTAACAGGAACAAACGCTAAATTGATAATCTGATAAGGCACAGAGTGGGGCCAAAGCTCTGAAATTTCTTCTTATTTGGGTGTTTTTCTAATAACTTCTGCTCACTGAAGCGTAAAACCCTGGAATTTTCGTGAAACTTAAATCAAATGAAGTATCAAAAAATGTCTGTGACAATTGTTCAAAGTAAGCAATTGAATTTCAGTCCACAAGCGAAAAAATGGCTTTTCACGTATCACGTGTTCATTGAAGCGTGAATTTTTAATAAAATGCCATAACATTATTTGAAAAGCATAATTTGACATACATATAACAAAAAATATAGATAAAATGATTTTATTACATAAAAATGGAACAATAATTACTTATCTTAGAAATTTGAAAATATCCTTTTTTGTTTTCATTAAGTGTTCATTCAACCGTGAATTGATGAGTATTGTTCAAAACACTCTTCCAGATTGCATATTCCGTCATAATCAATATTATTTAAATGTAAAAATGTGTAAAAAATGCAGTTTTTGAAAATTTTACCTCATGTGCATCCAACCGTGAAATTTAATGCAAAAGTCGTTTGATGTGTTAGAAATTAAGTGCAACAACCCTTCTGAACATATCTTTTGTTGAAAAGTCAGAATTTGTTCAAATGATATTAAATTAAAGTTATGAAATTAACCTTGTGACTTTCAAAGAGTGACATTTTTGCCTTTTGACTGTACTCATTGAAGCATGACAAAACGATTTTTAGTAAAATTCACTCAAATGGAAGCTGATAAAATTACCTACAAGCACACGTAATAAAATTCGTAAAACTCCTCTTTGTTAAAAAGTTACATCACTTTGATTAGGGGGACTTACTTTTTTTGTTGGGTATAGAATGAACCCAAATTTAAACAAAATATTAAATTGTTTTGGAGATATTGTTTTCTATTACGCACTCGGAGACACTTAGGCCTAAGTTTCTTTGTCATATGACAACGAAAAGACTTAAATGTTTCATACCTCATCGAGCACTGCTTTGTAGAGGTTCATAAAAATATGATTTTGCAGAAGTTTGCTAATTTTTGTTTATCTCTTGTTTTCTTTCAAAAAACAATATGGCGTAAATATTGATATTATGAATGATAGAGCCTTAAAATCTAAAAACAACAACAACAACTGCATGCGAAGGAGTGATTGAAGCAATCATGTCATTGTTTCAAAGGCGTTTTTTAGAGAAACCCTTTCATATTGTCAGTACCATGATTCGTAAATGACCAGGCACCTTTAAAAGGAACATGGTTTCATAGTAATCATTGACAAATGTGGAAACAGCGAAATAACACAATTTTATTCGAAAGATCGTGACTTACACTGGGAACACACGCTCTGTTCCAAACAGAGACATGTTTAATTATCGATTACCTCATCTGGTAATGATTATAATACACAGGAGGCCTACTTGCTATCCACGCTGGTTGATCAATTGGGTGATTTATATTTATTGACACATCGATTGACATAAACAATTCCATACTTGGCACAAACCCCGGCTCTGGAAATTCATTATTAAATACCACAGCTAATAAAACTTCCACAAATAAATTATGACCACTCAACTAAAAGCATTTTCTTATTACATAACACACTGTCAAACACTGCATAAAATCATATCAATCATAATCGATATCATGAAATCCTCATATCATAGTAATTAGGCCTACAGAAAAAAAAAAATCCGCAAAGTTCGATATTTCTTTCAAGGTGAACGAAACCCTAGGAATAAGTTAAATTGTATAGAACGGAGAAAAATAAGAAAAGATCAAAAAAAGTTTTGTCAACCCCCATGATGCCCATTTTTGTCATTTTTTCTCATTTTGGGGCCCCTTTTTGTTTTCCCGGCCGATCAAGCCCCACTTAGTCATACCCCCAGGAAAAACGACTGAGGTGTACTGTTTATATTGTTCTTTAAGTTTAATTTCTGGGGACAAACTTGGGTCTCTTGTCTAGGGAAGGGGTTAAAGTAAAAAAAGAGATTAGTGAAAATTGGGAATATCTTATTCCATCTTTATGCTGAAAACAAAATAAATAAAAAACCACCTTTAACCCTTAAATATAACCATTGCCCCTTAAACTTTGTTTAGCCTTGAGGACAAGGCTGTAAATTGTCATTATTGATAGTATTTTATTTTGATGCATGTTTGGTTGAGATTTTATAATACAATTTAGGGAAGATAGATATTTCCATGGTGTAAAAATAAATAAATTCAATGTTGAACCCTCCCCTAGACAAAAGAGTCAGCCTGTAACTATATATCTAGATTTAATTAAAAGAACAATAAAACAAATCTACACCTCAGACGTGTTTCCTTGGGGTATGACTGAGGGGGCCTTGGCGGGTCGCGTAAACAAAAAGGGGCCCGAAAATAAGGAAAAAATGACGAAAATGGTCATCTTCTGTGGATGACAAACTTTTTTGAAGAAAAATCCCCGGGAATTGTTGAGGGAACCTCCAAGATATACCCAGGATCCCGCATTCAAGAAATTAAAACCGGATCACCATAATGTCGCTTGAGCCAGAAAAAAATATTCCACCTTTATGATGAACAGTATACGTATCTTGTAATTGCTAGACGAACAAAATACTCTTGATATTATATGAAAGAGTTCATCTTTAAGCTGGCGTCACACTGTCCCGATGTTTAGGTGCGATGGTTATCCGAAGGGGTCATTTTTAGGGTTCGGGCAAAGTTTAGAAGGTTACACGATGGCACCATGAATCACACGCGAAGGTAATATGAAGTTTACCCGAAGGACACACGAATGTCGACCGACGTCGAATCCGAGATTGCCGAATTGAATACATTCTGTGGGGATAATTGTCTTGGGACAATAGAGACTTTATTATGTTTGCGCATTGGCTAATACGTTTTATTGAAGAAAGCATCACGTGACCTCCTTATTGTATAATAATCTTTACCAGATGCAGACCGCGGGAAATTCAATAGCTGATCATATACCGTCCGTCATAAAGATGGAATATTATTATTATTACTCTTTTTTATAATTATTATTTTTATTTATTTATTTATTTATTTATTTATTTTGCCGTTATAGCGACATGATTTTGTTCCGGCTTTAATTTCTTGAATATCTTTGTCCCTGCTTTTACTTTTCGGGACCCTGGCTATATTTTGAACATTCTCCATACCCTTCACGAAGATTTTTTTTCCAAAAAAAGTTTTGTCAGCCCCCATGATGCTCATTTTTTGTCATTTTTTTTCTTCTCATTTTGGGACCCCTTTTTGGTTACCCGGCCGATCAAGCCCCCCCCCCTTCCCCTTTGAAACGCGTCTGAGGTGTACAGTTTATATTGGTTTTTAAGTTAAATCTAGATTTACGGGGAAAGGCTTGGGTCTCTTGCCTAGGGGGGGGGGGGGTTGAAACAAAAAGTATGATTGGTAAAAATTCGGAATATTGTATTCAACCTTTATGCTAAAAACAAAAGAAATAAAAAAACAACCTTTAACCCTTAATTATTATCATATTTCCTAATTTTCTTTTTAGCCTTGATTTTAAATGGTGACTATTGATGATATTTCAATATATTTGGATTTTTATGTTTTGCTGATATTTTACCATAAAATTTAGGGAAGATAGAAATGTTCATGGTGTAAAAATGGTTAAAATCAATGTTTAACCCCAATCAAAATAAACTTTGACCCCTCCCCTAGACAAACGAGTCAAGCCTGTAACCATATAATTAGATTTAACTTAAAGAACAATAACAACTCTACACCTCAGACGTGTTTACTTAGAGTAGGACTGAGGGTGCCTTGGTGGGTCGCCAAAAAAGGGGCCCCAAAATGAAAATAAAATATCGAAAGTGGCCATCTTCTGGGTGCCCCTGGAAAGGATTGAGGGAACGTCCAAGATATAGCCGGGACTCCGAAAGAGTGAAAGCGGTGACCAGCACATTCATGAAATTCAAGCCGGAGCAACATAGCATCGTTGGAGCCAGAACAAAATATTCCACCTTTATGACGAACAGTGTAATTCATCGAGAGCAAAACACACTGTACTGTAGAGCTATATTTGTATCGTCTTGGACTCAAATTGAAATTAAACATCCCCCCCAGGTAGGGAGAGGCAGGGGGAAGAAGACAGTTGGTAAAAACAGAATTGAGAAAAAAAGACTCTAATAACATACAGCAACCAGAGACAGTTTCAGATTGATCGGAAACAGTTCCAGTGAAAATCAGGGGGGGGGGGGAGCAACAACACAGATATTGTACATTGATTTTGTTATGTTTAGAATGTCACCCAATTAAATTATTTTGCTTTTTCAGAGAAAATGAAATTTGACAATTTTGTGTCAAAATCAATTTTGTCAATGTTACTTTGGACAGATTTGATAAAATATGTTAAAAAATATGTTTATTTTAGAATTTGACTTTAACTTAAATCATGGTATAAAGAGAACGAATGGCAACGATATTAATGATGATGATGGCAGTGGTGGGGGGTGGTGTTCACCACCCTTACAATTATCCTCGTCATCTTCATTATCATCGCACATAATCACAACCACCACCTGCATCACCATCGCCAACATCATCACCATCATCATCACCATCATCATCATCATAATCATCATCACCGGCAAATCTGCCAACCCCTACCAACTTCATACTAATCCCCATCCTCCATTAAGATAAAAAAAATATTATCTTCATCGCCGCCATCATCAACATATCTCACAACTGCCATCACCATCATGACCATCACCTTCATCAGTATCATCATGAATATGATTGTCATAATCATTTTGTTATTATCAAGTTAACGTTAAAGTCTCAAAGATGGATGAAATGAAGTCTTTTCTGCTTCGATAGAAAGGATTTTGAAATTACAAATTTCCATTTCACTTTCATTACCGGTCTCGAAAGAAATAAGATTGGAAAGATGACACTTTAAAAATCAAACAATATACAATAATATAAACACAAAACAAAAAGAAATTTCCCCCTATTTCAGATATCAATGATTTTTGAACCAGGAAGGATTTTAAAAATATAATTATATGTCCATGTAGGGAATTTAATTTGCTACCATAGGAGCGAATTTTAGGAAAAATCATTAAGTCATGCTTCAGTAATTAATGGTTGAATGCAAAAATGTCATTTTTTGAAGTTCACAAGCCTAAAATTACAACTATGATTCAATGATATCGGACCCATTTTTCAGATTTTAAACAATTTACACGTCAGAATGTATGCAAAACGTGCTTCTCAACATACGGAAACGACATTTGCGTCAAATTTCACGGTTGAGTGAGCATGCGGCGAAAATTGCCCAAACTGTGATTCTTACTTCTTTGCTATTGTATAATCGATCAAATATGAGGGCATTCCTGTTTTGGAAGTGTATGCAACCAATATCCATCCATTCACGATTGAATAAACCCATCAATCAACCAAAAAATAGGCCATTTTAGAATTACGAAGAGTCATTGTAGTAATTTTATGCACTAGAAAGCATCTGAATAACATTTTTGGGGTTTTATTTAAATTCTTTGCGCACGTGTCAATGATCGTATGACATTTATTTAAAAATACATGCTTCAGTGAGCACGTGAGACTGTAAAAGCTCTTTCTCACGTATGGACTAAAATTCAAATTCTTACTTTGATTGAATATAACAATTCTTGTTGGGGAGTACGTTTGATTATATTTTTACAAAAATCCCGATGTTTCACGCCTCAGTGGGCACAAGATACAAGAAAATCATGCAAATGAGAAGAAAGTTTGGGGCTTCGTCATGGTTCAGCGACTTTTCGAAATGCATTATTTTAGAAGATGTCATAACTTAATTACTTTTCCCCCATTGTTCCATTCTTTTTGAAACAGTTTGTAGTACTCCAAAATGTCCCGATGCTTTTGCGATGCTTTCGTAATGCTATCGTGTTCAGAGCAAAATTTGGGGTTTTCCGCCATCGTGTGTCCATCGCTCCTAACCATCGGGACAGTGTGACACGGGCTTTAGCCAATTCAAATGAACGACGTTGGAAACAGAGCTGCACTTGCCTGGTTTATGTATTTTATGATTGTTCAAATATTAACTCAATTCCCCTGAAATGCATGTTTACACTTGGATTTTCCAGTGGATCTATTTTGAGACATGATTTAATCATAACTACGTAACGGAAAAGGGTTGTCATTATTTGAAAAGAATGCACATTGTCTTGACACACTGGTATTGCGTCAACCTCATTTACTGACACAGGGTGTGACCAAAAGGAATTTTTATCATTACACCAAGTCGCCAATCCAGATCAAATTCGACATAATAACGTGTACGGCCTTTCCCCACCAGACTGAAATGGTTGCTTTTATGTAATATTATATATATAATTACATTTATATTAACTTTCATCATTGGTGTGTACATTAAATAATAATAATAATAATAATAATAATGTGAAGATTTATAATGCGCCGGTATCCATCATGAAAGATGCTCTTGGCGCAGTAAAGAAAAATGAAAAAACATATTTAATTAAACAAATACTGTTTCACGACATCATTTTTCTGTTCTATGTAAAATTTATATTCTGAGTGTTCTTTCCTCGGAAAAGATCCCTTAATACCCAGGGAGCAAGTAGGGTGGACCTGACATGTCGAGATATAAAAAGTAGTCCTATCTAGGATGGTTGTATGGACCCTAACCAACATCGCTAGGGCGGACTACTCGTGAGATCAGCTGCAGGAGGGTCCCTACAGGTGGGGGCGTCCAAATTAGCCGCCCCTTTTACAAAAATTAGCATTCTGAACAAACATTTTGGAAGTAGAGTTTCAAATACATTGAATTTGGCATCAAATTAAAGATGATAGAATTTCCTACGATTTGGTACTATTTTCAATAAGAATCATATTCAGTAAAGGTAAAATTTTAAGCGTTAAAACTTGATTTTTCTCATTTTTTTTCAAAAAATAATATTTTATATATTTATTGTTTTACCTCGTGTAATAATCATGTCAAGACCTAAAGCCGCGAAACTTTTCAGAAATGTGCCCCAATCTATGGACAAGTATGTGAAAAAGAAAAAGTAATACCCTTTTCCATAATAAGATATAACGCTATAGTTACCTCCGCAATATACGGAAAACGACGTTTTGCCCCATTTAGTGGTAAACCCATACAGTGTGCGCATGTGTATTGCACGGTTCATGATCTAAACTTATTACATGAATATTGCAAGTTTCCATAAGGTTAATAAAGAATGGACTTATTCGACCAATCTTTTGATGGAATGGGAATGGAATTGGGGGGGGGGGGGGTCATGAAACACGGGGCCAATTTTGGGGCGGCAAAGGGCCGCGGAGCCAGGGGTGGGGCTGGGGCGCCTGCAACTTCCCCACTTTTGTAGGGTAACTGTACAGAACGCGAAAATGGCACAGATTCTGTGATTTTGTACACCTTGTTCAACACCCCCTATTCGGCTAAAGCCCCTCCCACTTTCAAAAACGCTCCCGGCCCTGCCCCTCCCCCATTATGGTGTACCTGATTGGAATGTGGCATTTTTAATGTATTAAGTTTTCTTACAGGCTGTGATCAAAAACAGATTTGGAGTAAAAAAATAAGACTTCAAACCAAAGCAAAATGATGTGCCTGAAGCTTAATAATAATAATAATAATAATAATAATAATAATAATAATAACGATAATAATAATAATAATAATAATAATAATAATAATAATATTGATAATGATAATGATAATAATAATAATAAAAATAATAATAATAAAATCCGAGCTTTATGAGCGCAAAAGCGCAGCCGAAAATTTTGCCTTTTAAAGATGTAGAATGTCAAAATTTTACACATTTCTTTTTTCTTTTATATCCTAACAATGATGCCAACTCCCAAAGTTGCGAGCGCAGAAGAGCGCAAAGGGAAAAAATTTTACACAAATGACGCTGTAATTAGGATCAAGGATGATCAGGGCTTTTTTAATGGCAGTGGACCCTTGAAGGCAGAGCTGGAGCCGGAAATTTTTTGCTTTTTAATGATCTGAATAGGGTAAATTTATGCACATTTTGTCTTATATTTCTCTTTTCCTTTTATATCCAACATGATAAACACTCCCCAAAGAATGCGAGCGCGAAGCGGAGCGGAAAAAAAAAGCCCAGACAAAATGACCTGTAAGGCCTATTTTTGGGCATCAAAGACGGCAGTGAAAAAGGGCATTTATAACACTGGTGGACCTTGCGAGCGCGAAGCGCGAGCAGTAAATTTTTTATTTCTATCACAAATCTGGTAGATTTTACGCACATTAGCCCTCTTAAATTTATGTAATTTCTTCCTAAAACTCAAGACAAGCTGATGTTCACTCCACAAATATTCGAGGCGCGACTAATTTCAAGCGCGTATAATTTCATTGCTTTGATTTGTAATCTCTTCTGAAATCATGGACGAGGAGCGGGCTTAGAGAATACTGGTTTTTTGTTGTTTGATGTTGTTTTTTTTTTCAGTAGACATGTATACAAAACAAATAAATTACCCGGCCATCAGGATTATATAGCTTTTTGCACGTATTCAGCGGCTACGAAAATGAAATATTATAAACGTATTTTAGGCCCTGTCTTTGTTATTTATTCAAGTCTAGCTCATGAACATTTTTGTGCATTTATGGCCCCACTGAAACATGGGGTTAAGGCACATTTTACATCTCACCTTGTAAAATAAAAGGTATACGGCGAGCGTAGAAGAGCGAGCCGAAAAAAATTTTACTTCGGGAACTGAAACCATCGAAAGTCTCGTGCTATTTTCCTGTATTTTTATTCAATAATCTGCTAAAATTTCGGCCAGCAAAAGTGGGAGGGGTTCACTTTCCCGACACTTTCTTTTCTTTTCCTCTTCTTTAATTTTTTTTTTTTTTTTTTTTTTTTTTGGTCGCCATGCGGGGGGGGGGGGGGTGCGTTAACCCGGAAGCCCCCTAGTTACGGGCCTGAGGTATATTGAATAAACTTCATTAATCAATATTATGACAATTCAAGGGACTTACTTTGGCGAATCACATGCATTTTAAATATTTTGTACAAAACTCTAACGTTATGACATAAAAAAGTTTGTAAGAGATTTTATTGCATGCAGGACCTTGATGACACTTTAAATAATATACACTAGTTGGAATTGTCGATGAGTTATACTCATCTTTTCTTTTTTGTTTCAATATTTAAAAAAATGTATGTATATTTTCGAAGGGAGATCCTTAAAAAAAATGTAATATACTTCATCCAAAAAGGTCAGTAATTTATCTTTATCTTAATTTTGAATTAAGGTCGAAGTCATGAACAACCTGGGCTTTCTAGCAGGGCTATAAGATGTACGATCACTGGCAGAAAATGCAAATCTGATGGTCACTCTTTGTATTATTTTATCTGTTTTTTTTTTTTTGGGTTTTTTTATATTTGTATGTATGCATATTGAAAGCAAATAACTCACCACCTAGTTGGAGTGAATCAAAAACACACTCAATGGACTAGTATCAAAGAATGAATTGTCTAAAAAAAGATGTTAAAATGCGCCTATAAACATAGGGTAATATTTATTTCATATATTAATAGGTTTGCAAATTGCCATTCATTTAGTGCAATTATTCAATACAAGGTTAAACAGAGCTATGAAGATTTAGTATTAAGCCTGCGGCTTAATTAAAGTACAACTATTGAAAGCTCGCAACCAGAGATGAAAGACGATTATCAACCATCAATCGTGTATGTTGTTCAAGTACAATTAGAGCTTACATTTTGCTTATTTGCATGTCTTAAGTTTTATCACCTATTATATTTAATATTTGGCATGCCAAGCAATCAGAAAATCAATGACTCGCATTTTCTAGTAGCTTATAAAGTTTGGTCAGACACAATCACTATAATAATAGATACAGAGCTAAGTGCCTTCGTGTTTGTCTCTAGTGTGTTGTGTCGTTCGTGTGTGTGTGTCGCATGGGTTATTCTAGGTACGTGGCGTTAGTGTATTTGTGTTGTTTAACCACGGAATATGAATAATGACCATTGATTCAAGTTTGTAAATTTTCAATGTATACGTGATATAACTAAACATGACTCAGTACATTGTAATTTGGGAGATGGTATCCTTTCTAAATAAACAATTGACTAATATTTATAAACAGGACTATAATATCGATATGTACCCTAAAACTCTTGAACTGGTTTCATATTTATGCATTATAGTTCCAAACAAACAAAAGTCAATATGCATTCCCCTTAGAATAGTCTGTATAGATATATTTGTACTATCCACTGGGCATCTTGTTCTTTTTTACAAATGACGGTTCAGCAAATAATTTTAGGATGAGGAAGTGATTTTCCTACTCACCATATAGAGATAGTCCATTTTCTGTGGGAGTCCCTGCATAGAGATACATTATCGCAGATAGATCGTTTAATCAATTTAGAAATGGATCTTAGATACACCATGAGTCTTTGGAGGCTGTATGAAACATATACACAAATATTTCACTGTAAAGAACTTCCTTTTTTACCCCAAAATCGGTTATGTGTAACCATAATGAATATACCATATATTAATGAATTTTTGGCGAATTGAGTATATATGGGAAACTATTTGTTCTGTTCATTTATAATAGAATCCCATAACTTGTGCATAAGATAGAAGAGAATATCATACTCAGAAATGCCTTAAATAAATATAAGGATGAACATCCGGTTATGAATGTAAGAAGCCTATAAGTCCACAAGATAGGAACATATACGGTCGTTTTATAACTTACATTCATATCTAGCGGCGCTGCTCTCATTACTCTGTCTTGTTTACAGAAGCCTCTTGAGATACCTGGGCTAAAAATGGCTGCCTCATGAGTTTACATGGAAAAAAAGTAAGAAGAGTTGAAGTTCACTTGCAGATGTTTGTGCTTCTCGTGTTGGTGTGCATGTGTGTGTGTGTGTGAGTGTGTGGTGTGTTAGTTGTGTAGGTGTGTCTAGCTAACGCACGCTCTCGTTGCAGTGAAGTGAAGTAGTTATAAGAGAGATAGAGGAATTGTTGGTGTCAATAGAGAATATAATAATCATTAAAAAAAATAGCTCCTCAAAAAAAAAAATAATAACAAAAAAAAGTAATTACGCCTAATGCTGAATGTGAGTGTGGTGGATGTTGGGGCGTGCTGGGTGGATTTTCACAAGAAAGAATTTTGAATTGGTATTCATAAATATCTTGCAAATGTCTCGTCTCACTATCACAAAATTAAAGATATAGTTTATATTTGATTTTTGTTTTATTTTAAGGATATATTTATGCACAAACTAACCAAAATATTATACCTTGATTAACATAAAATAAAATAAAAAATTCTGCCATTTACAAAAGCGATTGTTTTATCCACAGACCGCCACAGTAGTCTTCTGGTTTTCAAAACATCGAAAAATATAAAATGGACTTCCTCGATAATAGATTTAATGATTTGAGCTTTATATCATCCATTTGGTACACCCCAACTCTTAGCTTAAGTGGGCTACCACACTCTGCTATCATGTATTTGATCGTTTTTTTGGTTTTTATAAATATGTTATATATAACAAACAAATATTTATTAATAAATAATAAAAAAGAGAGAGGGCCATAAAAACGAGCACTACGCAACTAATGACCCCCCTCGCAAATCTCACTGAACTTTGCTGTTTGTTGTGCTATAAGACCTCTAGTGTTGATTGGGTACCTTGTCATATGACCACTAGTTGAACTGTAACATTGTCGTGAATTAACTCAGATCATTTTTGTTCGAATCGTATTTTTTTTATATGGCAGTAGAGACAGAGCGGTGTCCTGCAGCATTTAAAAGAAAGCGCCCACAGCACCGTCTACGCACGAAACAAGGAAAGCAACGCAATGACTTTCATTCTACAAAGGCATATATAATCAGCTACTATACAAAAAAATAATTATGTATTATAATAAACCTATAAGGCAATTACAAAAGATACCTAAGAGGAAGCACTTATTTGTATGAAAACATAATATATAAGTCAACCTATTGTCTTGTGACTAAAGATATATATAATTAAATATGTCTATCTTCCAGCTTCTTATGTAGATTCTAATCTGTACCATATGTTAAGAATATAAAACTGTAATGTAAGTGACAACCTAGTCCATATATGTATTTCTACCACCACACTCGCGTACACCGTTCTCACCAGGAACAGAAGGCCCCGACTTCTACAGACTATACTAATTTGTATATATATCTCTATCGTTTCATGCAAAAAAATTTATCAACATGTACTATTCATATATAATGTTTTTTGATAGTTGTTCTCTTGAGTGTTCTTTTTGGCCAATATTACTTTAAATTGCGAAATTAGATAAAAGATATATGATTTTTTCGATTATTTTGAGAGTGGCCTCAAAAAACATATAGAGATATTAGAGATATATATATATATATATATATATAAAATTAGTAATATTTAGGGTGGTATTTTATCATCCAAAATTCTGTGTCCATTTGCTATAACTTCAAAATCGTTGACAGCCGAATAACACTCCACTTTTCCCATAATCATTAATCTACTCACATAGCGGTCGAAGTGATGCAAGATTTTGTAGATAGAGTTATAGAGACATATCTAAATAGATATCAGAAAGACATCACACAAATAGTGTAACAAAACATCTCAACTCAATTTATTTAAATATGAAAATTGGAGAAAATCATAGATAATTCATCAGAATATAAGAGAAACAGGGATCAATTTTTGAGAATATAAAATGAGCACTATGTACGTTGATTGCAGTGATTATCATGGACGATGACTGAAGTCAACACGCTGTTTGCTAATTAAAGGTGACTATTGTGACACTTAAACAGGTTTTGTAATGACAATTTTCGCCTTTTAAACAGTATATTCAATGGCATGCATGACGCAAAAGTTTATCGTCATTTTCGACATGAGTTTAGTCGATGAGTGGTAATAACATAACTGAATGCCAAAACGATATTACTAGGGTTTTCTGAAAGTTATTTCAAACAAGTTTAATTTCTATAGTCAATTTGATTTGTGTATAAAAATGACAATGATTTTTGTGTACGATGATGTCTGGGATCGTCGCTAATGTGCAAAAAACAAAATAGTGTTATTTTGCCCATTCATCCACCACTTTATAGGTATATCAGTAACCGGTTTTTCATTTGTTTCCTTTAATGATTTTGGATGGTTTACAAAGCTCAAATCTGACCAATCTTATCATGACCAAACTGTACCTAGTATGGTTATGGGGTAAATTAGTGATTTTTGATAATGAGGGTGATTTTTTGCTCCGAATATTGACTGAAACTAACTACCAAACTACGACTAGGTCTGGAGTTAATCATTGTTTGGGTTTTTCCTGACACCCACAAAGACAAATATAGAAAACGCAATAAAAGTGGTTTATAATGTATATGAAAAGTATGATAATTAGGCATAAATACGCTATTTTGGCGGCCATTTTGGGTTTTTGCACTTTAGCGACGAAAGACGTCATCGTATGCAAAAATAATTGTCATTTCCAGTTTCTACGGTCGAGGAAACAAACATTGTTTGAAAAAAAAAAGTTGAGATTCGCGCCACGCCTATAAACAATTACCAACACCTTTTTTGTTAAAAGTTTTTCAGCTGTTCGATTTGGGTTTGGTTTTGCCCTCGATATTCTACACAATGTCATCGGAGGAAATCAAATTTTAACAAATTGACATTCGGCTTAATTTCAATTGATGATTTTTGTTATTTCTGAACTGAAGTTTTTCATGAAACTTGAACAACTTCTGGGTGGTACTAACTAACAGGAACAACGCTAAATTGATAATCTGAAAATAAGGCACAGAGTGGGGCCAAAGCCTCTGAAATTTCTTCTTATTTGGGTGTTTTTCCTAAATAACTCTGCCTCATGAACCGTAAAACCCGGGAATTTTCGTGAAACTTAAAATCAAATGAAGTATCAATGTCTGTGACAAATTGTTTTCCAAAGTAGCAATTGAATTTCAGTCCAACAAGACGAAAAAACTCGCGCTTTTGCGACGATCATCGTGTTCATATGAAGCGTGAATTTTTTTAATAAAATGCCATACATTATTTTGAAAAGCATTAATTTGACATACATATAAAATATAGATAAAATGATTTTATTACATAAAAATGAACAATAATTACTTATCTTAAGAATTTGAAAATATCTTTTTTTTGTTGGTTCATTAAGTGTTCATTCAACCGTGAATTTGGAATGAGTATTGTTCAAACACTCTTCCCAGTGCGCATATTCCGTCATAATCAATGATTATTTAATGTAAAATGTGTAAAAAAATGCAGTTTTTGAAAATTTTACCTCATGTGCATCCAACGTGAAATTGTATGCAAAAGTCGTTTGATGTTGTTAGAAATTAACGTGCAACAACCCTTCTGAACATATCTTTTTTGTTGAAAGTCAGAATTTGTTCAAATTGATATAAAATTAAAGTTATGAAATTAACCTTGTGACTTTCAAAAGAGTGACATTTGCCTTTTGACTGTACTCATTGAAGATGACAAAACGATTTTTAGTAAAATTCACTCAAATGGAGCTGAATAAAATTACCTTACAAGCACACGTAATAAAATTCGTAAAACTCTCTTTGTTCAAGTTACAAGGTCACTTTGATTAGGCGCGCGACTTCTTTTTTTGTTGGGGTATAGAAATGAACCCAAATTTTAAAACAAAATATTAATTGTTTTTGGAGATATTGTTTTCTATTTACGGCCACTCGAGACACTTAGGCCTAAGTTTCTTTGTCATATGACAACGAAAAGACTTAAATGTTTCATACTCATCGAGCACTGCTTTGTAAGAGGTTCATAAAAATATGGATTTTGCAGAAGTTTGCTAATTTTGTTTATCTTTGTTTTCTTTCAAAAACAATATGGCGTAAATATTGATATTATAATGATAGAGCCTTAAATCTAAAAACAAAACAACAACTGCATGCGAGCAATCATGTCATTGTTCAGAAGGAGTTTTTTAGAGAAACCCTTTCGATATTGTCAGTACCATGATTCGTAAATGACCAGGCTACCTTAAAGGAACATGGGTTTCATAGTAATCATTGACAAATGTGGAAACAGCGCGAAAACACAATTTTTATTTCGAAAGATCGTGAACTATACACTGGGAACACACGCTCTGTTTCCAAAACAGAGACCATGTTTAATTATCGATTACCTCATCTGGTAAATGATTATAATGACACAGGAGGCCTATTGCTATCCAGCTGGTTGATCAATTGGGTGAATTTATAATTATTGACACTCGATTGACATACACAATTTCCATACTTGGCACAAACCCGGCTCTGGAAATTCATTATTAAATACCTACAAGCTAAAAAACTGCTTCACAATAAATTTATGAACCAACCTCACTAAAAGCCATTTTCTTATTACATAAACAAGCTTGTCAAACAGCTGGCATAAAATCATATCAATCATAATGTATCATGAATACTCATATCATAGTAATTAGGCCTACCAGAAAAAAAAAAAATCCGCAAAGTTCGATATTTCTTTCAGGGTGAACGAAACCTAGGATAAGTTAAATTTGTATAGAACGGAGAAAAAATAAAGAAAAAGATCAAAAAGTTTTTGTCAACCCCTCATGATGCCCATTTTCCATTTTTCTGCTATGGGGCCCCTTTTTGTTTTCCCCCGGCCGATCAAGCCCCACTTAGTCATAACCCAGGAAAACGACTGAGGTGTAAACTGTTTATATTGTTGCTTTAAGTTTATTTCTCTGGGGACAAAACTTGGGGGTTTTTTCCCTTTTGGGGTTTTTCTAGGGAGGGGTTAAAGTAAAAAAAGAGATTAGTGAAATTGGGAATATTCTTAATTCATCTTTATGCTGAAAACAAAATAAATTTAAAAAACCACTTTAACCTTAAATATAACCATTGCCCCTTAACTTTTGTTTAGCCTTGAGGACAAGGCTGTAAATTGTCATTATTGATAGTATTTTATTTTGATGCATTGTTTGGTTGAGATTTTATAAATACAATTTAGGGAGATAGTATTTCCATGGTTAAAAATAAATAAATTCAATGTTGGGAACGTCCCCTAGACAAAAGAGTCAGCCTGTACTATATATCTAGATTTAATTAAAAGAACAATAAAAAAATCTACACCTCAGACGGTGTTTTCTGGGGTATGACTGAGGGGGCCTTGGCGGGTCGCGTAAACAAAAGGGGCCCGAATATAAGGAACATGACGAAATGGTCAATTCTTCTGGGTGGATGACAAAACTTTTTTGAAGAAAAATCCCCCGGAATTAGTTTGAGGGAACCTCCAAGATATACCCAGGATCCCGCTTCAAGAAATTAAAACGCGGATCACCATAATGTGCTTGAGCCAGAAAAAATATTTCCACCTTAATATGGACAGATACGTATCTTGTAATTGCTAGACGAACAAAATACTCTTGATATTAATGAAAGAGTTCATCTTTAAGCTGGCGTCACACTTCCGATGTTTTAGGTGCGATGGTTTATCCGAAGGGGTCATTTTTAGGGGTTCGGGCAAAGTTTAGAAGGTTACACGATGGCACATGAATCAACACGCGAAAGGTAATATGAAGTTTACCCGAAGGACACACGAATGTCGACCGACGTCGAATCCGAGATTGCCGGAATGTGAATACATTCTGTGGGGGCAATAATTGTCTTGGGACAATAGAGACTTTATTTATTGTTTCGCATTGGCTAAATACGTTTTATTGAAAAAGCATCAACGTGGACCTCTTATTGTATAATAATCTTTACCAGATTTGCCCAAAAGAAAAACCCCGCGCGCGGGAAATTCAATAGCTGATCATATACCGTCCGTCCATACAAGATGGAATATTATTATTATTACTCTTTTTTATAATTATTATTTTTATTTATTTATTTATTTATTTATTTATTTTGCGTTTATAGCGACATGATTTTTGTTCCGGCTTTAATTTTTGAATATTTTGTCCTGCTTTACTTTTCGGGACCCTGGCCTATATTTTGAAACATTCTCCATACCCTTCAGAAGATTTTTTCCAAAAAAGTTTTGTCAAGCCCCATGATGCTCATGTTTTTGGTCATTTTTTTCTTATATATAGAGAGCCACCTTTTTTGGTTATCCCGGCGATCAAGCCCCCCCCCTCCTTTGAAACGCGTCTGAGGGTGTACAGTTTATATTGGTTTTTAAGTTAAATCTAGATTTACGGGGAAAGGTTGGGTCTCTTGCCTAGGGGGGGGGGGGTGTGAAACAAAGTATGATTGGTAAAATTCGGATATTGTATTCAACCTTTATGCTAAATAAACAAAAGAAATAAAAAACAACTCCTTTAACCCTTAATTATTATCAATATTTCCTAATTTTTCTTTTTAGCCTTGGATTTTAATGGTGACTATTTGATGAATAATTTCATATATTTGGATTTTTATGTTTGCGCTGATATTTTTACATAAATTTAGGGAAGATAGAAATGTTCATTGGTGTAAAATGGTTAAAATTCAATGTTAACACCCAATCAATAAACTTTGACCCTCCCCTAGACAAACGAGGTCAACTGTAACCATATAATTAGATTTAACTTAAAGAACAATAACAACTCTACACCTCAAGACGTGTTTAAACTTAGAGTAAGGACTGAGGGTGCCTTGGTGGTCGCCAAAAAAGGGCCCCAAAATGAAAAATAAATATCGAAAGTGGCCATCTTCTGGGTGCCCCTGGAAAGGATTAGGAACGTCCAAGATATAGCCGGGACTCCGAAAGAGTGAAGCGGTGACCAGCACATTCATGAAATTTCAAGCCGGAGCAACATGCATCGTTGGAGCAGAACAAAATATTCCACCTTTATGACGAAACAGTGTACATTCATCGAGAGCAAACACACTGTACTGTAGAGCTATATTTGTATCGTCTTGGACTAAAATTGAAATTAAACATCCCCCCAGGTAGGGAGAGGCAAGGGGGAAGAAGACAGTTGGTAAAAAACAGAATTGAGAAAAAAGACTCTAAATAACAACAGCAACCAGAAGACAGTTTCAGATTGAATTCGGAAAACCAGTTTACAGTGAAATCAGGGGGGGGGAGCACAACAAGATATTGTAGCATTGATTTTGTTATTGTTTAGACATGTCACCCTTAAATTATTTTTGCTTTTTCAGAGAAATGAAATTTGACAATTTTGTGTCAAAATCAATTTGTCAATGTTTACTTTGGACGGATTTGAATAAAATATGTTAAAAAATAATGTTATTTTAAGAATTTGAGACTTTAAAACTTAAATCATGGTATAAAGAGAACGAATGGCAATCGATATTAATGATGATGAGGCAGTGGTGGGGAGGGTGGTGTTCACCACCCTTCAATTATCCTCGTCATCTTCATTATCATCGCACATAATCAAACCCCACCTGCCTCACCAGCCAACATCATCACCCATCTAATCATCACCATCATCATCATCATAGATCATCATCAACCGGAAATCTGCCAACCCCTACACTTCATACTAAATCCCCAATCCTCCATTAAGATAAAAAAAATAATTATCTTCATTCGCCGCCATCATCAACATAATCTCACAACTGCCGATCACCATCATGACCATCACCTTCATGCAGTATCATCATGAATATGATTGTCATAATCATTTGTTATTATGAAGTTAACGTTAAAGTCTCAAAGATGGATGAAATGAGTCTTTTCTGCTTCGATAGAAAGGAATTTTGAATTACAAATTTCGCAATTTCACTTTCATTACCTGGTCTCGAAAGAAATAAGATTGGAAAGATGACACTTTTAAAAATCAACAATATACATAATATAAACACATAAACAAAAAGAATTCCCCTATTTTGCAGATTATCAATGATTTTTGACCAGGAAGGATTTTTAAAAATATAATTATATGTCCATGTAGGGAATTTAATTTGCTAACCATAGGAGCGAATTTTAGGAAAATCAATTAAGTCATGCTTCAGTAAATTAATGGTTGAATGCAAAAATGTCATTTTTTTGAAGTTTCACTAAGCCTAAAATTAACACTATGATTCAAATGATATCGGACCCATTTTTCAGAATTTTAAACAAATTTACACGTCAGAATGTATGCAAAACGTGCTTCTCAATACGGAAACGACATTTGCGTCAAATTTCACGTTGAGTGAGCATGGCCGGCGAAAATTGCCCAAACTGTGATTCTTACTTGTCTTTGATATTGTATAATCGATCAATATATGAGGGCATTCCTGTTTTGGAAGTGTATGCAACAATATCCTGCATTCACGATTGAATAACCCATGCAATCAAACAAAAAATAGGGCCATTTTAGGAATTACGAAGAGTCATTGGTAGTAATTTTATGCACTAGAAAGCATCTGAATAACATTTTTGGGGTTTATTTTAAATTCTTTGCGCACGTGTCAATTGATCGTATGACATTTATTTAAAAATACATGCTTCAGTGAGGCACGTGAGACTGTAAGCTTCTTTCTCACGTTGGACTCCTAAAATTCAAATTCTTAGTTGATTGAATATAACAATTCTTTGTTTGGGGAGTACGTTTTGAAATTATATTGTTTACAAAAATCCGATGTTTCACGCCTCAAGTGGCAAAGATACAAGAAAATCATGCAAATCGAGAAGAAAGTTTGGGGCTTCGTCATGGTTTCAGCGACTTTTCGAATGCATTATTTTAGAAGATGTCTAACTTAATTACTTATTCCCCCATTGTCCTTCTTTTTGAAACAGTTTGTAGTACTCCAAAATGTCCCGATGCTTTTGCGCATGCTTTCGTAATGCTATCGTGTCCAGAGCAAAATTTGGGGTTTTCCGCCTCGTGTGTCATCGCTGAACTAACCATCGGACAGTGTGACACTGGGCTTTAGCCAATTCAAATGACGACGTTTGGAAACAGAGCTGCACTTGCCTGGTTTTATGTATTTATGATTGTTCAAATATTAACTCAATTCCACTGAATGCATGTTTACACTTTGGATTTTCCAGTGGATCTATTTTGAGACATGATTTAATCATGAACTACGTAACGGAAAAGGGTTGTCATTATTTGAAAGAATGCACATTGTCTTGACACACTGGTATTGCGTCAACCTCATTTACTGACACAGGGTGTGACCAAAGGGAATTTTTATCATTACACCAAGTCGCCAATCCAGATCAAATTCGACAATATAACGGTGTACGGCCTTTCCCCACCAGCCTGAAATGGTTGCTTTTATGTAATATTATATATATAATTACATTATATTTAACTTTCATCATTGTGTGTACATTAAATAATAATAATAATAATAATAATAAATGTGAAGATTTTATAATGCGCCGGTTATCCATCATGAAAGATGCTCTTGAAGCAGTAAAGAAAAAATGAAAAAACATATTTTAATAAACAAATACTGTTTCAACGAACATCATTTTTTCTGTTTCTATGTAAAATTTAATATTCTGAGTATTCTTTCCTCGGAAAAGATCCTTAAATACCCAGGAGCAAGTAGGGTGGACCTGACATGTCGAGATATAAAAAGTAGTCCTATCTAAGGATGGTTGTTATGGACCTAACCAACATCGCTAGGGCGGACACTCGTGAGATCAAGCTGCAAGGAGGGTCCCTACAGGTGGGGGCGTCCAAATGCCGCCCTTTTACAAAAATTAGCATTCTGAACAAACATTTTTGAAGTAGAGTTCAAAATAATTGAATTTGGGCATCAAATTAAAGATGATAGAATTTTCGCTACGATTTGTACTATTTTCATAAGAATCATATTCAGTAAAGGTAAAATTTTAAAGCGTTAAACTTGGATTTTTCTCATTTTTTTTCAAAAAAAATATTTTATATATTTATTGTTTTATACCTCGTGTAATAATCATAGTCAAGACTAAAGCCGCGAAACTTTTCAGAATGTGCCCCAATCTATGGACAGAGTATGTGAAAAAGAAAAAGTAATACCTTTTCCCCATAATAAGATATAACGCTATAGTTACCTCGCAATATACGAAAACGACGTTTTGCCCCATTTATGTGGTAAACCCATACAGTGTGCGCATGTGTATTGCACGGTTCATGATCTAAACTTATTACATGAATATATGCAAGTTTCCATAAAGGTTAATAAAGAATGGACTTATTCGACCAATCTTTTTGTGAATGGGAATGGAATTGGGGGGGGGGGGTCATGAAAACACGGGGACCTAATTTTGGGGCGGCAAAGGGCCGCGGAGCCAGGGGTGGGGCTGGGGCTGCAACTCCGCCACTTTGTAGGTAACTGTACAGAACGCGGAATGGCACCGATTTGTGAATTTTTACACCTGTTCAAACCCCCTATTCGGCTAAAAGCCCCTCCACTTTCAAAAACGCTCCCGCCCTGCCCCTCCCCATTATGGTGTACCTGATTGGAATGTGCATTTTTAATGTATTAAGTTTCTTACAGGCTGTGATCAAAAACAGATTTTGGAGTAAAAAAATAAGACTTCAAACCAAAGCAAAATGATGTGCCTGAGCTTAATAATAATAATAATAATAGTACATAATAATAATAATAATAAGATAATATAATAATAATAATAATAAATAATAATAATAATATTGGGATAATGATAATGATAATAAAATAATAAAAATATATATAAAATCCGAGCTTATGACC
>CALNVZ010003430.1:25362720-25375758 GCA_940671915.1 Paracentrotus lividus | reverse complement strand
AGTCGAGAATAAGCAATGACTTACATAATATATGCATCTGTGAAGGTTAGTTATATCCTTCTTTAATGTTGGAGACGTAGACGCGCAAAAAAAAAATATGGGAATTATAATTAATGGAAATTATACTGCAAACCCTAAAGTCATTATTGTATCAAAATTTCAGGATGAACTTTGGGCATTCCATTTTCTCTTGGACGTTCTTAAGGTCTTCTATAACTTTACACACAGCTCGGTGAACCACTGTCCAGTCACATATCTATCTGAATGCAAGAACCAAATGCAAGACTTTTAAGGATCGTGATTTTATTTACGCGCATAGTAACGAGGTACGGAAAAAAATGGATGAATGATATTTCAAATTTACTTTTACTTCGGGTGCGACTAATAACGCACAATGCCATAAAAAAATCACATATAGTCAAGTAGCTTGCAGGCTTTTGATCAAGCAGCTGAGTATTGGAAAACATGAGAAAGAACCCCACATTTATCAAACTAAATGTCGGTCAGTGCATCTCAGCTGCATATGGTCCCTACAATGGGGGCTTCCAAAAAGAGTGTCCCTTTTACAAAAAAAAAAATAAATAAAAAATTATATGTTGAATAAAAATAGCAGAATTCATTTCTTAACACACTAAATTTGTTGTAAACATAAAAAGTATCGAAAATGCGGCACATGACAGGCAAATTTTCGGTACTTGGTTTGTCTACTAAGAGCCATCACTTATAATCAGCTTTTCCTAACACACGTGAGGTATGGGTTCTTCTCCGTCACTGCGCGAATAGTTAGTTGTTGTCTATATTGCGTTCCTGACTTTACAGAATCATAAATCTTTATCAGAATAAATTATTACTTTCTTCTTTTTACAACATCTTGCAGCATTGTAGGTTTTAAAGAAAGTTGAAAATATCAATGGTTATAAAACTGTTATTTGAAATTGCTGAAAATAAAAGAAAAATATTTTCTTTAAAAAAGAGAAAAAAAATTTCACGTTTTTTTTTCAATTTCATCTGATTTTAGAATAGAACAAGCGTTAAGACAATTTATACTATTTAATTTGACAACAAATTTAGTGTGTTTAGAGAATGAATTCTGCTATTTTATTACAAACATAATTTTTTTTGTAAAAGGAGCACTATTTTTGGACTGCCCCGCTTGTAGGGACCATATGCAGCAGAGATGCACTGCTGACGTTTAGTTTGGTAAATGTGGGGTTCTTTCTCATGTTTTCCAATACTCAGCTGTTGGAACTTGTTCGTTTGATCAAAAGCCTGCTGTCTACCTGACTAATAATGCCTGCCCATAACAGCCTTCTACATTATTATAATAATAATACTGTACTAGTATAAAGAAAGCCATACCTTCTTTTCAGACAATTAAAAAATTAAAAGAATATGTTACACTAATTACTTTATTTGGCAAGTAATGATAAATTTGAATAAGAAATGGATAGATTTCGAGAGAATTCTGATCGTTTATTAATTTGTAGGGTTTCCTAAATGGATATATTTTTCGATCAATATAGATGCAATGTCTAATTGTACATATCCTTTTTTTTCAAAATTGTTTTGTCTTTAAATTAAATGATTGATTACATGTTTATTCGTTATTCAGATGTTTAATAAATAAATGCCTGTCGGGAGGGGGGGGGGTAATAGATATAATAATAATAATAGTAATAATGATGATGATAATAAGAATGATAATAATAATAATTATTATTATTATTATAATAATAATAGTGAACACTATCCTGGAAGTGACCTTTTTATGCCAGCTTCTATAGTCTTTATATAGATCTGACAACGGTAGGCCCTATCCAACCACCAATATCATGACGATATTAAGGGATCAGTAACTTCCAAAAAACAAGTGCAAGTTTGAACAAAATTATAAAATCCCATTGCTCTCTCTGTCAAAACAAACTACTGAGAATTTCAGAGCAAATGGGAATCTTTTAGTACCTAAAACAGTGAAAACAACGAGGCTAAAAACAATGAACCGCTCTGTCGCGAGCAGCAGTGGCGTCTCGCCCAGTGGGCTGAGTGTGAGACTTCATAACCAGAATACGCTACACTGAAAACCTAACCTCGTCCGTCAATGGACCGACTAGCTTAAAAGCTAGTTGTCAAGCTAGTCCGTCGAGACAGACTAGCATACAACTGAACCTACGCCTTTCAACTGGACGGATTAAAGCACGTCCTTCAAGCTTGATGCTGGTCCGTCAAGCTTGATGCTAGTCCGTCGACGCGACCGACTAGGTCAATAAAAGTAGCTGGGTATTCCCAGTTTACCCATTAAAATGACTGACTAGCTTTTGATACAAATTGTTGCAATGTCGTTTCAATGTACCTTCTCTATATTCTGTTTCCGAGCATAATCAAGTTGATACATTTTTAAATAAGGTTGTTTTGGCTTGACAATGTGAAAGCTTACAAAATATAACATCTATCATTACAAGTATGCAATTCACGAGTACCGGTAGATTCCAAATATTGTTACTATAGAACTCAAAACCCCGGTATTTTCTTTTATAGATTGCTGGTGAATGCCCGGCTTAGCAACAACAGTGAATAGAAGTTGGATACAATCAACATTCTCAAACAAAGGTTGTTTTGGCTTGACAATCTGAGAGCAATACGATATTCGAAATAACATCAATCGTGACAAGTATGCCATCCACGAGTAGGTTAGAAATATTGTTCCATTCTTTAATTACAGGCTAATTGAATACTTCGTTACTATAGAACCCATGAACCCTCTATTCTTATAGATTGCTGGTGAACGCCGGCTTAGCAACAGCAGTGAATAGAAGGTGTACAATTGATTGAATAACATGCGCATTGCGAAAAGGACATCACTATTAGTTGCATTATCTGTATGTGAATTCCATTTAATGAGCAAACTGACAGACGCACACTGATATACCCCGTAAAGCTTAAGGGGCCGTCACAACTGAGGTCGTTCAATAACGTTCTAAAACATATCAATTCTACTCCACGTGAAATGTAAATCTAACGTATGACATGAAATCTAACATAAAGACGCTCCATTATTTGAGGAGGGAAACGCAACATTACATTCATGAGTTTAGTGGAAATACATGCAGCTGAGCGCGGCGCAGAAAATTATACGGCTCTAAACCCGCGCTAACGCCGGAAGCGACCGATTGACAAATGCATTGCAATTATTACTTAGCGCATTAAAACTCGCCTAAGAAAACTTCCCTGTCGGTAATATGGTATTGTCAGTCGATCCGTTCGAGGAAATTAGTCATGGCATGAAATAAATTATTGAACTTTTATCATAGTTTTCGTAGGTAGATACTTCAGACCATGCAGATTGGGGGAAAAAGACATTTGGCAAGCCTATAACACCATTGTGCTAAAGTTGTAATCAGAATCTTTATTTCACATAAATTGATGTTCCTAACGATATGATATAAATAGTGATCTTGTCACATCTTGCGAAACGCCGTCCACATTCGATATGCATGTGATATGCGGAAATATTGACCCATCGAGTAAAAGTTCGTTTGTGATAATGTTCAAAGTGACAGGACTTTTTTTTAACCAATCGAAATGAATGTACCATATTTGGGAAAATGAGAATTCAAGCTTTTAAAAACTGCTTGATCATTAAGGTGTAATATAATTATGCGTAATCGAGGAAGATGACTATGCAGCGTATGAGCAATTTTAAGAGCAAAATTGCCATATTGTACAGGAATTTGATCATACTAGGATTTCGAATTGACACAAGTGACAGGACTTTTTTTTCCCTTTGCAATAAGATATTCCTATTTTTGAAAAATACTGACTCTTAGCGTACTTATTCAAGTTGATCATTTCTTTGAAAAGGTAGTTGCTCGCCATAATCAAGAAAACAAAGTGAAAAAACTGTGCAAAATACAAAAAGTCTATGGCCGCGTTCGCTTTGCGTAGTGTGATAGCGCCCTCTTCCTCTTAAGTTTACAACTAGAATTGATATGCGTTCTTGCCCGTTCTTTAAAGTAGACAACTGGAGAGTCAAAACTGCTTTTAATTGCACAAAACATTCATACCACTGCAATGGAAAATCTTTACTGATTCAGAAATCTAAACCCCTTGTCAATATCTGTTTTAGATCGGGAGTTATCACCTTTCAAAGAAGGCCCCATTTTCAGGCTTCAGCGGTACCGCGCAAGGGCGTCGAGATTATGACGTCACACCTTGGGCACCCGTACCGTGTCCACTGTATGGACGTATCGTGCACTGTGCTATATCGCGTACATTGCACATTGTGATTCTTGAAAAGTTTCTTTTTCTCTTCTCATCTCATGCTTCTCCCAGGCCCTGACTAACTGGTCAAAGGTGATATCTCTTGCCGACTGTTCCTCTACCATTTATTCTATATAAGTTGATCCGTTTCAATAATGAATTATTTTTCATTATATTAACATAATTAGAATAGGCCTATCCTCAGCACGAGAGTGAGCGAAAAAAAAAAGATAATTAAAACAAAGTGACATTGTTTCATTGTGGACTGTTCAAAATCACACTTTTAGTTTGTTGTCATATATGACAAATTATTGTAACCAATAATCCTAAATATCTATATTGTAAGATTATCATAATCTTGAAATTGTTCATTTGGTTTGTAAGTCTTTATATTATTGTGCTGTTGCAGATCCCGAGATAATTTCATCCGTTAGCTATAACAATAATTCGTCAAACTTTTGGAGGAATAGCTCCTTAGTTCTTCAGTTACAGTATGTGAAGCTTTTTTCATGGTTTTAGATATTGTCCAGAATGAAATACATTATTTTGTAGATTCGACCTTGTTGCAATGAATTTGACAGATTTTGCATTTGTGATAAAAGCAGCAGTCTTACGAGAGAATGACTGTATATTCCATCCGCTCTGCCGGACTGATATACACTACCCCATCCTGTTGCGTGTGTAAGAATTAAGCCAAACTAAATTAGTAGACTGTAAATATTGCAAACAATTCAATGCTTACATCATTGATTCTTAATATTCTGTCTCTTCAATATATATTGATTTTATTTTAAGGAAGTTTCTGGTCTTGTAGCCATTGAATTTCGATAAATAAGGAATTTTGGAGGAAATGTGACATGACCACCTTGTCAAATTAATGATGGTAGTGTTAATCCGTGTAAGTTAGTTGGGAAAGTCATGACGGTGGCATGATTATATTTTGCTCTAAAACCTTATTTGGAGGGATTCATATTTTAAAAAATCAATATAAATCAATATAGATTCAACACAGAATAAGTCTTCTTTAAGAATGAAGTCGCTATAAATTTACGTGGGAATTTTAAGCATTATATCTCCCAATGTCAATGGGCAAATTAAACGATTCACACACAACCAACGGGCCGCACCGTTCCGGCCCCTCGGTGAGAGAATGAGCACGGCAATTCGTGCTTTATCATGATTGCAACTCTTCAAAAATCTATCGCAGCAAGTTCAAATCTACAAAATAATCACAATCGTTAACAATATCTCAAAACACGATATTCTAAGGATATACAACCTGTATGATTTGTCCAATGGTGTAATCAGTTGTGATAAAAAGAGCCATATTAATCGAGACACACCAGCTATAGCAAGCTAGTACAGTGCGAGCAATCTGTTTACGTGTATATACGTATGCATCAAGCTCGCGCGGCAAGCTCAGATCAGCTGGCTGTTGTTCGAGCTGTCCAAGGTGCAACGTCACAAACCAGGAGCTCCTCCGCACGCCGAGCGGCCCATTGGGGGCGAGATAAACGAAAACGCTAAAACCATTTACAGCTATTTCTGAGAGATTCAAGTCATTTTCAGCATGTCAATCGTATAAACGAAGGAAAATCTATTCAGTAACATGAAATTTGGCCATTGTTAGCAATATTGTGTATTTTCTCCGTGTGTCTACTTTAAAAAATTGCTGAACGGGCTTTGGTCGGGTTGGAACTTATAACTTTGAAAAATATTTCTTGAATACGATACTAGGCAGTTCATAAATAGTTACGTCAATTCCGTCTTCATCGCGTCCGCAATACGTTGTTATCCAGTTCAGACCGAGTAAACAGCTCGTTCACTCTATACCGTTCGTAGCACGTCCAAACCGTCACTAAAGTGCCTATGCGCAGCATGATAAAGTTAGGTACCATGTTCGTAGTACGTCCTTCTCGTTCAGAGTAGTCCTACCCGTTTAAGGAACGTTGTCACTACGTTTAATTTTAGAACAGTAACGATTTTTTTTTGAACATGTTCAAAAAAATCGGAATGCCTTTCCGTTCTCTCCGTTCGGGCCCGTTTACCAAGTTCTTAAACAGATTGTAAACGGTCTGTACTAGATTCTAAAAGGTCTGTACTACGTTCAGTCCGTTTGTAAACAGATTGAGCCGTTCAACAAGAACTACCAAGAACGCAGTGAGAACTAGCTCAGTGTGACGGGAATTATGACATGCCGTTCTGTTTAAAAAATTGAAACGTATTGCTATCCAAGCCCGTGCTATAAAGTCCTGAGCAGATTGAAATAGGTTCTCAAGTACGTCCACTCCGTGTGTACATATATTAAGCCCGTTCTGCAATAATTTCAATAACATGGTAAGAAATAAGCGAACTAACTAGTTCTTGGTCGTTTTTAATCCGTCAAAATCCGTTTTTACTCGTTCTTACGTCGACCAAACGCCTCCAGATGCGTGCGATGCCACTACCTGCTGTGAGAAAAGCTGTTTCATCGGGGATAGCGGAGCACGCAAACGAATGTCAAATCTAACAATCGGGTGAGGGGGGGGGTGTGGGGAAAAGCTGTGTCAAATTGGGAGAACTAGAGATGGTACGTTTATGTTTTTATTGCTTGACTTAGCTACCTGGATCCAAATGAATGTTAATTTCCGCATTTTATTTTAGGGACCGCGATATCTGTTGCCCTGATGGGAAATTAAAACCTCCCTATAAACAAATTTGGTTCCATCAGGGAAACATAGAGCATAAAAAGAGGTTACGTGATGTAACGTGTTTAAGAAAGTAGCGTTTTACTAAACATGACAAAACAAAATAAACACGATGAAACTACAGAAGGGTAGTAACTCACTTCGCGGAAACTACTTTTAAACTACTTTGAGATGGTTTTGAAGCTTTCCGAGGAGACGTCTCCACAGTCCCCGCGAGGTTTCATAAGCCGGGGAAACTAATTTGACACGGTTCTTTGAAACTGCTTTGAGACATTTTGCAAATTGGCGCGGAGACATTTCGGAGACGTCGTCATGATGGAATAAAATATCGGAGACGTCTCGAATACTTTTATTAGTCGCGAAGACGTCTCCGCAAAGGAGTTCCACCCTAAGCTTAATATTTCTAACCAGTTAATTGTTTTGACACTATGCATTAGTGTAACGGAGCAAAGATCATAATACGATTTACTCTTAAAATGATTCATTTCTAAAAATTATTAATATCTTCTTATTACTGGTAACAAGTTTGATCAATAAAAGACGAGATCGAGCAAATCATTTACGTTTTTATTTTCATTGTCTTAAGCTAACCTAGCCACTCATAAAACGTGATCAGAGAAATTCTAAATACATTCGTGAGGCGCAAATATTTATTAAAACATTTTTGGAGGCTTATCTCTATCATATACTTATTCAAAGAATATAAACAAAATGCATAAGCCCCTGTACAAGAATAATTTAGTCTATAGACCATTATTATGTTCAAAATTTCCAACAGAGTTCAGATCAAAATGACTCGCTTTATTGTGAGTAAGAGTATACGCAATTGACATTCAAACAACGCACGCAAACATCGGAATAAAACCCCAAAAAAGGTTTTAAAATAGTTTTGTTTCTAACTAATTTCGCGCCAGGATTGGTAAACAATTTTATCAAAAGAGCGGACTTTTTCTTAAACAATTAGAAAGAGCATGACGTTTTTATTTATTTGACGAAGATATAAAACAACTAACTAAATTCAGCTTTTTTTGTTGTTGAGAAGATTGAATGTTATTTAGACAACATCGCCGTTGTTTCCGCTTGCCGCGCTTGCCTCGATCATGCGTGACGGACGAGTATTGTTCTCTGTATACCTGAATGCAGCTTCCTCACTGGTCAATCGTTTCACTTTTGTAACATGTGGTTGCTAGGGCATTTCGGTGAGTACAGCGGTGACAAAATGTTCTTATTTTTCTGGCGCGGAGTCAAACGGAAGTCAAACTTCGTAGACGTTTTTCTCTTGATTTTTATTTCCAAGAGCACAATTCTCCTCGCGTTCAGAGGCTAATATCTCCACTTCTATTTACTCTTTACAGTCGGGTTATGTATCAAATTCAAGGCAATGATTCAGGGATCAATAATATCAAATAAAATGGATTTCAAAAATCGCGACTAGTCTCTCATTTCGACGTGACGTATCACATATCGTATTTTTCTCAGATTGTCAAGCCAAAACAACCTTTGTTTGAGAATGTTGCTTGTATCCAACTTCTATTCACTGTTGTTGCTAAGCCGGGCATTCACCAGCAATATATAAGAAAATACCGGGGTTTTGAGTTCTATAGTAACAATATTTGGAATCTACCGGTACTCGTGAATTGCATACTTGTAATGATAGATGTTATATTTTGTAAGCTTTCACATTGTCAAGCCAAAACAACCTTTATTTAAAAATGTATCAACTTGATTATGCTCGGAAACAGAATATAGAGAAGGTACATTGAAACGACATTGCAACAATTTGTATCAAAAGCTAGTCAGTCATTTTAATGGGTAAACTGGGAATACCCAGCTACTTTTATTGACCTAGTCGGTCGCGTCGACGGACTAGCATCAAGCTTGACGGACCAGCATCAAGCTTGAAGGACGTGCTTTAAAGCTCGTCCGTCCAGTTGAAAGGCGTAGGTTCAGTTGTATGCTAGTCTGTCTCGACGGACTAACATGACAGACTAGCTTTAAAACTAGTCCGTCTTGACCAACTAGCTTTTAAGCTAGTCGGTCCATTGACGGACGAGGTTAGGTTTTCAGTGTAGCGTATTCTGGGTTATGAAGTCTCACACTCAGCCCGCTGGGCGAGACGCCACTGCTGCTCGCGACAGAGCGGTTCATTGTTTTTAGCCTCGTTGTTTCACTGTTTTAGGTACTAAAAGATTCCCATTTGCTCTGAAATTCTCAGTAGTTTGTTTTTACAGAGAGAGCAATGGGATTTTATTAATTTTGTTCAAACTTGCACTTGTTTTTTGGAAGTTACTGAATCCCTTAATATCGTCATGATATTGGTGGTTGGATAGGGCCTACCGTTGTGCACTCATAAAAGGTCACTTCCCAGGATAGTGTTCACTATTATTATTATTATAATAATAATTATTATTATTATTATCATTCTTATTATCATCATCATTATTACTATTATTATTATTATATCTATTACCCCCCCCTCCCGACAGGGCATTTAATTTATTAAAACATCTGAATAACGAATAAACATGTAATACAATCATTTAAGTTAAAGACAAAACAATTTTGAAAAAAAAGGATATGTACAATTAGACATTGCATCTATATTGATCGAAAATATATATCCATTTTAGGAAACCCTACAAAATTATACAAAAGATCAGATTCTCTTCGAAATCTATCCATTTCTTATTCAAATTTATCAATTACTTGCCAAAAAAAGTAATTAGTGTAACATCTTTTTTAATTTTTTTAATTGTCTGAAGAAGGTATGGCTTTCTTTATACTAGTACAGTATTATTATTATAATAATGTAGAAGGCTGTTATGGGCAGGCATTATTAGTCAGGTAGACAGCAGGCTTTTGATCAAACGAACAAGTTCCAACAGCTGAGTATTGGAAAACATGAGAAAGACCCACATTTACCAAACTAAACGTCAGGCAGTGCATCTCTGCTGCATATGGTCTACAAGCGGGGCAGTCCAAAATAGTGCTCCTTTTACAAAAAATTATGTTTTGTATAAAATAGCAGAATTAATTCTCTAACACACTAAATTTGTTGTCAAATTAAATAGTATTAATTGTCTTAACGCTTGTTCTATTTCTAAAATCAGATTGAATTGAAAAAAAAAACGTGAAATTTTTTTCCTCTCTTTTTTTAAGAAATTTTTTTCTTATTTTCAGCAATTTCAAATAAACAGTTTAATAAATCATTGATATTTTCAACTTTCTTTAAAACCTACATGCATGTGCAAGATGTTGTAAAAAGAAGAAAGTAATATTTTATTCTGATAAAGAATTATGATTCTGTAAAGTCAGGACGCAATATAGACAACAACTAACAATTCGCGCAGTGACGGAGAAGAACCCCATACCTGCACGTGTGTTAGGAAAAGCAGATTATAAGTGATGGCTCTTAGTAGACAAACCAAGTACCGAAAATTTGCCTGTCATGTGCCGCATTTTCGATACTTTTTATGTTTACACAATTTAGTGTGTTAGAAAATGAATTCTGCTATTTTATTCAACATATAATTTTTTTTTTTTGTTTTTGTAAAAGGGACACTCTTTTTGGAAGCCCCACTTGTAGGGACATGCAGCTGAGATGCACTGACCGACATTTAGTTTGATAAATGTGGGGTTCTTTCTCATGTTTTCAATACTCAGCTGCTTGATCAAAAGCCTGCAAGCTACTTGACTATATGTGATTTTTTTATGCGATTGTGCGTTATTAGTCGCACCGAAGTAAAAGTAAATTTGAAATATCATTCATCACTTTTTTCCGTACCTCGTTACTATGCGGAAATATAAAATCACGATCCTTAAAGTCTTGCATTTGGTTCTTGCATTCAGATAGATATGTGACTGGACAGTGGTTCACCGAGCGTGTGTAAAGTTTAGAAGACCTTAAGACGTCCAAGAGAAAATGGAATGCCCAAAGTTCATCCTGAAATTTTGATAGAAATAATGGACTGTAGGCTTTGCAGTATAATTTCCATTAATTATAATTCCCATATTTTTTTTTTGCGCGTCTACGTCTCCAACATTAAAGAAGGATATAACTAACCTTCACAGATGCATATATTATGTAAGTCATTGCTTATTCTGCGACTCACTGCTAAGCATTTTTCGAAACAAAATTTTCATTAGAGCCGTAGCATTGTAGCTCATTTATTTCGAGGCAGATATGTTTTTATGTAAACTTAATCCTCAATAATCATAGGTAATTCTTCTAATCGCCTTGAAGACAAGATGACAACAACGGAATTGACCCCGTCATCAAAGATGACAACCACGAAACCGACTTCAAAATCAAAGATGACAACCACGAAATCGGAATCGACATCAAAGAAGACTACTCCAAAAGGTTTGTCGATTATGTGTTAAATTTATACAGAGTGAGTCATTAATATGTCCCGTCACTTTGAAGATGTCTTGTGAAAAGCATAAGGATTTAATAATGGGTTTCATGACATGTCTTGATAGAATTATCCTCCTGACATAATGCTGGTAATCTTTTCATTATGATATTTGCACGCATGACTGAATAACAGACAATCTTCCGAAGACGGTAAGATCTCACCTGCCCCAAGTGACTGGGTGATCATAGGAAGAATAACCAAATTGAGAATTTATGACTTATGCGTACGCACATAGACGCATACCCTCACGTACCCTCATGTTATTGTGAATTGTTTAATGTGTGTATGGATGCGTGTATGATGATGTTTGTGTGTGAGGGAAGATAGGTGCGTGTGGGTGTGTGGTGAAAGGATGTGAGTGTATATGTGTTCAAATATTCTGTCTACATTTGTTTTGAATCTTCATCAATCTATTTGTCGCAGGTGAAATTTTACCGTCTTCTGAAGATTGTCTGTAAAGGGCTTGTCCCTCAGAAGGCGATCGCTGCAGCGACAACCTGAGCCAGTCAGAACTTGCTAGAATCGTGTAAGAATCGTAGGTGACCGTATGTTACATACATACGACTCTGTCTACTGTAGGCTATGACAGAAAATTGCTCCCAGGCTTACAATACACTAACAACAGGTTGCATCAGCTAATACAAAAGCCTTGACCTTCCCGCATTTTGCGGCTCGACTTCTCCTGTCGTAGCTAAATCAGTGGGAAATAAACTTGTGTACTGTGGCGATCCTTGCGACGGCAACAGGCGATCGAGTGTTTTCTACCACACGGCAGTCTCTCGTCTGTTGATGCGTAAAGGGCCTGTCCCACAGGAGGCGATCGTTGTGGCGACAACCTATGCATGTTAGAATCTGCCAGAATCGTGTCAGAATCGTAGGTGACCGAAGATCATATACGTATATACGACTCTGTCTACGATAGGCTACGACAACGACTTGCTTCCACGCAAACAATAGGCTAACAATAGCTGGTATCCGATAATACAATAGCCTCGACCTTCGCGTATCTCGCGGCTCGACTTCTCTTGTCGCAGTTTAAAATCAAACAAAAAATGAACTTGCGAACTGTGGCGGTCGTTGCGGCTGACACAGGCGATCGAGTGTTTTCTACCTGACGGCGCACAGTGGGCCAGAATGAACTCAAAGTGCGACAAAATTAATTCCTCACCGAAGACGAATAAATAAATTCTTAAGAGAAGTCCATCTCAATGGTTTTCAGACCCGTGGAATTCGATGAGAACAATTTCAAATCCTTATGACGTCATTAAATGCTCTTTCTGATTGGACAAGACAAATATCAATAGTAACACATAGGCATATATTTTACTTGATTAATGGGACTTACACGGGGTTTTGACACATGAGAAGCACGATAAGAGCATTTTAAATGTCTATGACGTCATTAAAATACAGATTTCTGATTGTTAGAGTGGATTTCTTTGTAAAACTTACATAACTGATATTAGCCACTTTTATAAGTGAGTGTATATGGGTTCTGTAGCCACGGAAACGTTGTTAAAGAGTATTTTCAAAATTATCTGACGCCCTTAACATTCTGTTTTCTGATTGGACAAGAAAAATGCTTATAGAGAGATTTATATATTATTTGGAACTATATTGGGGTTCTATGGACTTAGGAAACACAAGGGGAGTCTTATTATTTTCTTCATAAAAAT
>CALNVZ010003430.1:25337917-25362620 GCA_940671915.1 Paracentrotus lividus | reverse complement strand
TGACACTCGTCGCTCACCAAGTCGTCGAGCGCGCTTAGAATGAACGCTTTTTTAGATTCGTGTTGTGCGCAGTTTGTGCGTCTGAAAATTTTGAGCATAGCGCTCAATAAGCATGCGTCGAGCATCGGACCGCTGGATGTAATTACGCGGCAGAGCGCCAGTTATGCGAGAGGGCGGCAATCGCAGCGCCAGACATTTCGCAGTAGCGCATGCAGTGCCAGCGGCCAGACTACACGTAGATCCACTGCGTTAAGTCATTCGTTGACATGTGGCGTAGGTGCCAAGCGTTGCGATGGATTGCTAAACAATCGAACCGTCAATATGAGGGTAATCTTTCACTTTGTTCGCGAGGTTTGTGCGTCTTTGCCTGCGCGGTCCTTCGTGTAGACAGCCAGAGCAATCTGTGTATTAGTTGGGTGCTTTAGAGCTACTGTCTGAGAGAATCAGGCAGGGGTGGACATGGGGGTCAGAAATTTTCTTTTCATACTTTGAGTTTTAATAATTTAGGTTAAACTTAGAAAAATAGTATTAGAATTTTTATAATCAATAAATACCTTTCATTAATAATCACAACCAACCTTAAAATGGCTTTTCGGGTCGACTATTTTCTTAAATTGGCACATTAAACTTTAGCGACTGTTTTCACACTAATAAAAACTGTAATTTGTAATAGTGTGCAATTATCATTTGAAATTTAGTGGCCCCGCCGACTTCTCCAACCTTCACTAAACGGCTGGTAGTTAGGTGAGTATTTTGCATAAGTAATTGGATCATTCCATTATCTCAGGAGGGGTGATGCAATTTTCCTGACTCTTTTAAGAAATTCCGAAATACCTATTTTGGGCTATCTGTTGAAAACGTGCTATAAAAAAATGGCCCAAATTTTTCGAACTGATTTGACTAGTGGGCCTATTAGGTCAATCCCAGGTGAAGTCCATTGCAGGTTTCAAATCCGTGGGAGTGTGTGCTTTACTTTTTGTTCACCAGCCGCCTTTAAAGTATGCTCTTTTCTCAAAATGGCCAAAAAAAAGTTATTTCAGTTCAATGCTGTAACATCTCTTCTATTATCTTGGCAGGTAATTGCACTGAAAAGCATTCATAATTGTGTCATGTAGAATGAGCCACTTCGGTGATGAGATAATAGTATTATTTTGTTATTCCTTCACAATGTTTTTAATATTTAGTTATTGATATCATACACCATATATACTCGAAAAAATAGCGGATCCCACAGGGACAATGATCCTAGAATTTTTGTGGGCATATACATAACGATGTAACAGGCATGTTATTATGGAAGTCAATCATGACGATAATAATAAGGTTTTAATTAAGCTTTGTTTCATATTCGATATATTATTATGAAATATAAGGAGAGGTTTTTTCTGTGGTAATTATTTATCAAATTCCTCAAGGAGAGGGCGTTTTAACAAAAATCTTCTAAATTTCCACTCTAAAAGGAAAAAGAAACAATAATGGATTGTACAAAATGTAACTTGGTAAAATACTATAATTTATTTTTCATTTTGAGAACGTCAAAAATTCACTGAGATCACTAAAATAATAATGAGATCCCACGCCTAGCCCAGAAATTACGGGCGTCTGTTATAAAAAAATAAATAAAATAAAACAATGCATGTTTACTTGTGGAATAATTTTTCTGGCTCCAGCGACATAAGTGCTATGGACTCTTAATTTTTTGATATGTGTTTGTCACTCGCTTTCAATTCTTATCGGGAATCCTGGCAATATCTTTGGACTTCCCTCAACACTTCCCGCAGGATTATTTCTTCCAAAACTGTATTTGCGAACCTCCTGAAAGATGGCCATTTTGTCATTTTTTCTATTTTGGGCCCCTTTTTGTTTACGCGACCGACAGTCCATAGGAAAAGTTCTGGGTTGTAGAGTTGTACATAAAGTCTTTAAGATTAATCTATTTTATGGCTAACAGGTAATTATTGTCAGAGAGGGCTGAACCTCTGTCAAAATTAAAAGAAAAGAAAAAACAAGGGAGGGCTAGCCCTAGTATTTGTTTATTTGCCTATAGGGGGGAAATGCTGATGCGCGCGGTTGTGGCTGAAAATATGTATAGTCATTTCTCATGTGTACATCAGGTAATATGGCCCTAGCTCATTTGCCTAATTTGCGTAAATTACAAAATGGCACCACAGTCTTGTGTTTGTTTTTGTGAATGCCAATAACTACTGCTCTAAACTGTGTTATTGTGAAGAAAAACATTATCACCAACCCCGCTGTCTGACAATTTCAAACGTTGACGTCAGTCACCAAAGTGGCTTAATATACTGCATGTGCAGGTAATATGGGATATATATATTTAATGTATTTATATTAAAAACTACTATGACCTCTACTATGTCTGGAATTTTGGACTTAAAAAATGTTGAAAATCATTAACTTTCAGTAGTCATTGAAATGATAAGACCCTTCAGTAAATACTTTTGACTTGTATAATTTCGATGTTTTTGTATTTTGTATATTATTTCCTTTTTTAAATATATGATATATAGAATATATATTTTCATTATATCAAATCAATATAGGCCTACAATAAGTTATTTATATTAATTATCACGCTGAATATTACGCAAACAAAATCGTAAAGCAAAGATTGATGCCTCATCCCCAATACTAAGTACCGAATCATTTCCGGCCCTCCTTTGACTGCCTGCTTACCTGCAACTAGATGTTGCATTTCAGGCAAGCAATTACGGATACAACTTGCACCCCTTCACCATATTGAAAAGCGTGAAACAAGTTCAAAGAAGGACAGTGTTATTTAAATATAGCAAACACGCACAGTTCCACTACAGTGCACTAACGACCAGAAGGAACTTACGGGAAATGTGTGTACTGGGTATTAGACTCTCTCTACGGTCTGCGCCGCTCCGATATCGCCGATAACATAGCCCTGAATAAAGACCCGTCGTATAAAAGCGAGAGTTGTCAAGCTGTGCAAGTACAAGGATCGAAGTATTTTATCATATATAGATTTATTTTTTTATGATATCAAAAACGCGGGGGAAAATTGACCAATCACAAAAAGTTAAAATCATGGAAAGTAAATTAATATATTTACTCCTCACTCAGTCTAAACTACGGAAACTCGAGGTGCGCTGCTGAATTACAGTAAAGCTTTTTAGTGACTGCTGTTTGACCAAAATAATCATTTTCCACACAGAAAAACGATCCAATAAATGAACTTAAAATGGGAGATTTAAAAGCTCAAAACGCGAGGGTTAGGGTTAAAAAAATATTCTTCCCAAGGTTTATCTTGTTTTAATATACAGTCTAACTCACTCATAAAACCTGTTGTAACAATAAGTAAATGATCTTCTCGATTTTTTTAATATCAGTATATTCAACAAAACTCCCTTTTTCGGCATGCCTTCTCCAATTGACAATCGAGTGCCGTAAGAAAAATGTTTCCTACTAAAGAAGCCCAACGATATTCATATGTACAACAATTAACCTGTACAAGCTTGTTGATCAAAATGAACTATAAGCTTACTAAATATACAAATGAAGCAATTGAGTTACCCCTCAACAACTTTACTGCATCACATTTCTGTGAAATATCAAATCTTTACATCAGCGGTAAAAAAAAATGCCGTAAGTTTACACTACCTTGTTGGTTTTGAGCAATTTTCTCAGAGAAAATTCCATCAGATGCTTCTACGACGATAGATATTCGTATACGTTCATATGTAACAAACAGTATGCGCTCAACCGAACCGTCACGGTCAACGGGACCACGATTTGTTTTTCAGGTGGCCCATATTACCTGCACATGTACCTCATATAGAACCTGAAATGTGAGCTGGGTTAAAGAATTTGAGTAGATCAATAAGGGATGAAGAGGGGGGGGGGGCTCAATGGTTTCCAAGCACCTTTTCCGCAAACAGTGGGCGGTGTACCCCCAGTCGATTGTCTTAAAAAAAAATGAATGCTTAAAATTAATGCGAGCGTACCAGGGCGAGCTGTAAAATCTGTCAGTGGAACCTAAAATATTGGGAGCTGTGTTGGGGAAGGGGGGGGGCGCGGGGAAGGGGGGAGGAAGGGGGGAGGGGCTCAACGAAAAATCTTGAGACCAAAAAGATTATAGAAAGACATATAATATCTGCCGCCGAAATTATATAGACATTACATAATAATATCCGAGTCAAGCAAAATTATTAAGACGGACCTGAACCTATACGGTACCAACAATATTGGAGGGAGTGGCCCTTATATAGTCCGATAGTGAAACCCCCTGCCCCCCAGATGATTAATTTTTTTTACTTTAAAAAACTTTATACTTACTAAATTCTTATTTCTTCTTGATAACTAATTGCCAATATCGAAACAAATCAAATCACATCAATCTTCAGTTTTCTTAAAACGAAAAACAAAGGGTCAGGAGTCTCTTGTTCCTTGAAAATCCTGACAGGGTATAATTTACAACCAAACAAGATATTCCATGTGGGGTATCTTTAGGCCTACTTCCACATATTTAAGTTGGGGTAGTCCCTGCCCTCTCTTTCTGACGCTTAATAGAGTGTTTAATATAAATCGTCCATGCATTCCAGATAGAAATTCAATTAAAAGCGATTATACAAATCCAGAATTTTATTTCATCTTTATCTTTGTTATTAACTTCATGGAGTCATCTTGTTGACATTAGAATTACCTGTGCATGATCTGCTAAGATCGATATGTGTGCCATAGCCTAAAGTTTATTTGAAGTTTGCACTTGTTTCTCAGAAAGTCTATGTCACCATTGATTCCATTTGATTTGAATTATTTGTCATTATGCCTTCATTACATATTTCCTATATATGTTGATACAAGTTCATATATGAGTTTTATGTTAAGAATTTAGATGTATATTTTTCTAACCAGGACAGTCCATTAGCCGCATATGGGTGGTGTTAACAAATGAAATACTGCTAAAATTAAATTTTGCCTGCATTTTTATTAGGACATATCGCTTGGTAATGAGCGTGCTTTTTAAACACTTTTTGGGTTTTATTGCAAGTAATTAAATAGTACATTTGGCAGCAGGTACAAGATTCCAATTTTCATGTTTTTTTTGAATAAAGACCCATTTTAGTCAGCTTCTAACAAGAAAAGTTGCAATGACCACTCACGGGTTTGATACCTGTTAATGGTATTGACATATGTTTGAGACATATTCTGTGAAAAAATCAGCGCTGAAAAAAGTTGGGCCATTTTTTACATAAGCCCATGAATATTGCCAAATTTCCCCCTTTTCTCTTCTGAAAAAAAGCAAAAATGGCAACTACATCCCTACTGCAAAAATGGAACCTTCCAATCCTTTGTTTTCAATTTTAGTTTTACTAGCCTGCAAAGAAGGAACATTTAAATTTAAAGCCCTGCAAATTTTTTAATTTGAATCGAATTAATGTTGAAATGACTTTTAATAGGTCATGAAAATGACCATAAATTGAAAATGCTCCCCCATGGCTTTGAAGTCGAGCCAAAAGGGTCCAATTTTAGGGGGGTGGGATAACATGAAGATAATTATGATCAGAAATTTTTAACGCCCATTTTCGAGGGACCTACCCGTCTATGTACTTAAAACCTAGAATATAAAAGGAGATCCGCCCCGACCAATCTTCCAACTTTTTCAAATTCTGCCTGAATTCTCTCAGACAGTTGCTCTTAATATTGTCGTGCGCAGTTATATGCGCTGTGGGAACAAAGCGCTTCTTCTGCAAAATCATCCAGAAAGTTCGACGCACAACGACGCACAGAGCTTATTTATATCTTTTTTGTGCGTGGCCGTGCGTCGTGTAACTGTGAGCCGGGCATTACCGTAAACACCCATATTCTAAAAACCCTTTACAAAAGCAGCTATTTCAACTAGTATTGACTTAAACGCATGCTCGGTGTAGTTGGGTAATTGTTCAAGCCTAAAAAACCGTGAATATTATTCATTCGTTTTCAGAGAAGGGACCTTCCGTATTGTACAAAACATTTTGATCAACGGCGACTAAGCGTTTCCAACTTTTAGAAGAATGAATTAATGGCAAAATTTTTGAGACGAGCGTGATTACTTTTATCAATATATGTATGTATCGTTGACATACATGTTATGGCTCTAGTTAGACTATGCAGTGGAAAATCGAAATGTATTTTGATAGGCATTGGCTTTAAAATACCGAATTCCGACTTCTTTAAATGTTGTCCTAACCCAAACCAAATATCGACCTCTTTATACATTCCTTCAGATACTTCAGGCCGAAAAAGACATGGAATCATCTCCCGAATGAGTTACAAAATTATGAACCCTTCCTTCTTCAAAAGACAATACAAGCAACTTCATTCTGAAATTAACCCTGAAAGTAATTTCTTTACTATCTCCTTACCGCGCATTTTTTTTTTTTTTTTACTCAACGGTTACTTAGTATACTTTTTATGCTGAGACCTTATTTTGAAATGCATTGATCATGTTATCACCTTTGTTTGTTTTGTATTTTTTGCTGTAATTGCATTATTATCACCAAAGTGCTATAGCAGGTCTCGTCAACTTACTTTATTCTTTCATTTCTTACGTAAATTATACATTTCACCCGTTCATTTTCCCCCTTTTTTGTCTTTTCTGATCAATTGCTTAGACTTAGACTTTCTTCTTTTTTTTTTCGCTCTCTCTCTCTCCTCCCTCGCTTCTTTCTACTCTCTTTCTCTCTTTCTCTTCTCTCTTCTCTCTCTTTCTTCTCCCTTCTCATCTCTCTACTCTCTCTATCCTACTCTCTCACTTTCTCTCTCTTCGTCCTATCCATCTTAAATTCAAATTGCCATTTTTCCAGGCGTCGCGAACTCCAAAATGACATTTTTGCGAATTCAACATTGCTCACTAGAGAGCATGAAATGATGATTTTCCTAACGGATATTCCGTCTCCCATTGTGGCGTGTAATTAATTCTCCTACAGATGGAATCATATTAATTATTTTTTTTTATTCCTCCTTTGTTAAAAAATGATTCTATATCTGGAAAAAAGGAGGAAACTTTCTTTTTGTTTGTGTTTATCAGCGGCGTCCGAAAGAGTATACTTCACTTTTGAAATGGCTGCCAAATGAAAATATTTGATTTTTAAGGTAATGAAATTTACATGTATGAAGAGTAGCTCATTATTCCCCAACTTTCATATGACACAAAAAAGTCCGAAAATAAGTCTATGCATGAAATGAGCAGCGTTCACTTTTGTAAAGGGTATGAAATTAGGGTTGCGCAGGGAATTGCCCTAGCATTTGAATGAGGAAGTACTTTGGAGCTTATGGAATTAGAGGGATGATATGCAGAATTTACTGATCAAATTATGATGAGTTGGGGGTTGCTAGAGAGAAATTATTGTAGTTATTGGGATTATGATTTCATGTGCATGAGCGTGTTAACCACGGAAATATGTATTTCCTATTTATAGCATTGTAGCTTCCAAAGTTGTCTTCAGTGTGTGTTGTGTAGTCAGGATGGGGTGCTCAGAACAAGTGAGATGGAGGGAAGATTTTTGACCCTTTTGATGATACGTTTTCATGATTTTGGATTGTCCTAATGTCCAACATCAGTGGCATTTTTCTCACAAGACACACAGGTTGTGCATCGAAAGAGGAGGAGGACACGTTGAGCATTGAACGTACAGATTTTATTAATTTTTTTCCCTCCTTTTTTGTTTTGTTAGCAGGATGGATGAAACAAGTGTAAATCGAAAAGAACAAAATTTCACCTGAAAAATAAAGACTGACATGTTAATTTCACAATTTGTGTTACACTGTACCATAATTCCTTACAAAGTCGCAAATTGCTAAAAATGACTGGATAGTTTGGTTGGTTGATAATTGAGTTTGATTGTTTTTGGACTGGTGATTGAAATAACTATGAGATGATGTAATGCTTGATTGATTAGTTTGAAACTTTGTGGAGACTGGTACACTGTTGATTAAAATGATTGCTAGCTGGGGTTGATTGTCCTAATTTAATGTGACTGATTGATTGATAAATTGATAGCTTGTCATCAAACCATCCCAATTTGGGAAAAAAGCTACAAACCAGCGCAAGACGACGCATAGCCCAAAACTGCTACTTTTTTGTGCGCTGGCCGTGCGTCGTGTAACTGTGACCGGGCCATTAAACATAGTTTTCGCAAAGTATACACTTTATATGAAAGAGATTTACCCAATTGTTTAACATGATCTTCCCACGTTAAGTGACAATCAATGTTAACGCCAAGATATCTGGCTGAGTTAACCTGTTTAAGTTTGGTTCCATTCATAAATACATTTAGATCCATACAGTTGGAATTAGATCGAAACCATCATAACTTGAGTCTTATCAGCATTAACTTTTAGTCTATTATTATTATACCACTTTGCAATATCGTTTTATACAAATTTGTAATTCTGACTCCACTTCCTTTACATTTTTACTTGTTGTATAAATAGCAACATCATCCGCGAATATGCTACATGAAGCTGCGGCATTAACACTTTGTATAATATCATTTATAACGAGGAGGAAGAGGGTGGGGCCAAGGACCCCGCCCTGAGGAATTCCAATTTTCACATCACCTAATTTTGATGATTGACCATTAAGACTAACAGCCTGCTTTCTTTCACTTAGATAACTATGGAACCATTTTAATTCGGTACCTTGAACACCATGATACTGTAATTTTGTAAGCAGTAGTTCATGCGAAATAGCATCAAAGCATTTTGAAATATCAAAAAAACAACAACAAACAGCTACTACTTCACGATTATTTAAAGCCTCCAGTCAGTCATCTACTACTCTGTGTAAGCAAGTGACCGTTGAATGATTTTTTTTAGAAAGCCGACTGCTCCATAGTGATAAAATCATGGTTGAGTAAATAAGAAGTAAATTGTTTGAGAACTAGCTTTTCCATAATTTTGGCTACATGGGATACGACAGAAATTGGTCGATAATTAGAAAAAACTTCTTATTCTCCTTTTCCTTTGTAAATTGGAGTAACACGTGCACTTTTCCAGTCATTAAATACAAACCCTCTTTCCAGTAAGTAATTGAAAATATTTGTTAGGTTCTTGTATAGATATGGTGCAGCAATATTCAGTAACTTACTATCAATATCTAATACATCTAAATTGCCACTCGCGGGCAGTTCTTTTAATAATTTATAAACGTCATCCTCAGAAATGTTATGAAATTTAAATGCATACAGTCTGTGTCCCCAAAAAATGGAACAGTCGGGAAAAAAAATATTTAGGTGTGAAATATTTTCAAATAATGTGTGTATGTGGTACCAAAATAAAGCCGAAAGATTTTCCTTGCCGATGCACTTTGTTTGATATAATTTGCTTTCGTAAAACAAAAGTTATGCTAAATTTTGTGCGACGAGGAACAAATCGAAATTGAGACGGCATGGGACGGCGTGCGAAAAATGGATTTTTCTTGATTGTAGAAAACTAGTCATATTTCAAAAATTACAACACCAAATGTGATGAAAAAAATTGCAGGTGAAATTCTGATCTCCCTGCTTTATGAAAATACCAAACAATAGCAGGCTGTGATTGATCTTAATACTATAAAAAAAAATGTTTTCCACTTGTACCATTTTATTTGACACAGACTGTATAGACACTGGGGTTTTTTCCAGCACAATGGTTCCTTGGATATACACTTTGTAATATCCTGGCCAACATTGATAAAGAATTCATTAATCTCATCAGCACGAATATCATTATGAACACTATTCTGATACTTTGATTTTCCAGGTACTCGATGCAATTCACTCCGTAATAATTTTAAAATTGTCCTACCTTTCCTGTAAACTTGTTTTATAATAAAAAGGAAAATGTAGTTAGTTCTGCAGTGATGTGTTTCATCATAAAATATTTCCTTAAACTCAATTAAAAATTTCAAAAATGATGTTTTCTTTTTAATTATCAAAGCTATAATCTACGTTGCAAATGTATCAGAGAAAATATCACCCCCCCCAAAAAAAAAATAAAAAAAAAATAAAATAAAAAAATGATTTAATCCGTCTTGGGTAAAATAAAGCGCAGGTGAAGTGGTGAATAAACTGTAAAAAACGTCGTGGTAGGATTCAGTGCATGCCGTTACTCTGAAAAGAAAAATGGAAGAAAATAGTCCACGTTTAATTGCTTATATCTAGTGCGTGTATATTATTTCCCAATAGGTTTACAGCTCAATAGGAATCATCAACTAAAAGTTATATTACGTTACATTTTCGGATTGCATCCTCCATATTTGGCCTTCATCACTCAAATTAAAGTTACACGATCTGGAATTTGTAATTGTGTATGCAACAACAAATTTGCGTACAGTGTATGTGTAGTTAAGTTCAATGTGCTACTGTTGATTGGCTTTCGGCGTTCCTGTTTTATAACTATTTGGCACAACCGTGCCATATTAAGGGATTTGGGACGCGCTAATAACAAGACAGTCGCAATTACGTTCTGATTTTATGTCACCCAACAGCAGAGTATTGAAGAAAATAATCAAACGATGCCTCAATAAAGCTGTCTCCTTTAAATTAGTGACATCGAGTTAGAGCAAACAAAGCCTTCTTACCTGTCAAGACTTGGTTGATAAAATCTAAGAACTGAGAGACCCTGGCGTAGATTCCAGGGTATCCAGGATCAGCGCATCCACGACCAAAACTGGTGGCTCCTACAAGATGCCATCTACCATCTGTTCCTTCACAGACAAGAGGTCCTCCACTGTCTCCCTGCATATAGGAGGAATACCACATTCGAATTTAAGAATATACACTGTCCGCCATCAAGGTGGAATATTTTTTGCCGCTATAGCGACATGATTTTACTCTGACTTTAATTTCTTGAATATGTTTGTCCCTGCTTTTACTTTTTGGAAAACTGGCTACACCTTGGACATTCTCCCAACCCTTCACGTGGACCTTTTTCTAAAAAAGAGTTTTGTCAACCTCCGTGATGCCCAGTTTTGTCATTTTTTTTCTCATTTTGGGGCCCCTTTTTGTTTTCCCGGCCGATCAAGCCCCCCTCAGTCCTACCCCCAGGAAACACGACCGAGGTATACTGTTTTATATTGTTCTTTGAGTCAAATCTATATTTCTGGGGACAGGCTAAGGTCTCTTGTCTAGGGGAGGGGTTGAAGTAAAAAACGAGATTGGTGAAAATTCGGAATATTTTATTCCATCTTTATGCTGAAAACAAAAGAAATGAAAAACCACCTTTAACCCTTAAATATCATCATTTTCCCCTTAAATTTTGTTTAGCCTTGATGACAAGGCTGTAAATAGTCATTCTTGATAATATTTTATTTTGATTTATGTATGGTTGAGATTTTACAACCCAATTTAGGGGAGATAGAAATTTCCATGGTGTAAAAATGAATAAAATGAATGCTGAACCCCAATCAAAATAAATTTTGACCCCTCCCCTAGACAAAAGAGTCGAGCCTGTAACCATAAATCTAGATTTAATTTAAAGAACAATAACAAATCTCCACCTCAGACGTGTTTCCTTGAGATAGGACTGAGGGGGCCTTGGTGGGTTGCGTGAACAAAAAAGGGCCCCAAAAATAAGAAAAAATGACCAAAAGGGCCATCTTCTGGGAGGTGACAAACTTTTTTGAAGAAAAATCCCCGGGAAGGGTTGAAGGAACGTCCAAGATATACCCAGGATCCCAGAAAGTGAAGGCGGTGACAAAGACATTCAAGAAATTAGTAACGGAGCAACATAATGTCGCTTGAGCCAGAAAAAAATATTCCACCTTTATGACGATCGGTGTACTATACTTCTGCTTGATGATGTCAAGATATACTTAATTAATTTGAAGTCAAAAGGAGCCTGAGCTTTCGATCCTAGCAGAATCTTCGTCAGAGACAAAATGACACAGAAAAGTAGGGAACAAACCATGGAATATAGAGAAAAACAGAGAAAAAGCTACACCTAAGTGGCAAGCCAAGAGGGAGAGAACAAAAAGGGGATGTAAAAGGTGTGAAGAAGCCAGCCAATCAAAAAGCAAGAGGAGGTGAGATCAAACAGCAAACTGGAACAAAAGAGAAGATAAGCTGGGGAGAGGGAGGAGAGAGTAAACAAAGAAGGGATTAGAGTGGAGGCTAAGGGTTGAAAAGAATGAAAGAAAAGAGAAAAAGCCAAGGGGAAAAAACACCTAGTAGACCTGTGTGTTATAGACCTACAAAAAGAAGTAAGGGGGGAATAAATAATTAAAACAGGTAAAGAAAAAAGGGAAGACATGAAAACAAAACAAAAAACAAAAAACAAAAGAGAAGTGTGTGCCAAACCTGTAAGGGAGAAAAGAAAAGAAGAATTGCTAAGAGAACAGAATGTATTAGTCAAATAAAACAAACACCTGCAAATAAACTAAACTTAGATAAAAGGAAGGGAAAACAGATAACAAGAAAGAAATGTGAGAAAAAGAGGTTAGTCATACCCTCCTGAATGTTGAGAACCGTGAGGTTGAATGGTGCGAAGACGTCTCATCCAGAACTTCTCTCTGCTGGAAACGGACAGAATCAGGACGGGTACCTAAAAATTCAATGCCCTGTAAGACATGTCAGAGATGGAGTGGTGTAGGAAGGTTGAAATGTTCCCAACTGGGGTGTCAAGCTGGTGGTGGTGACAGTGGATCTGTGCCCATAGAAGCGTCTTTTGAGAGTGGTCTTGGTTTACCTACATACTGCATCTTACAAACTTGCAAGTGATAAGATATATAACATTAGAAGTGGTGCAGGTGATGTTCCCCTTGGTGTATGAGATCTGCTAGTGGAGGTACTCTGGAAAGTATCGCCTTCGTGGATGTGTATATTGCAAATGATGCATCTGTTGGCTGTACATTTGAAGTGCCATGCTGAATGGAGAAGAAATGGTCAGTAGGAGGGGACTTCACAACGAACGATGAGATCTTGAGGTTGCGAGGCGTCGGAATGCCACAATGGGAGTGTCAGGAACGGCCTGTAGGAGACGATCAGAAGTGTGGAGAATATGTGATTAGCGTGAAGGATGGTGCGGAGAGGAGGTAAATTAGGGTGGAAGGTAGTCACAAGGGGTAATCTGTCCGTGGTTCCTGGTGGTCAGCTTTCTTTCTGAGAACATCAGATCTAGGGAAGAGACGAACTTTGTTAATGGCTTGTTGGACTGTCCTAGCACTATGTCCTGTGGTCACAAGATGATTCTTCAGGTTCCTGGCATGGGAAGAAAAGTCAGAATCGTCAGAGCAGATACGGCGGAGTCTGAGGGCTTGACTATAAGGGATGCTGGTTTTGCAGTGACGGGGATGGCAGCTAGAAGAGTGGAGGTACTGGTGGGTATCTGTGGGTTTGGTGTAGAGAGTAGTGGTGATGCGGTTCGTCTCTTTCTTTACGGTGACATCGAGGAAGTTGGCCGTCTGGAGGGAAAAATCAGAGGTGAATTTGATGGTCCTGTGGGAAGAGAATTGAGGTGATCAATAAAGGTGTGAGGCTCTCTTCCTCCTTGTCCAGATGAAGAAAACATCGTTCGATTAGCGCCACCAAATCCACGGTCGACAGGTGCTGAATCTAAAATCTGCTGTTCTAGCTTGGTCATAAATAGACAAGCGTAGGAAGGAGCCATACGGGTGCCCATAGCTGTGCCAGATACCTGAAGATAGTTTTTTGTCCATGAAAGTGAAATTATTCTTGGTAAGAACATGGGTCATGAGGGATTTGATGTCGGGTATGGGGGGGTGGAGTGACCGTTGCGAGCCAAAGCCTCACAAGAGGCGGGAATGCCTTCAGCATGAGGGATTTTGTGTACAAGGAAGAAACATCAAACGTGCGCATGATCGCTGTTCAGGTATCTGGTCCTTGATGCTGTGAGTTTCCTAAGGAAGTCTGGAGTGTCATGGATGTAGGAGGGAGCAAGGAAACAAGAGGTTTGATATAGTGATCAAACATAGAGGGAGATGTTCTCTGTAGGGGAGCCATTGCCAGAGAGGATGGGCGACCAGGGTTTCCAGGTTTGTGGATCTTGGGAAGGAGATAGAAACGAGCAGGTTAGTATTAATCGGGGAAGGAATTTGTGTGCCTTCCTGGAGAGATGTTCGCGATCCTTCATGTCATCAAGTGTGGATTGATCTGTGAGGAGAAATCACTAGTAGGGTCAAATCTAGAGGCTTATAGTGGGATTGATTGTTGAGGTGTCTCATGGCTTCGTCGATGTACTGTTTGCGGTCCATGACTACTACGGCTGATCCTTTATCTGCTGGTTTGATGATGATGTCAGACCTGGTTCTAAGAGAGGAGAGAGCTTGACGTTCTTCTCGGGGAAGGTTGTCATGGGAACTGTTATCGAGAGAATTGGAGGAACGTACTTGGGAGAAACAGCTTGGATGTAGTTCGAGACAAGGACACTTCTTGGGGGAATCCATGTGCTAGTGGCGGAAGGGTTCAGGATCAGAGGGGGGTTCATCGAGGAAGAACTCTTTGAGGCGTATCCCTGCGGTAGAAAGAGAAAGGTCTTGGCTAAGTGTTATCTGGTCCGCTGTGGTGGGGTGGGACAAACTTGAGACCTTTAGAGAGGAGAGAAGTTTCTGCTTGGGAGAGAGGGGAGAAGAGAGGTTAATGACCGAATGAGGGGAAACAACAGTGTTGTTGGTGCGTCGTTTGAATCTGTTAGACTGTTGTCGCTTCTTCGTCAGGTTACCTATTTTCTTGTTTCTTCGTGCAGAGAGTTCAGATCTGTGTTTGGAGAGACAAGATTCAATTTCATCATTATACTTGAGCCATTGGGTAGGGGTACATGAAGAACGTAGATCAGCTTCCAAACTGAGGGATGTCAGCTGAAAAGGAATCAAGTGATGCTGTACACTGTTCAGAGAGAATGTTAATCAGACGATGGAAGTACTGTGTAACTCCGGTTCCACCGCTTTCGTAGTTCAGGTGAGAGGGTCCTAGGCAGGAGTGCATTGGAGTTTGAGGCCTTTGGGTTATGATACGGTTGAGGGAATAAAATCTGTAATTGTCTTGGTGAAAAGAGAGTTTCAGGGCCTTCAGCTTGGTCTTCCTGAGTTGGTGAAATAAGGAAAGGGGTTAGTCATCGTAGATAAGGCCTGTAGAAGAAAACATAAAGTTAAGCATGGACGAAGGAAATGATAGCAAAACGAGAACACAATATGGGTAAGATAAGTTTACAACGAAAAGTGGAAAGAAAACTGGAATACCTGTTGAAAACAGAGATAAATAAGAGATCAACAGTACGGGAGAAATAGGAGCTATAAAATGAAAGGTTAAAAATGCAACACAGAAAAACGTGGAAGGAGAGAAGCAAACACCTGGAAACAAAGAGAAAAAAATAAAAATAAATGAGACAAGATTAGATAAGAAAACAACAAGCTGTAGAGGAGACTGTGGAGAAAAAACAAATGAGTAAACTAAACCAAAATACCTGCAAAAGAAAAGGGAACAAAAGACAAACTAGACCCTGAAAGGATAAGGAGATCACACTAAGTGAGTGCAACACAGGAAAGAAAGTAAATACAAAATAAGAGAACTGCTTGAAACTCTTCCAGTTTGCTGTTGATCTACCTCTTCTTCTTTTTGATTGGCTGGCTTCTTCACACCTTTTAATCCCCCTTTTTGTTCTCTCCCTCTTGGCTTGCCCACTAGGTGTAGCTTTTCTCTGTCTTCTCTATATCCATGTTGTTCCCTACTTTCTGTGTCATTTTTGTCTCTGACGAAGATTCTTGCTAGGATCGAAAGCTCAGGGCTCTCTTTTTGACTTCATTTTACACCTTTAGCCTCCTTTATAGGAATAAGCAGTTTCAGCATTCCTTATTTTGATATACTATATTAATTTATTGTTTCAATAAATAAGACTTCATACATAATATGTTAAAAGGAAAACATGCATACCACATCGGAAATTCCGGATACATTAATATATTAAGAGCCTGAACTAAAGTTGTATGGACATTAGATTTGATTGAGCTTGCTCATCATGACATCACATTGGAGGTTCTCATCCAAATAGGCAAATTTGCTTTACTCATACCCCGAAACTCTCGGCATGCCAAACAGTGCTGGCTGGGTGTTGAATTCTGTGTATATCATTAAAGATGGTTTGGAACAGTACATTAAAGTATAACCAAAATACTGACAGCACTGACAATTTTATCAAATCGGATAAAAAGTTATTAAAAAAAATAAAAAAAACGAGACAACTGATAATGTCATTAAATCGCTTTGGTAGTCAAAATTTACTGCGCTCCAGGAATAAAAAATAAGGCAACTCTTCATGAATGTTTGAGTCATTATTCCTGTAACTTATGTCAATATCAAATTTTAAAATGTATTTCTTATATAACATAATAATATACGAAAACTACTAATAAGTAGACCAGATGACATCATAAGCTTGCTCATTGAATATGCATGAAACAATGCACAGAACCGTTTTGATAAAAAAGAAGAACCCAGAAACCTGAAAAAAATCAGACAAAATCATAAACTTTGTTTATTTTAAATCGATTTTGATGAAATTTTCAAGTGGTATTGTGTACTTGGTAATATTTCACTGTACTTTTTAAACGCATCTGAATTTGAGCTGACCCATTCCTTAAGCCATATGCATTGCACCTAACATATGTGTGGTGTAATATCATATCCCTGTGAGATAGGATTTTCTACAGTTTGTTGTATTTAAATTTCGGTCCTTAGTCATAGAATGGTTTTCTTTCCAAATCCTATGTACGTGGGGGGTATTAATAAGGTTATAACTTTAAGGTTATATCCACTTGGTTAACATCACTTAGACAGCCCATTCTCTGATCGTCTAATACCACATCAGCTAAACCATATGCTATACGACAGTTGATCTACTCCATTTTGTCTAATACATTACTTGGTCTACTTTTACCTGGTCGAATGACCGTGGTTTAATGCCATTGGTCTATCGCCAAATGTCTAATGTCAAATGGAAAATTAGACAATTGTGATTTAGACGAAATAGGTTTAAATAAGCGAAGTGACATTTAGACCTAAAGGTAATTATACATACTAGGTTGTAGACGAAATGGAATTAGACCATGTGCGGATGAGGCCAAATGGTCCATTAATCAAAGTGGTTAGAACCTTTAAGGTCTAAACCCACTTTTATAAAAAAGAAATATGTAGTTTCAAAATATGACAAATATAGGTTCGGAATATACGAGTGAGCCCAGAAAAAAAAACTAAAAACACCTAGAAAAATGCAATAGAACGAACAAATTTATTAAATCCGCAAATTGTTATAACATATTCTGAGAAAAAGTCCTTCCCGCATTTATGTGGTTATGCTTATTACGCTTGGGATGAACACGGCGCATTGGTTTGCGAACATGTACATTTCGAGTGGGGAAAAAGGGGGGTAACACAACAAAAGCTTTTAAAAAAATAGCAACCATCCGATTAAAATAGCTTTTTACGAAAATGTCTTGCCGCTAGATATATATATATTTTTTTAAAAGATAGATTTGTACAGTCAAGCAGAGTGAGCAACACGTCAAGACAAATAATCACTTTCACAAAAGTATCAAGAGGTCTTTTTAGGTCTGTGACAATTTACCTGATCGGATAACTTAATGAACTCAATTCTATTTTTACACCATAAATCTAGTCGATAAATTAAATGTAACAAAACCTTGGCCACAGTATTTGGACTCAAAAGTGTTCGTAAGAAATTATGCATGTTTTAGTCATTGGTAGTGGAGTTGCTTTTGTGGGCTTTTTGTTTTTTGTTTCATTATCCCCACTTTGCACGATTCGAAATTGGCCAATGTTCGCAAACAAGCGTCGTGTTAATCCAAGACGTAACGACATACCACAAGAAAGAATGGCACCAAGGAAGAATCGGAGAAAGTTACTTTTCAGAAATATGTATAATAGATTGGGTTTTACTATAAATTGCTTTTCTATATTTATTACATTTGTCTAGGTGTAAGTTTTTTTTTTCTGACTCACTTCGGTTAATATTATCTAATCTTTCAAATGTTCCCACTCACCTGACATGAATCTATTCCACCTGTTACATACCCTTATGCGCAGATTCATGAGAATCCCGTGGTCCATCTCGTACAGTTTGCGCACCTCTCGTTTGGTATCAATAACATTGCCTTCCTGTAACACATCTGCATGACCTGTATTTTTTTTTTAAAAACCAAAGAGACGGACCACGCATTCCCCTTTACGATATTGAATCAGCAAACTGGTGATTTACATTAGGATTAAGGGGCTTTTGTGTGTGTGTTGATAGTTATGTGGCAAAATTGCGTGTGTTTGAAAGAGGAACAGAGTGTGTGATGTGTGTGTGTGGGTGATAATGGAAAATTGTATATGAATTGCCGTATGGTGGGCGGAGGGGGTTATCGTTTTGTGTGTCTTGTTGTGTGTGTGTGTGTGTGTTGTGTGTCTTGTGCGTATGTGGGTGTTTTGAAAGAGTGGGAACAGATAATGGATTGTGTGTGTGGGGGCGGAGGAGGTTATGTTTTTGTTTGTGTGTGTGTGTGTGTCTGTGCGTATGTGGCTGTGTTTTGAAAAGGGAACAGAGTGTGTGCGTGTGAGGAGTGAATGGAAAAAGTGTAATATTGATGTGTGTGGTGGCGGAGGGGGTTATGTTTGTGTGTGTCTGTTGTGTGTGTGTGGTGTGTTTGTTTGCGTAACGTAGTGCCAATCGAGTATTACTAAAATGATATATAGATGTGAAAATATTTATGATTTATGTTATTTGTCGATTTCCTCATTTTATTGGTCTCATCAATACCTGCGACATATTTAATTTGTCCAAATTTTCTGTTGTTCCAATATTATTTATTAATCTGGATATTTTGTTAAAATAAAAATTGTTGTATTGTTGCATTAAAACGACTTTTCCTAATTATCGCTCCTTCGTAAATAGGATAATCACCCAGTTATAGTCTCTGTGACGGATATTGCATAGGTAAATAAGAACAACAATTATAATGCATCCATAATTATATCATCATTTTCTTCCTAGCATTTTGAATTTCGTGAATGTGAGGACTATAATCTATACAGTTAAGTAACCTGAACAATTTTGAATGGCTTCGAACTCTAACATGTGAAATAGGTTCCAATAAATGCTTCTCAAAATATTACCGTAAGTCTTAACAGATGGGATACTCGAATGACAGAAGTAATCTTACCCGTTTCCAATGTCACCATCACCTCCATCATGAAGCAACGTGTATAAATCCTTTGTTCTCATCAGATGACTCAGCTAGACAGGCGGTCCTAACAAACTCGGTGAAGGTGACTGGTTGAGATAGTTTGATGAGAGCAAAATCACCATCGTATGTTGATGCATCATAGTACGGGTAGGGGACAATCAAAGCGGGAGTAATGTAAAGATGATGATTGGATGCAGAGGAGAGCAACAGGTCACCAATTATGATTCGATCCACAGAAAATTCGTCGCTAATTCTGAGAAAAGAAACGTATTACACAAAGTCGTAAAAGCTAACTGGTTGGGCTAGTTTGATGAGAGCAATATCACCAACGTACGTGACTGTGCAATTGTAGTTTGAAAGTACGGGTACGGAATAATCTCAGCGGGAGTAATGTTGAGATGATGCAGATGATGCAAAGGAGAGCATCAGGTAACCAATTAAGATGCGATCCACGGAAAACGGGTTGCCATCTCTGAGAAAAACAACATATTACAACATTTTTGTGTATCTAAGTTTAAGAAATTCGCGGTCTTTTCTCTTTCCATATCTCTCTGAAATGATGAAAAAATAATATTGAAATCGCATTACATTGTATATTATGGAAACCGCACCATACTGATATTCACATTAGCAGTTCCCATGCAAACCTTCGATCAATGGATAGGCGATAACCTACACACAATGTGCAGCAGTGGCTACCCATTCAGGACCAATCAGGGTACCACCACAGAACTGTCCTTCTACGTCATCATACAAGTAAAGCATCCACGGAAACTCCCCTTCCTTAGCATCGGTCCCTCCCACGATTCGAGAATGGTCAGGGATATATGCTGGTCGAGTTCCACAGATCGTCGTGTTAAGATAATCTGAGACAGAGAAAGAGGAAAGAGAGATAGAGAGGGAGATAAAAACATTTTAAAAAAGAAGAAGGATAAGGTGTCATTTTAAAGGGGCATCCGACATGCAGTTAACAACAAACTAGCCGACAGTACAGATAGTATCTCTCCAAAGCTCTAAAAGGGGCTCTCTCTACAATTATTTCAAATTTCTAATTGGCATTGGTAAAAATGAAACACCGTTAGAATGTTTGTAACCTATATTCAGAAGCATCATTCATCGGACAAGCGATTCTATATAAGAACACTTGAATTATATAAATCTGTAACAGTCTAATGTAATGCAATTATTCATGTATGCTATATCAAACCCTATATTAGTCATTAACTGACAGAATAATGTATTAATCAAATATACCATGCATTGAGAGTTTCCAGTGAAATTAATATGGATTCCAAGGTGGCAAGAATAACACTATTTGTTGATGGGCGCAGCCCCGAGAAAAAAAAATAGGGCCATTTCTGACACCGAGGAATCCATAATTTGAGCTGGTAATTTGGAAAGAGTGTATGGCATATTTGATGTATATCCTACTAAACACAACACAAAAAGAAAGTTTCCCCTATTTCAGATAACAATAATTTCTTAACCAGGAGGAATTAAAAAAATCTAATTATATGTCCATATAGGGAATTTAATTAGCCACAATGGGAGCGAATTTTAGGGAAAATCATCAAGTCATGCTTCAGTGAGCAATGGTTGAATTCAAAAATGTCATTTTTTGAAGTTAGTGCCTAAAATGGCAACATTGAATCAATGAAACGGACCCATTTTCAGATTTTACATATTTTACACGTCAGAATGTATGCAAAATGTGACTCCCAAACGAAATTTGCGTCAAATTTCACGGTTGAGTGAGCATTTAGCAAAAATTGCCCAAACTGCAATTTTTACTTCTTTGCCATGGTAAAATCGATCAAATATGAGGGAATTCCTGTTTTTGAAGTGTGTGCAACCAATATCTATTCTTTCCCGGTTGAATGAACCCATCAAACAACCAAAAAAACAGGCCATTTTAGAATTGCGAAGAGTCATTGTAGTAATTTTATGCGCTAGAATGCATCTCAATAGCATATTGGGCTTGTATTTATATTCTTCGGGCACGTGTCAATGATCCTATGGCATTTATTTACAAATTCATGCTTCAGTGAGTACGTGAGACTGGAAAAGCCCTTTTCTCACGTATGGACTAACATTAAAATTCTTACTTTGATTGAATATAAAATATCTTTGTGGGGATTACTTTTGATTTTATTTTCACAAAAATCCCGATGTTTCACGCCTCAGTGGGCACAAGATACAAGAAAATCATTCAAATGAGAAGAAAAATTGGGGCTTTGTCATGGTTCAGTGACTTTTCGAATACGTAATTTGAATCAAGATCATGTTAGTTCGAGATCAGTTGAAGCTGTGTGCCAAGTTTCGTGACGTAACTCACAGGAGAATTAACAATAATCATCAATGAAATTGGCCGAATTTCACATTTGTCAGGTACTGATTTTTCTCCTCCATTGACTTTATTACAGAGGTTTAACAAAAGTTTAACAAAAGTGAAATTTTAATTGTCGGTTTTTGTCCATTTGACTGTGAATTATTTAATGAAACTTTGCACATAGCTTTAACTGGTCTCTAACTAACATGATCTTCATTCAAATTACGTATTTTTAAAAGTCACTGAACCATGACGAACCCCCAAACTTTCTTCTCATTTTCATGATTTTCTTGTATCTTGTGCCCACTGAGGCGTGAAACATCGGGATTTTTATGAAAATAAAATCAAAGGTACTCCCCGGAAAGAATTGTTATATTCAATCAAAGTAAGAATTTGAATTTTAGTCCGTACGTGAGAAAAGGGCTTTTCCAATCTCACGTGCTAACTGAAGTATGAATTTGTAAATAAATGCCATAGGATCATTGACACGTGCCCAAAAAAATATAAATACAAGCCAAAATTGTTATTGAGATGCATTCTAGTGCATAAATTACTACAATGACTCTTCGTAATTCTAAAATGGCCTGTGTTTTTGTTGTTTGACGGGTTCATTCAACCGTAAATAAATGGATATTGGTTGCATACACTTTAAAAACAGGAATTCCCTCATATTTGATCGATTTTATCCATGGCAAAGAAGTCAAAATCGCAGTTTGGGCAATTTTGCTAAATGCTCACTCGAACCGTGAAATTGACGCAAATTTCTTTTTCCGTGTATTGGGAAGGACGTTTTGCATACAGTTCTGGAACGGTTGTAAAATGTTTTAAAATCTGAAATGGGTGCCGTTATCATTGATTCAAAGTTGCCATTTAGGCTTGGGCGAACGGTTTCAATAAAATGACATTTTTGCATTCAAGCCATTGCTTAATGTAGCATGACTCCGTGATTTATAAAATTCCCTCCATTGTGCTAATTAAATTCCTACTATGGACAAATATTAGATTTTTTGAAGTTCTCTCGTGGTTAAAAAATTAGTTGATATTTTAAATAGGGGAAATTTCTTTTTGTGTTGTGTTTATGAAGGAGAAAATGTTACACGAAAATAGATTTTTAGACAGTCAACTTACCAGATAGGCCATGACCACTTTGCTCCATTTTCAACTTGCCTAGTAGGCAACAACAAACACAACGCAACGATGCAACCATAGTTCAATTACGTGTGAGAAACTTGGAATTCGAAGATCTGCGTAATTTAACGTCGTAATAGGTGCAGTATTCGTTGAGAATATTGCTAAACCCCATATTGATAGCTGTTTCTTTGTTCCTCCGAATTTGTCCAAACTAATAAAAATCCTACTAACATCCCCGTCTTAACGAGATTAAATGTCTTCTCATCACTTTTCTCCACTCGTGCAATGGAGGCCAGCCATTGTTGTTGATATTTACGATCAATATCGATGTGGTCAGTCTCATTATCAATATCGATAGCTAAATATGTCGTTTTCTAAAATAATGACGTCAGAATTTTCATGGTGAATTGATTAAGTCACATGACACATCTCGACCGATCCATTTAGACAATTTTAAACGTATAGATATAATGTTAAATATTGAGTACAATACCTCCTTCCCTCCAAAACAAGACCACGTGGAATTCTTCCTGTGAATCCGTCAGGTGTGCACAGTTGATAGGCCATGGCTGTCCGAACATTTCTGTTGATAGGTATCTGACGCGCCAGCTATCAGTAACAGCAGACAGTCAGACAAACACGTCTTCGGTAGGACCATGTGGATGCACTCCGGGAAGGAATGTATTACACGCTAGCTCATCATGTCACTATGGCACTTACTAAGGAATTCTAAACAACGATATCGGAAGAAAATAAGCCTAATTGAACATGTATAGAGACATATGGAGTCAAAGTCATTTTCCCGGTTATGAATCATGAAACGGGATTCGAAACCATTATCTATAAGTTATTATACAAAAGTTCTTTGCCAGGAGACCTTCCACATTGGACAATGGTAGTTGGTAACAATCATGCCCGTCTACAACTGGGGTTAAACTGTTAAAACATCACATTTATTCAATATTAATGGAGATATGGAGTTTCCAGTTACATATCTGTATACATATCAATACCATATACTTTCGATTCCCATTATATATTATGCTAGATGAAAACATTATTGCGCATTAATGAGCTTTTTAAATTGCCAGACTGGATTACTTCTCCAAGGAAAACAAAATATTCCACGTTGTGAACATTAAACCTGAATCCAATGATCAGGGCAATATTATAAATGTGATATGTATTCACTTCAAAAGATTCTTCGACTAATTTCATTTGAAAAGGAGAGAGAAGGTGAAGTTTTTCGTGAGGAACGCGTCGAATGTAATACGTCTCTAGACTAAGGGGACTTTATCCGAAGGTGTTAGTGTTTTACTTCTTGGGGGCAAGTTGGGATACATTACATAAAATTACAAAACATGCCCATTCTCTTTTTTGAACTTACTAGAGCCTCAACCTTCTCCTGGGCGTCTACGCCATTGTCAGCATTCGGGTTTGGGAAGTAGGTTGAATTATACGGAACGGTATCCATGCAGATATCAGGTACATCTTCACATTGCGCTGTACCAATGAAATATTTTTAAACAGAAAGAAACGTGAGAAAATTCAAGAATAAATTTGCATCAAAGCTATAATCAGAATTACCCGTAAGTGTTTTCCGTTTGAACATAAAGGCATGAAAATTGTCTCGGTCGAAACAAAATTAGCAGGTATTCAACATCAGATGTTTGACGTGTATGAAATAATATCAGCAGTACCATAAAAAAAACAGACGCTGCCAAGCAATATTAATAGGAAGGTGCTATCATATCACGTCAATTAAAAAAAAAAAAAAAAAAAACTTACGACAATAGTCCTCGTCTGAAAAGTCCAGACAATCGTTATACCCATCGCAAGAAGCATCTGAAGATATGCAACGTCCGTTTGGGCAATGGAACACGTCGTCAGCCCCACAGTCTATGGGGAAAGCAGTCAATAAAACAATATAACATTACAGTATTAGAAATCAAGAACCATGAAGATTTTATTATTCGTCAATCTAATTACAACCGTGAACTGATAAGTGAATCAACTATATCGAAAATATTATTTTCGGG